>JADBJO010000165.1:552500-672500 GCA_016801955.1 Conus betulinus
TGGGTGCGCCCACACCCACCCACCCACACACACACACACACACACACACACACATCAATAGATTGTTGAATCTTTCTTTACTCCCATTTTCAATCTGAACAACCAGTTCATTTCGAAATGAGACACAAAAACCACACACAACTTTCTTGCTCGCATTTCAATTCTTTCCCACACAGAGCATGTCATTATTTTAAGAAGTCTTTTATACACCTAACCAACTACAACTGGGGGAACTGAGATCAATTTTCCTAAAAGCTTTCATCTAAAAACAATACATCAGTGAGCATATTGTTTTTTTTTTCGTCTTTTGTAATTCATCAGGTTAAACAATGTACAGACATCTGAAATAAAACTATACTTGATCGACATTTTCTTTCCAGCTGTTATGCTAGAGAACTATAAAAGGTTATAAAGATACCAATACTGTTCTTTTTTAAGCAACCTCTGAAACATTCATTGTACAATGTCTGTGGTAAGAATGCTAAACAATATAACGAACATTGAAACAATCTAATTCTAAAAACAACAGTAAAATGAACACTAAAACAGTGGTAAGAATGCTAAACAATAAAACCAACATTGAAACAATCTAATTCTAAAAAACGTAAAATGAACATTAAAACAGTCTAGTAAAACATAGTAGAGGTGATAAAACATATAATTTAGACCTGCTTCTTTCCCCAAAATTGATTAAACAAACTCTACACTCCACAAGAAAATTCTTGTGGTTTTCTGTTTGCTTTTTCATTCTCTTCTGTTGCTTTTCTTGAAAGCCTCATGTCTTCCAGGTTATAAATGCCATGGACTTTGATCTTCAAAGTTTTCAATCGAGATCAAATGGCTATGTTGAGCTGAGCCAGTGACTTCTGTGAAACACTGGTTTTTGTCTCTGTAACTGGAACGCCTTCATCTGTGGATGTACAACTAGAGTAACATCCTTGTTAGACCAGTTTTAGGTAACTAGGTAAATTTTAGACCAGTTTTAGGTAACTTAAAAATTAAGCATATCCTTACACAATTTTTTTTAAAGAAAGGTCATTAGTTCTGCCAGACAATACAGCCAAAGAGATTACAGGACAAAACATGATGCATTTCAGCCTCTTGGGTCTTCTTCAGGCAAAAAACTGACAACGTCCAGAACAAGAAAAACGAGAAATGAGCAACCACTTATTCTCTCATATTCGGAGCAAAATGGGTGTCGAATGAAAAAGAGGCCATTGTGAAGGTCTAGTATTGAAAATGAATTTCATCTGAACAATAAAAAAAAGAACCTTGAAAGAAAAGAAAAACGGTGGAGTAGACTGAACTTCCTTCAGCATTTACGAATCAGACCACCACTTGTTAAAAATGACAGTGGTGGTATCATAAATAAATGTTTCATTTTCATCACTTTTACATCAAGGGGAAGTCTAGTGTTAGTCTGGTTAACACTGCCAGAGTGTATCACAGTATATACAGTTGAAGCTCCGTCAGGGCATCTGTGCAATCAGAGATGGATGATTAAAACCAGTGTCACTTCTACACCAGAGTGACTCCCATTTGTCAGATGATCCTTAGCCTTTTCTGACTCGCATATGATAAACACACATACAGGGGGATGAGGGATGAAGCATGAGTGGGACAACAAGAAATGGAGAGACATGCAGACACAATTCCAACCATGCTTCTACAATAGGAAGATAAGACAGGTCACTGATGAAAGGAATCAATTTCAAGACTGATTGCCAAAAGGAAAACAAGCAGTTAGAAAAGTGACTCATGTCCCTCTAGCACACTGAAGTCTTTGGTTATATCAGTATCTTTTTTTTTTTTATCATAGTGGGCTTTTGTTCGTTCATTTGCTTGTTGTTGTTTTTGGTTGTAGTTTTGTTGTTTTTTTTTGCAAAGTTTTTAAGGTGCCTACATGTGTCAGTTTGCAGTTTTGTGCAAAAATGCAGTATAAACTGCAGTGACAGACAATTTGGCATGTCCATGACTAGAAATTCACAGGGAACCAGCACCGGGCATTAGAGTCTGAAAGTATACCCCATCCCCATTTCTGCTATCTTATTCCTCTCTAGGAGGAGGGCCGAGCGCCCTAATGGTTTTTTTCCCACACTCTATCCTCCCTCTCTGTTCCCTCCTCTTTGCCATACTCAATTGTTGCAACGGCCAGTATAACAACAGTACTGTCTGAGGTGGTATGACCTTGATTAGCTCTGCTTTCTTTGGCTATTACGCCCGGGCATAGGCAGTATCCGCTTGACACCAGGGTAGAGTATAGAATCTGAGGCCGGGCCCGCACCTCGTCAAGAACCAGAAGAGGCCCACTGGGAGCGCGCCTAGGGGGACAGCTATTCAAGGAGAGACTGACTACAGATTTTTTTTGGCATGAAACCATCTCCAGGGATGCAAGATGGGAATTGTCCCTGATCCTAAAACTAAAATATGGCCATCCTCTGATCGTGAAACTGAATTGTGGCCATCCTAGTAATCCTGAAAATTATCATATAGATCAGACACAATCTCATTCAAAAGTTTCTGCATGCAGCTTACCAATATTAAAAATACCCTGGGGGGAAAAAATCTGTTAAAACTTTTCTTCATCCACTTTTGATAATCAATCATGTACAAAACATGATGAAGTGAGAGCTCAAATGTAGAGTAAAATGTAGAGTAATGTAATGTTCAACCAAAGACAAAACAAATAACAATTTGACACTCTTGATCTCACTGATCTGAACAATCTTTACTATATGTCCTAGACATTGTGATTGTAGTCCCCCCCACCCCCCACCCCCAAGCTTCGCCTTGCTGATGATTGGAGCACACGCTTTGTGAACTGTATCATTTACATGAGAAATCTGTTGTTTTTCTTTTTCACCACTAGACTGCAATTTAATGTTTAACCAAATGGCATGCAATAACATTTACATGTCAGCAACATACACCATCTGGCACAAAAGTTTGTGCACCAGTCATCACAGCCAACTTTGTCCATCGTTCTCATTTTCAGTGATTTTACTTTTATGTTTTTCATCAATTAGTTTGATGATAAATTATTGTCAAGAATTCATGGTCAAGCCTGAATATGGCCCCTGCAGTTAGCTGGTCTATCAATAAGTTCTGGTAATTGCAATAGTTTTTTTTTCTTCTTTTCATATTTTGCACAAAAGATTGACTAAATGACACTAAAAGGCAATATGTCTTTTTCAGATATCCCTTTCATTTAGCTTGCTTGCTGATACAGAAACATTGAAACACACTTTTCCTGTCCAGATTTCTGGTTCATTGTGGAAGACTTGCACTCCAAAATTCCTGCATTTTCCTCCTGTGCGTGAAAGAGGCATAGAAGTGCTGTCCATGATCTAGTTCCATCAGACACTTTGGAATCAGTTGCTCTTTCCAAGGGGCTGACATGTAAATGTGCGTCATCAACAAACTTCTGACAATTGATGAAACATATGAAATATTTGATGTAATATACATATTTGAACATTCCTCTTTCTCCACAATACATGCATGCTATCATTTTGACAGCAAAGTTAAGTTTACTATATATTTGTTTAGTTTTTGTCAAGATTTCTTAGCATCAAAAACAAGGCGGACTGTTTTAGTTTTATATGCTGCTTTAATGCAGCTACACTTGAATGATTCACCCTAAATGATAAATTAGCCAGATTTGGGATAAATTTCTAAATAACATCTAACTTAACCCTACGATTAGGTAATATGTCACGCATCTATCCATCTGCTTGGTAGAAATCACATAAATGGGCTATCTTAAAAGAGTGCAAGTCAACGATAGCAACAACCTATTCATCCATGTGTAATATCATGTACACCTTTTACGTAAACTGTAGTATACAGCAATGATTATGATCACAGTTTTTCACAAAACATTTTTGTTCTACTGGAAATACTGCTCAAGATACTAATGTCAGTTTCAGTACAGCCTTTAACCATTTGGTGACATCTTCATGTTGGGGATGGCTGGGAAGGTCTCACTAATATTTACTGTAACTTAAGAAGCAGTAGTAACTCAAGAAAATGCCAACATTAAAATTCACCATGGACACACATACATGCACAGACATACACACTGACAACTGACACCGAATTATCACATAGACTGACTTTATTACAGATGCGAGTCAAAAAACAAAACTTTCCAATGATATTTCAAATACTTATAACAATGAAACATGTTTATTTGAAAGAAATCTCGATAATGAAAATGTATGACCAAGTTTTTGTGGAACATGTGCAATCGGCCTTTCAAAACCAAATAAAATATGCATATAAAGACACTCACTGAACATCCACACCGCACAACTGTTTAGCATTTAATCAATTTTTCATCCAAAAAAGTCTCTCATACATACAAAACTGAAGTCATTTGCATGCAAGTGCTAAACATTATTTGTAACAACTGTGTGACACTGCAGGAAAACAATGTATGGAGAAGGTCAAACAGCATGGGATGCAAGAATATAATGTGGTATGTTAATAGAGTGGTACGATAGAAGACATAGAAGACAAGTGATTTGCCACACATGTATCATGACATAAAATAAAATGTGTGTGTGTGTGTGTGTGTGTGTGTGTGTGTGTGTGTGTGTGTGTGTGTGTGTGCGCGCGCGTGTGCATGCATGTGTACACTCAAAATGTTTCAGTGCAAACAAGTATAAGTATCCCTGATAAGAAGCAATGTTATTCAATGCAACTACTACATTTGATGAATGATTAGCTATTTTGAACAGTTCTCTCCAAAATGACAATGCTCAAGTCTTTGCTCACAATGTAGATTCACATATTTTGTTTCTCTTGTTTGAATTATACCAAAGACATTTTTCTTATGTAAACCATTGAAACAGTCTTCCAAAAAAACCGTTCACTCCATTACAAAAAAAAAAAAAATTATTCCATATTTTTTGTTCTAACCCTCACATACATCTGTGGTTTGGTATTATAATCATCATATCATTCACCAACTGTTCTGTAAGCAAATGTTTCATTTTTTAGAGGATACCCTTTTTAGTTTTCTAAAGTATATACAAAATATAATCAACTCAAAAAAACTCTTAAACCATACATAGCACTGGTAACGTCATGTACATACGCAGAAGTTCAGGCTTAAGCTCTGACAATCACACTACTAAAAAAATATATATATATATAGAATGCTGAACATTCATAGAATACTGATACCATGTCACTTCATTTCATTGCTCAGCCGACACATCAATGTTTATCCACCTGTATAAATGTATCTTAATATCACAGTTATCTGAAATCCCCAGTGTTTTACTGTTTCTAAATCTTTTTGCTTGAAAGGAGATTGGAAGAACATCTTCAGTGACAGTCTCAGTTGCATCTTGTGCATGTTTTTCTTTTCTCTTAACGACTCGCAAGAGCCAACAAGCTTGCATTTGCATCAATACCCAAGACTACTGATGCCTGTAACATCAAAGACACAGTAAATGTACCTGCCAAACAAGCTGCATGCCAGTCATTACCAGCAACAAAGATCCACCTACTGCCGCCCTCAACAGATGTTATCCGATCGTGCCAGCCACATGGTTGAGGGGTTAGTTGGACCAAGTCTGTGGTTCAAATCCTCACCCTGCTTGGTATGTCAGCAAATTCACATTTTCTATCATCCGCCTCAACATAATTAGCAACCTGCTCATGCCTAAAGACTTTTTAAAATTAGTTATGCCATTCAAAGATCCAATACCCTGAAATGAGTAATGGAAATGTGAACACTCTTAGCCAGCACCATCAAAAAAGAATACTTGAAACAAAAAAGCTTTGCACCTGCATTAACATAAGCTTCTATACAGGTTTGTCATTGATGATTGTTCCCCCCTCCCCCTCCCGCCCCAAACTTCTCAAGGTTGTGCAGACCCCTGTTTGAACCCAAAGTTATGATGCAGTAATCATAGAGAAATAATATCTGTACAGGCCTTTTACATGCTTCACAACCCAGGAGACCAATAAAAACAAAGTGCATTCAAATTCATAGAGGTTTTTTACTCCAGTTCTTTTGAGCTTGCTGTGTTACAATGCATTGTTCAAAACAAAAAAGAAGAAATGTATGTTTACAAAGGTTTTTAAACAAAAACAAAAAAAAAAAATCTGCCAGAACTCTTATGTTAGTGCTGTATCAAATATAAAATTGTTAACAAAACAAAAGATAGTTTCATATTAACTGAACCATAGATGACAAGTCATTGTGAATCACCTGAGTCCAATCAATTTCTCTACAGGTTCATACATCCAGTCAGTCTCTTCCATTTCTTTTACCAGTTTGCGCAGATTTTTCAACCTCTGCTCATGTAAATCTGAAACAAAGCACAAGAGAAGGGATATAACCACCAACTTAAGACAGTTTTCTGAAGGCAAAGGTCTGCAACAGTCTGCAGTGAACAGTAATATTATGAACATGAGCGCTTTAAGAATACAAACATAAAAATCATTTTGCTATTATATGGATCTGATAAGAAAAATTATTGTACTTTAGAATATGTTAATATTTACCAGTCTCTAACATTTAATAATGTCTTGAAACATAATGCAGAATGTTCGTCAAGTATGGTTCTGCCATCACTGGAAAATCTGATCCGAGATTGCAGCTGTTGGTGTAAGAATGCAATTATTATCTAATGTCTTGGCTGTCGGTTTAATGATGCATTTTTTATAACCCCCCCCCCCCCCCACTTTTTTCCCCTGGTTATGATCTTTGATGCCAGAATCCTGTTTTTTTTTTTCATATACTAGTGTATTACTTCTAAATAATGTTCCTCCCAACTGCTGTCTATGAAGCCCTTCTGGTGTTTGGACATTCTTTAACACAGTTCTAACCATACACAATATAGAGATGCATGACCTGAAAGCGGTCTCCTACAAACACAGAACCTACTGACTTGACTGCTACTTTCACTTTTGCTGTAATTTCACATCTTATTTCAGAATTGATGCAGATTTACATTTCTTTCCCAGTGATTCTAATCATCTTTAGTTTTATCTGCAATCAAAACAGATGGTATTGGAAACTTTTCATCATGGACAACTTTCACCTGTCTCTAGCTTGAGGCTTTTTGCACTACTGTGTACCATAACTAGCAAGTATGCCTAAAGCAGCGTTTGCCCATTTGCAGCAAGCAACTAGGAAAACAACACAAACATGCAGGATATTATTAAATTTAAGAATTTTCTGCATGCAAAGTAACCAATTTGGTGGACCAATTGTGACATGTTTCTGCCTTCCTTTCCCTCTAAAGTCACAGATATACTCATGCCCTGTCACAGGAATCTTACTAAGTCAGCAGAATGCTGCGTAAGCCCTCTTTACATTAATTACAGTAAAGCTGCTGAAGCCCTCTTTACATTAGTTACAGTAAAGCTGCTGAAGCCCTCTTTGCATTAATTACAGTAAAGCTGCTGAAGCCCTCTTTACATTAATTACAGTAAAGCTGCTGAAGCCCCCCTTACATTAGTTACAGTAAAACTGCTGAAGCCCTCTTGTCAGTTACAGTAAAGCTGCTGAAGAGCCCCCTTTACATTAGTTACAGTAAAGCTGCTGAAGCCCTCTTTACATTAATTACAGTAAAGCTGCTGAAGCCCTCTTTACATTAATTACAGTAAAGCTGCTGAAGCCCTCTTGTCATTAATTACAGTAAAGCTGCTGAAGCCCTCTTTACATTAGTTACAGTAAAGCTGCTGAAGCCCTCTTGTCATTAGTTACAGTAAAGCTGCTGAAGCCCTCTTTACATTAATTACAGTAAAGCTGTTTAAACCCTCTTTACATTAATTACAGTAAAGCTGCTGAAGCCCTCTTTACATTAGTTACAGTAAAGCTGCTGAAGCCCTTTTTACATTAGTTACAGTAAAGCTGCTGAAGCCCTCTTTACATTAATACAGTAAATCTGCTGAAGCCCTCTTTACATTAGTTACAGTAAATCTGCTGAAGCCCTCTTTACATTAATACAGTAAAGCTGCTTAAGCCCTCTTTACATTAGTTACAGTAAAGCTGCTTAAGCCCTCTTTACATTAGTTACAGTAAAGCTGCTTAAGCCCTCTTTACATTAGTTACAATAAAGCTGCTTAAGCTCTCTTTACAGAAGTTACAGTTATCAGATCATTATCATTATCTGATGCCTATCTAGATCTAGCTGTCATCAAGTCCGAGTTGCTGACTTTGGCACATCATCAGAGCCCCATTTCATCCCCTTCTCTCTCTCTACCTCTCTCCCTGAGTATCCTCCATCATTAAAACAGACAGCCTTGGAAAACTTCCATCAAGCTGTTCTTTTATCTGTTAAATCCAGAGAATTTGCCATCTTTGATATTTCCAGTTTCCAAACAAAATCATGTGGTTTCATATCAATTCTTGTTCAGTTTTGCCCTTGACCAAGTACTGGAGGCCACACTTGTCAAGGCAGCCAAGAGGCTGTACTGACACCTGCATCTGCTCTTCAGTTTTTATCTAGGGCACTCTGTCATACATCACAGCACCCCCTCTGCATTTTGAGTTTTTTGCATTAGGTTCAGCACATCAATCCATCTTTGTTGAAAATATTAAAAGCACACACATTCTAACACTAGGAATCAGTACTGACTTCACTTGTTCTCAATGTTTCTCCACATTCAAGAAATACATGGCATGTCCATTAACATTTCACCTACATCTAAACCCTCTAGCTGTGAGAGAAACAGTACAGACCTTTCTGCAGAGCACTTGTGTTAATGTCAATGGCCTGTTCCAGCTGGACTTTGCTCATCATGGTGCAACTGGTCTGCAGGTTCAGCACATATTTGTCTGGAAAGAAGACCATGAAACATGTGGATTTCCATCCAGAAATTCAGTTTACCTTTTTATGAAAACATAACAACACAGGTAACGACAGAAAAAAAACTGGCACACACACTCAAAACACATGAAGAGAGAGGGAGCAAGAGAGGATGGGAGCAAGCAAGAGACAGAAAGAGAGAGAAGCAGAGAGAGAGAGAGAGAGGGAGAGAGAAAGGGAGAGAGAGAAAAACAAACTGGCTGTTTCTGAGACAAGAAAAAAGATCAGAACTGCAGCACTTACCAGGCCAGCATATGCTATCCCAAAAGTCATTGAATTAACATCAAATTTGCCCAGTTACTGCTTCTTTGCCCAAGCATGTTTTGCTGGCTGGTCATTGACTGCTTAGCTGCCTGATTGACTCTATCATAAAATAAAGCCAGAGCAAGTATTCTGAAAGGATGACTCATTCTTAACTTAATTTTAAAGTTTTTAAGATAATTCTAACACTGGAAAGCCTGGAATGACGAAGCTTTTACTCTCAGCATATTCCTGACTGAATGTTGCATCCTTTAATGATTTGAAAGGTATATTTTGTTAATGCAAATAAAATAATAAAACTCAAATTGCACACATATGTCATACACATATGACACATCACAGAGGCAATGTATCAACACACTTAAATAATAAAGAAGAAAAAGCTACCGCAAAAAAAATTTTTCCTCAACAGGTCAATGAATCATCTCCACCTTAATGTAAACTTAAAGGCAGCTCTCCTCAAAGCAAGCAAAACACTGTGCAGTCATGATGTTAATCAACTGAAGAAGCATAACTCTGCACAATGATGATGTCAATCAATCTACTGAAGAAGCATAATCCTGCACAATCATGATGTCAATCAATCTTGCAGAGGTGGAGCACGCCCACATAGTCCAAGAAATCTACATGCTCTCCATGAAGTACAGCTCATGTGTGTGTGTGTGTGTGTGTGTGTGTGTGTGTGTGTGTGTGTGTAAGTGTGTGTGTGTGTGTATGCGCGCATGCCTTCGTGTGTGCGTGCACACATAAATGTTCATGTGCAAGTATGATTGTGTATGGCTTTGAGGGAGCAAACTCACTGCCCAGTTTAATGAACAACACACTTACAAGCACACACAAGAGTACTGCACCATGCCACTCAAGCAAATAATGGGCCATCATCTTTGCTGCAAAGTTTGATAGTGATTTTATTATATAAGTGTTACTTAAGTTGACTGTCTCACTGATGTTTTGATGTCAAAATAATATTGTCTGTGCAAATCCTTATCAAAACTAAAAAAAAAAAAAAATTGTCCTATCACAGAAAACCTATGTTCATCACAGAAAGATTTTAACTGTTGACACAGGAAACATCATCTTATTCCCTGCGGACAGAGACAATAGATTAGTCCTAGTTAAGAGTATGGATAGATCTATGACATTTTCATTTAACAGACATTTAGCACATTCTTAAACTTCAGAAGGGTTTAAATGATCTAATACTTTTGACAAAACTACACTATAGATGGTATAAACAGTCTAGTATATATTTTTTTTTTCCTGATCACATACAGAATGAAACTGTCACAACACCAAGCATTAACACGTAAACCTACCCTGAAACTATCCAACTCCAAAATGATATAAATCCACCACAGCAAGTCCATCAATAATAGAACATATAGACTTGCTTGATGCATGGAAGTTGTGAGACTAAATAAAATAGAACAAAAGAAGATGGAGGTCCAACCTTCAGTTTTCAAAAGTCTAGGACATTTTTTTTCAGTTGTGGACATTAAAAAAAAAAAAAAAAAAAAAAAAAAAAAAAACTCTGCATCAGTGTTGGCCCTGTAATTCAAAATCAAGAACTCTTGTGGAGTTACAGTTACCAAATTAGGAGGGAAACCCTCTCAACAGTAAAAGAAAAGGGAAGAAATTTGAAATGGGGGGGGAGAGACAGACAGACAGACAGACAGACAGAGCATAAGAGAGAGAGAGAGAGAGAGAGAGAGAGAGAGAGAGAGAGAGAGAGAGAGAGTGAGAGACAGCCAGACAGAGACAAAGAGAAAAGAGACAGACAGACAGACAGTTAGAGGGACAGAGGGAGAAGAGAGAGAGACAGGCAAAAAAGAAACTTACTGCTGCTGGAAGAGATCCCAGTTCTTGATGCCTCAGATGACTGCAGATGAGGCTGCGTCAACAGCTGAACCAACAGTGCATTTGACATTTCTGCAGCAGATCAATGACCTGTCCACAACTAAACGCAGTTCTCAGCAGTCTGCAACACAGAAATCATTCATCTATTGCACTTCAATGAAACTCTTACAGACACAAGTACAAAAACAAGAAAAATGTTCAGACACACAGTTCTTACCTTGAAAATGTTAAGCATCTGTAAGCTCAGTATTAATGACTGAAAGCAGCTCTTAGAGGACCTGTATACATTTCCTTTGTTTTTTCACACACCTGTCAGCTGTTTTTTTCCATCAATTATCATTTCTATCTGTTTGCAGATTTCTTAGGAATCTGAGTTTTACACACACAAAAAAAAAGGAAAGAATGTGGACCATTCTAATATTTATAATACAGCCAATTACTGAATGGTACGCAACTGAACATAGTACTTTAGTAGTTTTCATTCTGCAAAGAAGGAGATGCACACTTCTTGTTCTTCTAATTCTAGTAATCCAATTCAAAACTTTTTTAAGTCTTCTTCTTAGTTTGAATAACATGCTTAAGACTTGTATAGTAAATTTCTCTCTAACCATTTTCTATCAGATTTATGCTTTGTAAGATTGGTAAACCTTGCCACATTTCCATATCCAAAACTGGTCATCCAACATTACAAGTGGTGCTCTTTTGCCTTTAGTTTCCAACTGAATATGTCAGGGGTTCCACTAATTTTTGACTTTATTCGCAAACAGAATGGTCAGCCTTGAAAATGTTACCTCACAGGAGACTTTTACCTGTCGGTGGCCTGAAGCTTTTTGTAGTACTTCAATTGTATTGATGCCAATGTGACAATACTTTACATTTTTCTGGTTCACTAACCTATCTCCTCTAAACAGGTTTGTGGCTTATTTAGCTTTCATGTGAATATTACAATGATTAGTTTTAATGCAATCAGAAGAAAACACATATCAGTTAAATTATAAACGCTGGCATATCATTTTACAAGTACGGAAACAAAGTCACAAAACACTACCTTGAGGAAGATCAATGGTAAACTTGTGATCTCTGATTTTGCTTCACAAAAAAAAAAAAAAAATCCATTCAATCTGACAGTTACTTTTCATTTCAAAAGTATGCTTTATTGCATGCTTTTTTAAATTCAAATTTTAGTAGACTTGAGCGTATTTCATCAGGACCTGAAATTCCCTGACAACTTCTAGTTGTCCTGGCATAAGTCAGTCAGTAAAGAAATCTATTTGGCTCTCCAATTTCAACTTGTCCTCCAGAAATACAGAACAAACTGATATCTTTTTTTTTTAAATAAAGGTGAATCAAAACACGCCAATGATGGCATTCTCTGCACACATTTTGATGTTTGCCTGAGAAGGAAAAATAAAGGGAATAATTCTACCATTTCTGCACTGACCAAGAACAAAACGTGCATGATGCTGAACAGCTTTGTGAATAACATCTGCCGTGTCTCCAACAGACAGCATACAGGTGGGTTTCTACTCTGAGAAAAACATGAATGTAAAAAGGAGCTGAACGAAGTGCAAACCATCTATACCAAAGCCCAACAACTCTGTCACCTTTTCACCAACACTGTAAAAACAACTGGTTGCCAAACAGACTTCAGAGCATTTCTATTTGTTCTCTAGATGTTTTGGTTATCCTGAACAACTGGGTTAGTGAGTATTACAAACCCTGATGACCAAACCATTTAGATACCTTTATTATTCATTATTTTCTTCTTGTCAAATGTTATCTTGCACGTCACTCTTTTTTGGTTAATATGTAAAAGTGAAGCAGTTTGTTTCACCATCTCTTTAGTCTGTACTTAAATACTTCATTTCTTTAACTTGTAAACACACAGAGAAAAATTAATCATTTAAGAATAGACTTAAGGGATGAGGCCTGATAAAGAGATAGCTGAGAAATAATTGATGACCTCCTCAACTTCTTCTTTGTCAGTCTAATAAAGTGCTTTGGGGATTAGGAGATCAGAATAAACCTGAAGCAGAAACTGTTTATAAACCTGAACAAGCACAGCTATCCCGACAAGGTTGTGACTTAAAGATTAACCAGGCAGGTTAAGGCCATGACTTGGGTGGATGGTTTTACTGTTGAAAAAAAAAAGTTCCTTTCCTTTCGACTGCATAAAATGGAGTACACAAGAGACATCAACAGTCCAGCAAAGTTTTATTTTTGCCACCTCGACTGAAAATCTTTTTGAGATTTAACAGTGACTGGCCAAAACAGTTTCCCTGGCTTGAATAATGGCAATGCAGGACATTTGCACTGTTTGTCATAATGCAGACTTGGAGGGCAATGCATTTGTCACCTGTTCTGACAACTTTAAAGGACCTGCTGTCTTAAACGGAAAACTTTGAAAATACGGACTCCTCCTTGTTCAACTGAATTTGACATGCATTTGCTTAACTGCTTTTTGTGTCTTCAACAGTTCAAACCATTTAAATGATACTGTATGACTGTTTATTTCTTGTTCAAGTTAAACAGCAAGCATTATGTTTATTCACGTGACTGAGACTGCGGGTTTGATTGTGCTGAATTGGACACTGTGTCCATTTGTGTGGGTTGTTAGGTGGATCAGTGTTGTAATGTCCAGATGACTTGTGAATCATGTAATGAAATAGCAAGAAAAGCATGAAATAACAGTGGAATTAGAAACTTAACATTCACAAACATTCAAGTGACAGCGCTGTGAGTCAGGGACCCTTCAAATTTTGGACCCAGCTGTCCAAGGTCCTTTTACAAAATTGCAGTGTTGGAGGGCCTGGGGCCCTTAAAGTTAAATACTACTAACTGCCATGGTGAGCCCTATGAGAGAATGCTGTTTATAGTGCTGCTGACCGCAAAGAAAAAGAACTCAAAAGGTAAGGATTGGAAGTTCCTTCTCTCATAGCGCTGATGTCATTAGTGGGATACCACAAGGCAGTATTGTGTGACCAATATTATTTACTGACTTTATAAATGATCTCCCTGTTGAACTAAACAGTACACGTAAAATTTTTGCAGATGACACAAAACTTTATAATTCTCCAACAATGCATCAGGAATTACAAAAGGATATTGAAACATTAGTAATATGGTCTGATACTTGGAATCTATACTTTTAATGCAGAAAAATGTAAAGTACTTCATATTGGTAAACCAAACCCACAAAATGATCATATAATGAAAATTGGGGAAAAGGAAATAAAAGTGTCTAAATGTGAGGAAGAGAAAGACCTAGGTGTGACTTTTGACAAAAACTTACTATCTAATAAACACATTGCAAATAGTATTAAGACGGCTAACAGAATGACTGGAATAATGAAAAGAGCCTTTACATCTATAGAAAAGGACACTTTCTTACAACTGTATAAGACATTAGTTAGACCCATTCTTGAATATGGCAATACTGTATGGTATCCAATGTTAATGGGGTTCTCACCCATTTTCACAAATCTATTTTGACCAAACACATGGTTTTGGTATGTGGTCGTATTGCAAAACCAAGCCCCGAAAACAGCCGCCTGTGCTCTCATCTTGCAGTGAGAGCAACATTTCCTGTGGATTGAGCGAGAGGCTAAAACAGGAACGAGGGCCTCGATTTCGATAATAGGGGGATTTCCCGATTGATGACGTCGAAAAGCCAAGTCGCTCTTTTTGTTTTCGGCTGAAGTGAGATGGGGCGAATGTGTGCTGTGTCTGGTTGCGGAATTTCATCAGGAAATAAGCAAAGAGTAAGCATTCATGCTTGTCCAGGTTAGTTTAGGCGATTGTGGATAAATTTTGTCACCACAACAATGAAAGATTTTGTTTGTTACCAGCCGCCGTGGCGAAGTGGTTAGCGTCGCGGACTCCCAGCTGGGAGGTCGTGGGTTTGAATCCCATCAGAGTCATGTGTGTGTTTTTCTACCCCTACCAGCTCCTACCCAGAGTTGAGTTTGCTGCAGAGACTCAGTTGGGAAGACTGGGACCACACAGTCGAGATTCATCCACTTATTGGATGCGTTTCTGAGAGTGTTGCTCAAATTTCCTGACCAACACTGCAGGTGCCTGTATCTCTCAGGCCTGGTTTGACGCGGGATATACTGTGAAAGGAAGCATAGAGTAAAGCCCTGTCATATAGTCTCAGACCGAAATGGAAATCCTGTAGCATCATCTTAATCATTCTCATTCTCATCGATCAGCATTAAAAAAAAAAAAAAAAAAAAAAAGTCTCAAGTTCTGTGGCCCTTCATGTCTTGCTCTCATGGCGACCTCAATTTCGATGTCCTCTTCTCGTCTGTGGCCTTGGCTTGGTTCCGTCTGGGTCACTGGTACTGGCGGGTCCATGGGGGCTGTCACTGGACGAACGTGGTGGCACCCTCCGGGAGAGCTCACTCACACCAGCTCCGCGACAAAGCAATTATTGTCATCAGTAGGGGGCTTAGTAGGTGGTGTCCTGTGTATGTTAGATCAGAAAAGGCGCCACTGAACACCACCGAAGTGACTCAGCAGCAGTGCAGTGTCTCCTCTGGTGGGTTGCCTCTTGACGACTTCACACTGACTGCTCCCTGTGGATTGCCAGTGCCGGGGCTGCGGCGGGGCGACCGGGCTGTGGCTGTGGACAGGGTGTCGGAATGAGCGAGTGGTGGGTGCACAGCCTCTGAGGTAGCGCAGAGGTTGGGACAGCAAAAAAATAATAATATTTTTTTTTTTTTTTAAAGGAAAGATTTTGTTCTTTGGGACAGTTACCATGGCATTTACGGTCATCACTTCGAAGAGCAGTTTCCAAAACCAACACACCTGGAAGGTAAAGAAGGAAGCTGGAATTCGGGTCTGAAGACAGCTGAAAGAGGATGCTGTGCCAACTATAATAACAGAAAAATGTATTAAAGCACTCTCCGTTCATTTGCCACCTGCATGTGCAAGCCTCAAAAGCAACAGTGACACGGATTCTGTCAGGAGCAACAGAGCCAAACTCAGAGACGTAAAGAAGGTAAGGTTTGTTGAATGGGTGGTTGATCTTTTTCTGTTTCGTTTCATTCTCATTGCATGGTTGGTTGTAAAGATAGTTGTTGGTTTTTGTAAATTGTTGGCATCAAACTGAAACATACATTGTTACTTTCAGTCACACATGCCAGAGTCATAGTGGCAGTCAGTCAGTCACACTGCCTGCTGCCACTGAAACAGTTGCATGTTTTTGGTTGATTTTTCCCTGCTGTTGCTGTTTCCCAACAAAACTGAAGTAATGATTCTTATTAACAAGAAAGTGTCCATGTCCACAAATAACAACTTGTTGGACTCCAGTGTATAATAGTTTGGGTTTTTATTTTTCAGGACATTGCTGAACACCAGGCACCCCTGCAAGTTCAAGTTTCAGCCCAACAACCATATGCTTTAGTAAGTGAATTATTTTTATCAGTATTTGGATACAGGATGGTGACTTAGTGTACATTTTAAGATATATGCAGGTGTGGTATGTCTGTATGCTATATAAACTGCCCTGGTGAGTAAGAGAATAATGAGCTTAGATCTGCAGCTTAGATCTGATGTACGGCACATCATGCATCAGTTTTTTAAAATAACAGCCAGAATCTTTGACTGTAATATATTGTAAAAGACCCCTCAGATTCTAATTGTCATTGTGGGACTTCAGAATTTAAGTGGAGAGAGTAAGATTGAAAATGAGGAATGTAGAATAAAAGGATGTGCGTGTGTGTGTGTGTAGGGGGGTGGGGGGGGGGGGGGGGGGGAGGAGGGGGGAAGGGACTGAAAGTGAACAGCTCTTGAAAAGATTTCTACAGCAGGGAAGAGAATTAGTGTGATGATGCAGTAGCTGACAAACTCCTGTTCAAAGGAAAAGGCATTATCTGATAGATCTAAAACAACTGAAGGAAATGTGGTTTATCACATAATCATTTTAAAGTTATTTACCTAGTAGGATATGTGTGTGTGTGTGTGTGTGTGTGTGTGTGTGTGTGTGTGTGTGTGTGTGTGTGTGTGTGTGTGAACAGATGCATGTATGTGCATGTGTATATCATGTACTGTCTGTGTCGTGCATATGTGTGTACATGTACATATTACTCGTAGCTGGCAGCATCTGCCATTATCGCCTGGAAGTGTTGGCATTTTTATATGTCACTTGCGGAATCCCCGACTCTCGTCTCTTTCCGCACTATGCTCAGCAATCTCCATGGTGAGTCACATTTTGGCTACTTGCACAACCCGAAACATGGATAGAAGTCAGTTCCAGAAGAAAAGTAACATGTACATTGAAACACACTCAATCATACTTATGAACAACCCAAACATGCTATTTATGGGTGAGGACCCCTTAATTAAAGAGACAATCAGAAGCTCTAGAACAGGTTCAAAGAAGAGCAACAAAAATGATCCATAGTATAAAGGATTACTCATACTCCTTCGAATGAGACTATAAACCGAGGTTCCGTGTGTGAACGCACGCATAACATCTTGCACACACGTAAAATCCCATCACCAACATTCGGAAGAGTAGGCCAGTTTGGCCATTGGGTATGATGACTCATTACAGTTACACATAGCATGCACCCTGAGTGAGAAATGGAAAGAATGAAGGAAGTAAGGAAAATGAGTGATCGATATTGAACGATACTAACTGGATGACACGGGAAAACGACTGAATGAAGCGCCAGCTGGCAGCTCTTCAGTCCGCACTACCCAGGTAGGCAGCCCATTGTGTAAACGAGTGTTGACTGTAAAGCGCTTAGAGCTTGGCGTCTAGCCGAGAATAGGCGCTATATAAGTATTCATTATTATTATACCAAGAAGATTAAAATATTTACTGTTTCCAACACTAAAAGCAAGAAGAGTAAGAGGGGACTTAATTCAGACATATAAGATATTAATGGTTTTGATGATATTGACAAAGCATCCTTTTTTGTACTCCACAGATAAATACTACAAGATACAGTGAAGATAAGATATTCAAACAATATTCCAGAGCTAATTTGAGAAAATTTACATTTACTAACTGAGTAACCAATTATTCGAATAAATTAACTACTAACATCATATGTCACCGAGTACAAATACATTCAAGAACCTCCTATATAAACATGAATTAATAATTAAAATTAGATGATTTTGATGGTTAAAGAAGACTGAGCCGGTCAACGACCGGACCAACAAGACACCCAAAAACAGAAGGGGCGTAAAAAGCATAAATAGGCTAAGTTGTTTTAATACAACGCCCCAATCCTGATCCTGGTCCTGGTTACAAAGGGCTATGTCAGGACTGTCGCATGGAATTTCAATTCCTATTGCATATCTGCAAGAAATTACACACATGTGGTGGTGAATATTTTTTCAGATATCAAAGATGTAATAAACTAGCAATCTGTTCGTGCAAAAATCTAATTTTCATCACATCAAAATCCTGAAGAAAATCGTCGTAACATAAACTGTAAATCCACACTACCCGTAAAAATCATTTAGGAATGACCAAGTGAATTTGTTTCCCGTTTGTCTGACACCTTCTGTGACATTAACATTCATGTGAAGTCCCGTTCCACGTACGGATCTTAGTTCTTAAGGACCATTAGGGAATATTCGTCACGATGATACTCACACGCCTTCCTTCTGCTTAGCAAGCTTCGAAAGTTGTTAACTTTAAGCAGAAACCCTGCCCAAAGTGAACAAAAATGTTTTACAAAATAAACTTCAATCTTAACCTCTTAAAAAACATTAAAGACAATCTCAATAGTTATTATTTTAAGACTGATAGTATACATAATATTCATACGAAGATTTATAAAGTCATTGATATTTTAGTCTTACTTATATATTATTTTTATTGCTTGGAAAGATTTTAGTTTTTATTTGCCAACGAAGCGTAACTCCTGCGATGTTTATGCGCAACAACTCTAGGCAACTTGGGTGGGTGACCTGACATGTACTCACTGCGAAAAGCGAGGGGTTGATATCAGGTTGCAAGTGGACTTCAGACGACAAAAAAACTTTCAGTCATCAACTCGTAAAGTCTTCACGTTCATGTTTCAAAGATTACTTTTTGTTATTTTTGTTTGAATATTCAGGGGACCAACCTAGTTGCTAAGCTCACATTGCATTCTACAGGAACTGAGGAAATCAAGAACAAAATCAATGCTGCAAGCAATTTGGAAAGCAGACGAACTGGAGACGGAAATCTGCAATACTCTTCCAAGTTCGTGAATTTAACGTCATCGATTTACACTATATACTAGTGACTTAAGCTGTACCCCTGCCGAAGCATTGGCAGCATGCTAAAGCACTCCCACAAACTCTACTAGCGAGAACCAACACCCAAGCACTTTTATAACCACAACCATGAACATGAAATGCGCCAACTGGTTGATCAGTCATGCGTTTTATGAAACATGTTAGCCTAGTACAGTTTTTGTGTATAACAAAAAGAAAACAAAAAAGAAAAACCAGTATGCAGGACAGGAGTATTTTTTTTAATGGCACTTACCTTCCAAAACTCCGCCACCCCATCAAAGCTGTCATTCCTTAGAGATTTTCACAAACATTTCCACTTTTTTTTTTTCAATGGGCAACATAAATGTGTACACTAAGAAGCGGCATTTAAAGCTATGAGCTATGATGAAATAAATCATCGCCCCTGAACCTGAACCTGATGAGAGCATTGAAATTCAGAACCAACTGACTTCAAGATTAGCGAGAACTCCTTGCCAGACAGCCTCATTTTTGCTGTGTTATTATTAGAATAATGGGAATCATGTTGTTCAAATTCAATGCAGACAATGCTTTGGACTTGTTTCATGTCATTTGACACTACCCCCACCTGCCCATTTTTTTTTTTTTTTTTTTAACTTTTCACACCTTCAATTTTTTAGATATGTTTTCAGAATTATTAACTGGAGTTCAGTAGCAAAGTGATCTAGAGAAGAGCAGCCAGGTATGTTTTAAGTAGACAAGGAAATACCTTGAGTATATAAGATATGCTTAAGCAGTTTGTGTGACTATCTCATTGGGAACGTCAGTGATGCTCTAAAAATTCAGCTTTGGACTAGCACTTGTGAGGTATGTGGACCTGAAGCCCCTATCCTCTAGGAGCAGAAGCAAGCAAACACAACCAGCAGTATACTATCAGCTCATTCCTTGTCACACTGACTAATGCACCATTCATGACTGGAACTTGCTGGGCACCACAAAAACTTTTTTAGAGTTATATTGCCTTCCCACAGCTGTTTCAGCTAGAAACATGATTGCCGAATAGCAAATCATATTTCTCACCTTTTTCCCCCACTCGACACAAAACTCATTCTGATCCCATGCATGTCAATAATTGTCAAGAACAACGGATAGACTTTGAGAAGGAGAGAAAAAAGTCAAAAACATAGATCCTGAGTTCACAGGGAATTAAGAGTTGACCAGACAAACACTGACTAGAAGCTCGCATATATCATTTAAAATAACTGTGTGTGGAACCAGTATATGTTCTAAGTGTGTCATCCTTACTTTAGCACAGTGGTTTGAAGAAACTTTAGGGAGCATTTGACAGAAGGTCTTCATTGAAGAACCTGCCCTCAGAGTCAGACATGTGCTTTGGCCCTGAACTCCCAACACTTTAAACGTGAGCATGTGCACTCTTTTTCTCATCTCTGTCACACCTTTGTGCAGTTTGTGAGTTGCAAACAAAACTTCTTTTAGCCAGACTTGCTGTGCATTATGATTCTCGAAAGTCTTGGCTTTGCTTCTTCACATACTTTTGCCAAGTGTTGCTGGATTGCTTGGTTCAGATGAAGTAACATCTGAGATTGTTACTATCAAGAATGCAACATTTTATAGATCTCAATACTTGCTCTCCCTGTGTCTCATTGTCAGCTTTCTTTTTCTATGTTGACCAGTTTAAAACATCTGAGATTGTCACTTTAAGGATGCGGCATTTTGTAGATCTTTCTGTTTGTCCTCCCTATTTTTGCTTTCTTTTTCTAAGATGTTGACATAAATTACATTCATCTTTATACTTCCCTCTCTCAAACCTTCTCTACCTCACTAAACCAGCAATTAAATAGTCTAGCAGAACCAAAACTGAAGAAGCAATCTAAAAACATAGTTAAATTTCGTTAATTCTGTCATATATATAGCAAACACCCTTCCTTCTCATGAAAATATTCATGTTGACACCAATATTTCATTAGTCATTTCTCTAGGCAAAATAATTTGTATAATGTGCGCTAAGACTCGAGAAGAAGAGTCACATCCTTTCATACAATGCAACACCTTGCCTTGAGTTACCATAATGTGATTCTTTGTACCACCTAAGTGCAGGCATGTTACTGTTAGTTATATAATATGAATTTATATTTATTGTCCACACTGAGCACACCTACCAAATATGATACATGGCAGTTATATGAAAACAACCACTTCAGGAGACTGGGTGAAGGGTACTTACATAAAAGTATCGTACCGATGCCACCAGTGCAACAAAATGTTCAGGAAAATAATGAAAACAGAAAATGCCAATTTGTGTTTTGTTTGGATGCCATTGTGATTCGAACTAACATTTCATCGAGGATTTGGTTCTTTATCACTGAGCTAACCATGCATCCATTAAGTGTGAGATTTCCTCTTGTGTGTGTGTGTGTGTGTGGGGGGGGGGGGGGTGATGATGGTGTTGGAAGGTGGGAGGCCTTTATGAAACCAGTAAAAGTAAGGAAAACTCAGATTGTCGCAGCTGTGGGAAATAAGGGTTTCATGCTGAAAACCAACTGGTGTATTACACTTTCCAGATTGGTAACTTATCTCAAAATAAATTGCCAAGAGCTGTGGAATTTCTTATCGTTGGTGGAGTGTGAGTGTATGGGTTTTTTTCTTCTTTTTTTTTTTTTACTTTATTTATTTGGGTTTTTCTTCCAGTTTAAGATCTCTTACACCATTACAATCTGTTCATTGGATCCTGTTCTATGCCCTGGATGTTGTACTGAATGAACTATTGCTGTAAAACAGCCACTATCATCTTTGTTGCCAGTAACCCCATTGCAGAACTCTCTGTCTTGACCTCACTCTCCTCTCCCCCCACCCCTACCCCCACCCCACCCCTCTTCCCTCTCCCCTCTCCCTCCCTCTCTGCCTCCCTCCCTTCCTTGCTTTCTCTGTCTTCGTCTCTCACCCTGTCTGTCTGTCTGTCTGTCTGTCTGTCTGTCTGTCTCTCTCTCTCTCCCCCTCCCCCCTCTCTCTCTCTCCCCCCCCCCCCCCCCCCCCTCTCTCTCTCTCTCTCTCTCTTTCTCTCTTTCTCTCTTAGGGAGGAAGCTATCAGAATGAGTTGTGTGTAAGGGGTGGTGGGAGGGAAAAGGAAGGGTGAGGTGAGTGATCGATTTCATTGTGTTATGTTCAAACATGCCCCCTTGTCTAAAAGGGCTTCATTGCTGAATGGACTGTAAAACATTTGTCATTTGTCATTCTCTCTTCCCCCCCCCCCCCCCCCCCTCTCTCTCTCTCTCTCTCTCTCTCTCTCTCCCTCTCATCTTTTCCCTTTTCATGTTTTTTTTTTGTTGATTTTATCATTTCCTAACTTAAATACCTTTTCTGGGGCAATGGTCATTTGAAAATAAAGTCTGTAGTTGCTTATAATTCTGTGATCCATGCAAAGAAAGATGTTTATAATCATAACTGTCATCATCCCTCTGTCTGTCTGTTTTTTGTCGCTCTCGCTCTCTCTCTCTCTCTCTCTCTCTCTCTCTCTCTCTCTCTCTCTCTCTCTCTCTCTCTGTCTGTCTGTCTGTCTGTCTCTCTCTGTCTCTATCTCTCTCTCTCCTCCCCCCCTTTTCCATCTGTCATTTGTCTGCTCTCACTCTCTCTCCTCTCTCTCTCTCTCTCTCTCTCTCTCTCTCTCTCTCTCTCTCTCTCTCTCTCTCTCTCTCTCTCTCTCTCTCTCTCTCTCTCTCTCTCTTTTCCCCTCCCCTCTTGTCTGTGTGTCTGGTGATATGAAAAAAGATCTGTGCAATCTGGCACGTACATCAGAGTCAGACAGTCTCTCTTCACCTTTATATATGACCTTTTTCTGATGATTCTGTTTACATAGCATGATGTGGCACAATCATCACATATTGCTTGTGTATGTTGGTCTGTTGACAAATGTGCACACACACATACACATACACACATACACACGCATGCGCGCACGCACACACGCACGCGCGCGCGCACACACACACACACACACACACACACACACACACACACACACACACACACACAAGATAGGGAATCTTCATTTGGACGGTCCTTATTGAGAGGATAGCCCTTACATCATGAACATTTTGGGCACTTTACAAACAGGCCTGCCGTGTCATTCACTGACTCTCTCTTTCAGGGTGAAGGGCGAGGACAGTTTCACAGCCAGCCATGGGCTACGAAGTTGTGGGCAGCTGGCGACAGGTGCTTCACTGGGGGCCTTTCCTGGCCCTCGGTGTCATATTCACCATCAGCATTGTCACGGTGAAGTGCGCGGCCATGTGGTGGCCCCCCACTGAGAGTGTAGGGGGCTTCATTCATCTGGCCTTCTTCCTGAACTGGGCGCTGTTGACGCTCTTCAATTACTTCATGGCCATGTTCAAAGGCCCAGGGTTTATCCCCCTGGGGTGGAAACCGGTAAATATTGCATTCATAGACACAGTATTCTGTGTTTGTGTCTGTTGTGTGTCTGTTACGGAAGTTGTGTTTTGGTAATCATTTGCAGTCAAATGGACTAAGAGGGAATATTCTCCCAATTGTCAAAGCCTCATAGTATTGATCACAAGGACACCCACAACAAAGCCAACATAATTAATGCATAGTTTGCAGACAGCTGCACAATATTTAACAATTACACTCACTCATGCAGCACACCAAACACCACTGCTGGAACAAAGCTGTCTCTGCTGAACCAAACTGGGAACAGTTTGGTTGTTTATGTACACAATACAGCCGCGAGCAGGGTATTATTCAGTGTGACATGCACATGGGTTATGATTCAATAATTAGAAATGTATTCAACACGCCATGCAAGGCACAATAGTCGTCATTTTTTATTGTGGTGTCATTGTTTTTAACCATATATTTACTTTATCAAAAGGTGGGTAGGTAAGGGAGCGACTTCAGTCTGCCTTAGTGCACATTGCTTCAGCACTGAACACTGTACTGCGTGCATATGTTAAATGCATTCTTTTCATATGCAACCTCTTAAGGTTGGCGATTTAGAGTTATTGAAATGTAAAGACAGAAAAAAAATTGACCAGCTCTAATCATCGTTGTCTCTTTTTCTCTCTCTTTCCCTTTGTAGAACTTTATCCATCACCACTCTCAAACATCTCCTTCCTCCCTGTCTTTTCATTCTCTGCAGTCTTCTTTGTTTTCATTGCCCCCCCCTCCCCCCCAGCCCACCCCCTTCTCTTTTTTTCATAATACAAATGGACTCACATATTGACATGTTGATTGTGGTAATTGGCATTTGCAGCAGACGAAATAGAAAACTGACAAACAGAAGTATGTTCCAGTGTGTTTTTCCCATGTAACTCTACAGTATTTTACAAAAGTTTGAAATGTTTTGCAGAAGAAACAAGAGAGCACCAGGTATTTGCAGTACTGTGATTTTTGTAAAGGCTACAAAGCACCCAGATCTCATCACTGCAGAAAATGTGAGAGGTCTGTTGTTACCTTTTTTCCTAGATTGCTTCTTGTTGTTTTTGTGGATTTCATGTTGAAAGCTGCATGAACTTTTGTTTTGTGGCAAGTGAAATTTACAGAAACTTTCATTTCAATAGATGCAGAGGAAATGAATCAAAGAGAACATGACCTGATTTTTTTCTTGATTGTTTTCTCACTTAAATGGCAAAGCGCTAGGAGCATGGTTGTGCTTTTGTTCTACAGAAACACTTTTTTTTTTTTAGTTGGTTGGTTTTGTTTTTTTTTTTTTTGTTTTTTTGGGGGGGGGGGGGGGGGGGGGGTCTTACTTTTTTTTTTTTTTGTTCCCTCATGGTTGATATCCCTTTAGTGGCATTACTCCTATGTTGCCCATTCTAGCTGTCCCATGCGCCGCCACACTGAGGCTTGTGCAGTCCCATCTCTTTTGCCACTAGATACTGAATTCAAATGGAGAAAAAAGGCCAAGATTCTATACAAATATACATCGTTTTTTTTTATATTCCAATAAGAACTTTTGGGAGCTAAAACAAATGCACATAGTGTTTATACATCCCAATAAGAACTTCTTTTGGGAACTGAACAAATGCACATAGTTTTTCTACATTCCAATGAGAACTTTTGGGAGCTAGAAAAATGTGCATAGTTTTTATTCATTCCAGTAAGAACTTTTGAGAGCTGAGGTGATTGAATCTTACTTAACTGCATCTGCAGCACAGATGATTCTTGCTGATTTCAGTCCTTTACATCCTTTTCTTTTTTTTACTTTTTTTTCATACATGATTATTTTCAGTTGGATTCAAGAGATCGCCAGGAACCTACAAGGACTCATAAGATTATTTAAAATACAGATTGCAGTCAACATAACAGATTATGTGTAGTGTGTTCACGTAGTCACAGTCTTATCACCTTGTTGGATTGCATAAACATTAAGCTGAATTGTTAATGTCATTTCATGTGTGTATGCATGTTGTGTGTGTGTGTAGTCACAGTAATGTCACCTAGCTGGATTGCATACACATGAAGGTGAAATGCTAGTGTCTTGTCCTGGACAGGTGTGTAATGAAATGGACCATCACTGCCCATGGATCAACACATGCTGTGGTCACTTGAACCATGCCAACTTCTGCTACTTCCTCTTCTTTGCTCCCTGCGGCTGTATCCATGCTTTGTTTGTCCTCATTCCTTCCATATACAGAGCCATTCATTTTGTGAGTACTTCTCTTAAGGATGTGCTTCATTGATTTGGACATTTCTGTCTATGAGCCTGTTGGATTTGTTCAGAAATATTTTTTATGTGGGAGAAGAAAAAAAAAAAAAACAAAAACTCATGGGTCAGTGATTTGACATGTTTACAAAGAAAGCAAACCTTAGCTTGTAGAGAGAGGGTAAAAGAAAAGATGCTGAATGTTGTGGGTGTTTCCTTTGTACAAATATGTTAAATCTATGATCATGCACAGCTAGATGTCTATGTAGTGGCATGTGAATGGAGAGCCTTTTGGATGCAGAGAATGTGAGTATATAAGAAGTGTACGTGTGCGTGTGTTTACATTTAAATTACATCTATATGTGATACAAAAACAGCAACCCACTATTTTGAATTCTTTGGCCTGTTATGCCTGCTGTTGTGATCTCTGCTTTGATTTCCTTATGTCCATGCTGATCTAAATTTTTGTCCAAATCACCAGTATTGTAACTTCATGGAGACTCATTGGATGGACTTGATGATGAGGATGCATGTTCACATTGACTCTCCAGTTCAGCAGTTACTGTCATCAGTAAGGGGATTGCAGTTTGTGTCTAGCGTATGTGGATCAGGTAAAATGATTTTGCAGATGTGCTGTGTCTCCTGTGGTGACTTGTCTTGTGATGACATGATACTGATTGTTCCCAATGGACTGTGGTGCTTGAACTGTGACAGAACTGTGACAGAACTCAGCTGGGTGTGGCTCCATGTGGGAGAGTCAAAATTAGCAATATACATTTAATGCCACTTGAGGGAAAAGGCACGGGGAGGGGAGGGGAAAGCATTGGGAACACGTAACAGCTACAGACAATATGATAACTAAATAAATAGATACAGTGATCCCTGAAATATTTTACAGTGAAAACTTTTTATTACCTCACATCACTTGGTGGGAAGATGTGACCTCAAAAGAACAATGAACAAACTAATAAGAAAATCGGTGACCAAAAAAATATTTTCCAGTAAAAACTTTTTATTACAAAAATCACATTCTAAGTTGATCTTCACTGATTCCAACTTAGCAATAACCAATTGATTGCATTTACTTGATATTTTTTCTTTTCACATTTCAGCAACACTATTTTTATCACCGACGTAACGAGCCCTTGGTATTCCTAAGTGTGTACGGCTTCGTGTTAACAATGTTCAGCATTGGGCTGGCCATTGGCGTCATCATTGCAGTCGGCATGCTCTTCTTCATTCAGGTATCTTTTGAGTTTGCAAAAGGATTGACCATGTCATGTACAAGTATCTTGCTTTATACCCTGTGACTGCTTAAAACATACAACATGTGCTCATTAGGGTTTCTTATGTACCTTCGCGTGTAGTCCAGATTCACATTTTGCATCAAAATGTAGCTCATCTACTTAGTTTCTCGTCAAAGGGAAATGCCAGTTAATGGAAAGCGACAGTGCAGAAAGCTGAGACCAATCAAGGAAATGTTTGAAAAACAAGCCTGAATCATAACTTACTTAACCCGTTGAGTGCCTTTAAGCCGTCAGCTGACGCCGTAGTAAAAATGTACTTCCAGTGCCTATGGGCCGTCCACTGACGTCATGCATTTTTCTTGAATTTTCATTCGTTACTATTCCTATCAAAGGACTGAAATAGAGTGTGCGTAGTAAGCCTTATATGTCTGCAGTATTAAAATGATATGCAAATGACCACACGTGAGGGGAAAGACCATTTTTCCTCATCACTGACTGGATGACCAGCCAACGCTTTGTCTCGCTTGCAAAGATGGCGGCGCAACCTTCGACGAGCGTAGCGACCAAATCAATGTACTTACACAGCTGAGCGGGCTCTGCTAATCATTTTTGACAAAGATAATAATCTTTTATTCAGCAACTCACTCGAGCATGAAGGTGAGATGATGATAGTGATGGAATTGCTGACCATATTCGTCAGTTATTGAGTCGTGCTGTGCGATCTCAAGAGTGTGTTCAGCTGACTGGTTACCAATGTCGAACGAGCTAGCCTAGTGTGTACTCTGCACTGTGTGCGAGTGGCCAGCGACGTGTTAGTCAGCGCGAGAGGGGAGCGCGGCCTGCTCGCGGCGTGACATGGGCAGCAGGAAAGGTAGGGGAAGAGGAGGAGTGAAAGAGAGGGGTTGAAGTCCAGCAAGGGGGCGTGGTGGGGGGAGGGGGGCGTGGTCGTGAACTGACCTGTCTGCATGAGGTGTGAGCATCTGGATAGACTTCTAGACTGTTTTACTTTCATTTACAGATGTAGTGTGACAATACAAACTTTATTTTTCACTTTTTTGCTTTGTGTGTTTTTTTTTGGATGTGAAGCTGTAGTGGTAAATACATATGTTTTTGATTGTGTGCAAAAAAAATCTATCCAAATCTAAATGCCTAAATATTTTTTTATGATCAAAATTAAAACAAAAGAAGCCCAGATTCAAAATCTCCATTCAATTTCCTTCAAAAATCATATATATATTCATTTTTATATCTTTTGTAATTTCTGAGCTAGAATTTTTTTTCAATTATTACCCCCAAATCATTAGATTTCCCTGGCACTGGGCCAGCCTTTGTTATGTAATATTTTCAAGCAGTGAACGGGTTAAAGGCCAGTTGTTTAGGATAATCATTCATAAATTTTTAGAGCTTTCTCATACATTCTGTTAAATCAGAAATAAGTGCTCTATTTCCACATTTGAAGTGCATGTTGGAGCTAAGTGCTACCTTTCATTTAGTGAACTGACACAAAATCTATGCACAAACTATACTTGTGACTTACAGCAAAACTAAATTGAGTTTATACGTTATATATATCAACAGTCAGCTGACATTAACTGACACGTTTTTGGCTTTAGACATTCTGTAGAATTAAGTTTGCTATTTTTCATACATTCAGGAAAAGAAATTGACAACATGATATGATTTTCCTCTTTCTCCTGCACAAAAAAAAGCAGCTAAGTGATGTGAAAAGAATGTGTGAATGAATGAATGAGAACTACCATTTTGAAACAAATGAATAAGAACTACCATTTAATCACTTTGGCATTAAAGTGCCATGATTCATTCTGGCATATGGAAGTTGTCATAGGTAGGTAATGTTTCAACAGTGATGGTGGTATTAAAAGTTACAGACCAGTTTAGGCTTACTTTGTTGTTGGTATTGGAAGGTTTTAGAAAGGGTTTTTGTTTTTGTTTTTTACATTTTGGTTTTGGGGAAATGTTAATGGCTCCGTAAGTGAGAAGGTCATCGTCAGTTTGGAATTGTTCTCACATTTTTAATGAATAGAAGATGCTGTGATACATTTTAGACTTGCTTTCAGTCAGGACAGTTAGAGAGTGTATGTTGACATAACAAACTATATCAAAACATGTTCATACTATAGTTACTCAGGTCATGATTTCTTAAGATTTGTTCCCCAGCATTGTTGTCCAGTTCACTCCATCTTGAATCTGATTTAAGGATTTTTGCCTCTGCTTAATGGAATGTGAAAGACTAAAAGTATGTATTCAAATCTGTTTTTTAAACAATGTTGATTTTTTTTTTTTGTTCCAGATAAAAAGTGTCCTAAAAAAAATGAGACTGGCATTGAGTCTTGGATAATTGATAAGGTAAGAATGTCTCTAGTCTGAGAATATAAGACTTTTTAACCATCTATCGTCAGATTATAAAATGAAGAGTCAGGAGAGGCACTTTGAGAACTCTAAAAGTGATTGTGTGGCAAAAGTGTAAAGTTATTCTGATGAATTTATTCGTAGAATGCATTGGCTTCACTTAATGTTCATTGTGTGTGTGTCCTCCACCATGGAAGGGAGTCACAGCGAGGGTGTTGGGATGAATCCATTGGTGATTCTGGTTACAATCAGTCTAGCAGACTGATGATAGAAAATTTCTTTTTCTGTCTTTAAAAGCATCTGCAAATGAAGTAGAACGGGTAATTTTCTTTAAAGATTATTGGTCGCTTTTTTTTTTTTTTTTTTTTGTTTGTTTGGGTTTTTGTTTGTTTGTTTGTTTTTTGTCTCTGGTGCTTTCATTTTTTTTTTAGAAGACATGAGTGAGCATGGTGCAGGTGAGTGTGGCATGACAGAATGAATCTATACTTAATCATGATGGTGGCTACCTCAAGGGGCCCAGGAAAAGTTCAGTGACAACTGAAAAAGACATTTTTCTTATGTGCTTTTTTGAGTAATTTTGAAACACTGTGACAGATGGATGATGCTTTTTGAATAGTATGCCATGGCACAGATCTGTTTAGCTTCATTTTGTGAAATATAACTTACAAATCTTTCTGTTATCTATACGTTCCAAACATGTATAAGTTTACCTGTCTGCTGTAACAAGTAAGCATAAAAGAGCCCTAAAAACAGAGTACAGGTAGTGGCAGCCATCTTTCCCTTGATTTTAAACATGATTTATGTATGCAAAAACAGTTATGAATAGCAATTTTAAGCTTAATTTCAGTGCTCATGTTCAGTTATGAAGAGCGTTTTAAACATGATTTTTGTATGCATATTAAGTTATGAACAGCTATTTTAAGCATGATTTTGAAAGCATATTCAGATTTTAACAGCCATTTTAAGGGTGATATTTGCATGCATATTCAGTAATGAACAATGAAGCATGATTTCTATGTGCATATTCAAATAGAAACAATTCTGTGAAGGGTTTATATTCAAGCATGATTTTATTAGATGCCATTCAGAAATACTGAAAAAACATTGCAGGCTCTAGACCGAGACAGGACAGAGGAGGAGGGACCATTCATCTACCCCTACCACTTGGGGTGGCGGCACAATCTACAACAGGTGTTCACCTGGTCTGGGAAGCCCAAGTCCAATGGCTTTACTTGGGACATCGTCGACAACTGCACTCAGTTCACACTCACAGTAAGGGTCCTGTTGTGTGCTGCATAGATAGGGTGAAGGAGAAAAGGTTGAAAGAGAAACCGGTGGTTAGGTTTGGTTAGTGTGTGCAGTTTCTTTTATCTTGTCAGTGGGAAGGTGCACACAGTCACATTTATGTTTTTTTTTTTGTTACATATCATTCTGGTAACAGAACAAATGTCAAATAAAGGGCCAAACACATGTGTTACACACATAGCAATGTGGGCACAGTGGTAATATCATAGGCTGTGGGAAGTTGCAGGTTTTGACCACCATTATACCGTTGTTCACTTTCAGGTCTATCCCAACTATTGCCCAGACAGATAAATCCCATCCACTTCAGTGATCTGTCTCTTAAAGTGTTGTCCATATTTCCAAATAATCATTGAAGATGTCTGTATCTGTTGGGTATGCTTGAAAAGAAGCAGAGTAAAGTCCTAGTTCCAGATAAATCCATTTTTGTGTCAACCCCTACCCTCCCCCCCCCCCCCCCCCCCCCCCCCCCCATCTCCTCTCCCAATCCTCTTCTGCAAGCCTGGTTCCAGGAATAATCTGTTTTTGTCATCAGTTAAGGTAAGTAGGCATTGTCCTGTTATTTTTTAATTGTTGGTGATGGTGTTTTGCTTTTTTTTTTTTTGTTTGTCTGTTTTTGGTTGTCGGATGGTTTTTTTTTTTCACACTTGTGCAGAGAATTGACTTTGACCAGATGGCAGCCCTGATCTATTCCCTCATGGTCCGCTGGGCCAAAAAGCATGAATTGAATTATTGTGCGATGTATGATGAATCAGAACAGGCACCAATGAACACCAGTTAGGAGACTCGCTAGCTGCAAAGTGCCCCTTCTCCTCTCACCCATCCCCCCCCCCCCTTCCACTGTCTTACTCTTCCTTTTCTGGGGAGTAACCCTGTGGTGGCCTGACATTCATGGCTCCCCATTACATGTTGGCACTGTGGCAGGGGCAAGTATTGGAGCATGAGTGAACGGCATGAAATAATGCTGCTGAGGCTGCTGCAAGAAAAGCGAGACAGAACAAACAAAAAAAAAAAGAAGAAAAAAAAAAAACCTCTCTTTTCTGTCTGTCTGTGTGTGTGTGTGTCTCTGTCTCTGTCTCTCTCACTCTCTCGCTCTCTCTCTCTCTCTCTCTCTCTCTCTCTCTCTCTCTCTCTCTCTCTCTCTCTCACTCTCACACACACACACACACACACACACACACACACACACACACACACACACACACACACACATTTTTGTTCTCTTATGGCTTTGTTGTTTACTTCTTGCTCAGAATCTGTCATTTCAAGATAGCAGAACGCCATGTATTAGATTTTTTGACTTGCATTTCAGGAAGAGCAGATAAAGCAGAAAGCTGAGAAACGGGAGCGCACCATCCTGTACACTATCCTTGAGGGTTACTCAGGGAAGCTGTTTCCTTTCTCCAAGGGAGTGAAGGTGGCTTGCTGCTTCCCATGCACAGACGAACCACGCATTAAGCTGGAACCTGGGGACAGAGTACTCGTCACCAGATGGAAAAGGTCAGATCAGCAAGGCTTTTTGTTGTTGTTCACTTTTCATATTCTTTTATGTGATTGTGTGTGATTGTCATCGCTTGTGTGTTTTCTTTGTGTTTTTTGTTTTTATTGTATGTGAACCATTTTGGGATGGTTGCTGTTTCTTGGAGTGATATACAGACATGCCGAGCAGGGATTTGAGGAAAAACAATGGAAGGGAGATAGATAATTAGGCTGGGTTGACTATGAACTATGGAAGGTCATTTCTCACATTTGTAGACACAAATACTCTGTGTATGCAAGCACTACATATACACACACACACACACACACGTACACACAGGCATATGCACGCAAGAGCCCATACACACACACACACACACACACACACACACACACATGCAAATATACATTACACACACACACACACACACACTTGCACACACACTTGCACACACATACACACACACACACACATACACACACACACACACACACACACACACACTTGCACACACAAGTACACACACACACACACACACACACACACACACACACACACAGACTTACTCAGATGAAAAAGGACAGGTGAAATAGTCAGTCAGTAACTAGTGGAATTTGTTTCAAGAAAATTATTTTCCCTTCAGTCATTTGGCATATGCTGCTCCCACATTCACCAGTAATACCTGTAATGTATACGTATACGAGAACTGTTTGCACAGATATTTCTGTTGATACAGATTGTACAGGGATATTAGTGCTGTCTGTACAGATACTTATGCTGTTTGTACAGATACTTGCGCAGTTGTGCTACTTCCCAGTTATAAAGGATTTTCATTTCTGCAAAGAGAGAATTTTTTGCTGATTTTTTTTCCTTTTTTTTTCAGTTGCATCTTCTGCACCCTCTCCCTCCCCCTCCTCCCATCCCATGCAGTTATTCCTGCCCCCGATGCACAGCCACACCCAAGTTGTACTATCACAGTGCCAGAACTGGGAGTCCACAGGAGCAATCATATCAGGTTGTGATGAGGCTACCTACCAGGGGAGACATTGCATGGCTTCTTGGTCAATTCAGTTTTGTTTGTCAGAATGTGTAGTTGTGTGCACTGCCAGAGTTATGTCCTTTTTTTGTCTCTTCTAAATGCACTGAAAATTGAATTCCCTCCATGGTCTTTTGCCTGTAATCTGTGCTCTGTTACATTGGAAGAAAACTGAACTTAGTCCATTTACCAGGTGTGGTAAGAGTTTCCAACTGAAATCCTCCAATTCAGAGACTAGTATCCCAACCACTTTAGCTGTCACAGCCAAAACTGTTCTTTTTGTCATCTGCCTTCACTGGAATGACTTGACTAATTTGCATGCTTTCAGACACTGGCTATATGGAACAAAGATCTTATCTGCAGAAGAAAAACAAGGTAGGTTTTTGTTTTTGTTTTTCTGTAGCTTGTTTTCTCTTTCCCTTCATACTTTACCTTGCCCTTACACATCCTCTACATACATTTTTTTTTCTTCATGCTGTGCATTATTTGTCAGAAAATACGAGTTCAGCAGCTATACAATTTTTCACTTTAACTCACGTTAAAGCAAACAAAAAAACTGACTGCTTTGCCTTTTTTTTTTTAAGTCCTCTTATTTATGTAACCTTTTTTTTCAAAGACTACTGGAATTCCAAAGTGTTAAATTTTTTGTATGTAAGTATTTAAGTACTGTGAACTGTTAAGTAGCTGCTGGCCTTTTTTTTTTTTTTTTTTTTTTGTCTAAATGATTTTAAGGGAAAAAAAATTATCAAGTCAGAAAGCTGCAAATTTATATTTTGTCAGCTCAAACCAGATGATTAGCTTTGCAGGATTTACGTGTAAAAATCCAGTTTAGGTATGTAAACTCTGAGAAGCCTCTTACCTGCGACTGCTGAAATAATTTTTTTGTTTCTTTTATATATATTCTTTTTTCCTAAGATGTAACCAGAATTTTTTTAAATGGCTTTCGGAAGAAAAATGGTTTAATCTTTGAACCATTCCTTCTTTTAAAATATCAACTGGATTGTTTCTGAAACACTTCAATACATATTTCATCCTTCCATCATTTCTGCTATCTCCGATACTGGGACACCCCATACACGCATATAATTGTAAGTACTTGCATACACTTTGATGCATGCAAATGTTATGCCAAAGTACGATCATTAGAATGAAATGGAGTCATCTCATTTATCATCCAAATCCTGAATTTACAACAGATGTATTGAAAAGGGATAACTACGTTAATGGGAATCTGACTGGAACCAAAAACATCTCTGGCATATAGGGACCAGAAGTGACTATCCATTCACAGCACTTCAACAGAAATGCATAAAAATGCTTATATAACATGCATTAGAAAATGTCATCCTAAGGAAACAAAAAGAATTACTTGTGTGCCAGCAAGCTGCTGGGAACATGATTTTGAGAAAAGGGCTGCTGAAGTTAACATTGCAACTTTTTTTGGTTGGTTATCAGTTTTTGAAGTTTATTATGTAAAACATGTGTCTCCTCTGTTCTCTTACAGAGACTTTCTGTTTCCTTGTTGATAATGTCATTCCAAATTACATCAGATTATTAGTCATATATATCATCATATAGTGAACCCTTTCAGATAAATTTGCATAATTCCTCAGCTTTGCTGCCCCATCTTTTTTGGCATTCACTGCCCTCCCACTTTGCAAAGTCTGAGTGCAACTAAAAACCCTTATTTGTAACAAACATCTTAATCTGTATAAACTGTTTGCCACATGTATATGTGCATACTAGGTTGCGCATTTAGATTAGTGGTTGCGTGACATTGAAGGAAAGAGGAATGGAGTATGAAAGTATAATTTTATGGGGAATTACTATGATTTACTTTATAAATACTGTTTGTTTTTCATATTAGATTTATGGAATGCAAGTTTCCATTCCGTCAGATTGGGGCATGTTTGGCCTTCTGGGTAAGTGCATCAGACTGTTGTCCCAAGATCCTAGGTTCAATTCCTCCTGAGGCATCCAGGATGGAAGAGAGCTTCATTGGAGATAATATTCTTCCAAACTCCAGTTCCCTCCTAATTCTTTGGATTACACTTTAAACTGAGATCCTGTGCATGAATGCATAGAAAATCTTCCACTCAGGTTTAACCCCACTTTACCTTTTGGAGATTTGTAGGCCGTCCCTTGCTGGGTGGGATAAATGACATGAAAAATAAAGCACAGGCACACTCATGACATGTCTGGACATCATCCCAAGGCAGAATATGACCACCTTAAGCCTTTCACTCCCGGCTGCGGATATAGCCGCGGTTCAAGGGTCATCGCATAATTGGATCAGCTGACTGGTCACATGATATTGTTTACTTGCTTGCAAATGGCGGCTCCCATACAGCGTGTTTGAAGTGATTTCTCAGCAAGTTTTGGGTCGATTGTGATGCGGTTTTTTGCCTTTTGTAAAGCGAAAATTAGTCAAGCAGATCAACATGGCTGCCAGAAGATTTACTGCCGAAGAGGTGGTGAGAATTGTGTTTGAAACGCTAGAGAAAGGTGAAATTAGCAACGACGAAAGTGAAAGGAAGGTGAAGGTGACATGGGTTGTCGATCATTCTGACAATGAGTCAAGTGATTCGGATTACCAGGATGAAGATATTGATCTACCAAGTACATCGACAGGTAGGAGGAGTGGTTGTGCTGGTAGTGGGCGTAGTTGAGGACGTGATAGGAGAAGAAAAAAATTGTTAAAATGTGACACAAAAATTGTTAGAGTGTGACGCCAGTGACAGTGGTTGACAACAACTTGTACGTTAATTTTTTGCCCATTTTTTTGTTTGACGGGGAAAGTGCTAGTAAACGTCACATCTCAAGTCGACATTGACATGCATTACTCAATGCATCCCTGAACACACTGTGTGCTTTTTTTTTTAGTAAATAATTGCACATGGTTGTTATGTCCTATAGATTTGTGCACATTTCAATACCATTTTCCACCTATGATTTATTGAGACTTGAATTTGCATGGATTTTTTTTTTTTCAAAATATTGTGTGTTTTTTTTTTTTCTGAAAATCTTGGTTATATTCCCATGATTGTGAGTTATCTCATCCTGTCAACATGAAACATATGATAATTATATTCTCCATTCATTTTCCTTCAAGAAAATATATACTTCTTATTGCTTTTTAGAGCAATACTTGAATTTTTGCAATTTTTTTTTTGTAAGGTTCGTGTTTTTTCCCAAAAAATTACAAAAGTTCTGGGAGTCAAAGGATTAACGGTGGGGCTAAAACTGGTCACGTACATGAACATTCCACCAGTGGTTATCCTCTAGGTCCTAGTTTCAAAGTGAGATGACTGAAGGCAGAAATTGAAGCAAATTTTAAAAAGAAAGGATGTTATTTCTGCAAGACAAGATGGACAAACAGATATAGTGTTTTGTCCTGTTCTCTGTATGTGAGTATTGTCTTTCGGAAATATTTCTCTCAAGGTCCTAACCAAGAAACACAGAAGAAAAAGGTAGTCTCATGGCCATTGTCACAGTACTCTTATCGTAGCATGAAGGCTTTGCGTTTATGTGTAGTTGTATCAGTGGTAGGCATCTTGTCTTTCACAGCCTAACCATTTTGTGTATCCATTGATTTTGTGCAGTGAAGCAGCGCATTCGAGGCTGGTTCCCAAGGCGGTGTGCTAGAGAGTTGATGGATGACAATGAAAATCTCCCAGAGAAGAAGGATGCATGAGACATTGCTTATTTTAGCTAGATAACTTGTAGCTTTGAACAAGCATTCTGTGAATTCAGTTTTTGTTTCTCTTAAAGGATGGTTATGTTTTTGGGGGGGGGGGGGGGGGGGGGGTTTTTTTTTTTTTGTTTTTGTGTGTGTTTTTTTTCCCAAGTATCCTTTCCTGTGTGAAAAACATTTTATTGTACAATATTCATGATTATGTTGAAATTGGAAGATAGAGTGTGAATGGATTTTGAGGACTGTAGATATTTCTTTTTATAATTTTTTTTTTAATCGGGCAGATATAACAAGGATGTGCTCAATGCTAAAAACAAAGTGTCTATTTATCTAACATCATTTACAATGATAAAGTCAGTGGAGAGGCTGCTTCATATCTGTGTGCTTATTTTTTTGTGTGTATTTTTTCAACAGTGCATCCACTTTATTTGTTCAATGTGTGCAAATTTCATGCAAGAATTATTAAGGGTATTTATTTCTGTAGTAGAGAATGCCATGAATTGCTGGAATTTCAGACTGTGAAATAAACACATGGATGATAGGTATTTGCCATAGATGTCGAAATGTTTGACTTTTTGTATCCTTCAAGTTTGAGACTACAAATCTCTTGGGTTTTGTTTATCTATTTACCAGAGAAAGGAAGTACATGTAACCCAGAATTCATTGTTTGAAGCAAGTGATTTCATTGGCATAGCGAAGGAGAAATGGGATGGAAAACATTAGGAAATAATGCAGCCATTGCAGTAGTGATCTGTATACAATATATTGTACATGAATTGAAGAGGAAATGAAAACACTTTGACAGTCCCTTTCCACTTTGTATTCCTTTATTGGCCCGACAGTCTTTGTTGTGTATACTTGTCATTGACTGTCTGAGCAGCTTTGTGTGGAGATGTCTGTAGCAGCTAGTTCTATTCATGATACATATCAACTGAAACGTTTTTTGCTGATATTGTGTGTGCTGTGTATTGTCTCGATGAATCAAACACATCTTATATAGGTTACAAATCCTCTTTCAAGTAGTATCAGAGTGTACTAACAGGGATCGTATAGGTTTTCTCTTTGGATCTGACCTATAATAAATATTGGCAGCTTTTAGGGGGTGGGATGGGAAACAAGAGTTTTGTGTGCGTGCGTAAATGTGTATACCATGGAAACATTTTCTCAAACACTGATGCGTACTTAGGTGCAGTGAAACTGATTGTGTTAAGATATCTGCCTCTCACATGTACTGTGCTGTTGATAAACTTGATGATTATATAATGTTGCATGGCATCTCAGAGAGCATACAACTGAACGACTAATTAATTCTGTGTAACCCACTTTAACTGTAACTTAAGAGAAGTGACAGATCAAAACAAAAAAAGCGCTGCCCCGCCTTTTCAGGTCTGTTAATGCAATCCAGCTACCATCACAGTTTCCTGGGTAATTCCAGATCATGACAGAAGGTTCCAGAAGTGCTTTGGTAAACACTTCAACAATGATCTCCACAATCGTCTTTCCTTGATCATGTGCAACGGAGCAGAGGTGTAGTATCAAGACAGTCTTGAAGCTGAAAGACATGTAACAAAGCAATCTGAAAACCAGTCGGTGCCATAGGTGATGCAAGTGCCTGCATCGCCAGATCCAGTCATCTAGTATTTTTTCATCAGATTTCTTGAAAAGTGTGTGTGTTGAATGTTGAAATCAGCTGACCTATGTGTTGCTTCTTTGATAGCAAATTTGGAAATTAGCTAGTATCTGTGAAGTATTGATCTTCAACTTTGTTCCGTTATTTTGTGGTCAGTGTTGTTCATGTTGTGGTTATTTTCATTGTGTGTACAGTTCAGTTGTATTTGTGTGGTTTGGTAAAAATGAGAGATAAAAATCCTGTATTTGCCTGGTTGTTGACAATCGGTAGTCAACAGCAGTTTGCTGTTAATATCAGGAAATGTTCACACCCAAGTCAGGACCAGCCACTGGACCCTCAGCAACGATAATATCATGGTAAACACCTCATAAGCTGAAATCATGCTACTAATCATTTGCCTTGGTTTACACCTCACTGATGAAAATAAGAAAATCTGGCATACAATTGTGCCTTGTGGTTAATATCTTCAAAATGGGGTAAGATCATCTTAAGTATGTATTTAGATGAAAAAAAAGTAAATGCACTGTTTGCCAGGCGGCGTTTGTAGCAATTATGGCGTACCTGTCTTGGGTATATTTATGACATAAGCTGATTCTGAACGTTAGACTCTTTCCTTTCTATCTTGCCTTACTTTCTGTGTTTATTTCTCCCTCCCTCTCTCCTCACACCTCTCTCTCTCAAAAAGGAAAAAAAAAAGAAAGAAAGAATCAGAAAAAGAAAGGATGGGAATGATTCAAAATAAGTTGTAATGATGAATAACACTGAATTCGTAGTGGACTGCTTATTGTGCAGCAGAAGGCGTGTGGCAAATATTCTTTGTTAACATAAAGATAAATAAAAAGTTTGGATTGTTGGTCCTTCTTCCCCCTTTTGTGTATTGATTCCGTATCTGTGATTCCTTCACTTCCACTTTACTTTTTTTGGTGTGTGTGTTTGAATAGGATGACAATGAGAACATTTTTTTTTTTAATGTGTGATCTGTATACCACTGCCTGTCAGCATGAAACGTTCTGTTGGTTTGCTCTGTTGGTTGAGGAGCAATTTTTTTTTCACTATGCTACAGATTTGTTATGTCACTAAATCTCGGCTTTTACATGGTTGTGGTTTTTTTTTTGTTTGTTGTATCTTTGCTGGTAGCTTTTGTTGTTTCACTCTATCTCAATGGTATGGTAACTTTCATCTTTTCAAAGCTTTGTGTTTTTCCACAGCAGTTACCTGTGATGGTGGTGGTACAGTTTGGTTTCCAGTCTTTACTTTGAGAATAGGTGATAGGTTCTAGAGAACAAATCTGCCAGTGATTAGTGCACAATGACATACACTGACATGCAGTCAAGTCCGAACCATCACCATGTTGCAAACATGTACATTAAAGAATAATTGTGTGGTTTGCATGTTTTTTGTCTTTACAGTTTCTTATTCTTATATTCAGATCAAACATTTCAGCTTTAATATCCATGTATTATAGATAGATAGGGATATATTAATATAGTAAGAATGAGTGAGACGAGTTGTGTGGATGTAACACAATCGAATTGTGGCTCTCCTAACTCATGTTTTTACCTAACTGCTCATTTCTATTGGCCATCTTACACTTCTTTATTATTAGTAGTTTCATCCTCAAGTCTGTGTGTCATGGTGACCATCTATTGAGGTATAACATAAAATCATACTGCTGGGAGATATACGTTTTCAACACGATTGATTTGGGCAACAGTTTTCACATTATTTCTGCGTTAATTTTTTCTCAATTCTTGATTTGTTCCATTGCTCACCGGTACAATTTTGTAAAACAATGTCTGTGGGATTTCGCATTCTGTCGTTGTGTCTATCACATTTTGGTTACTTTGCATGTTGTCAGAAGATCTTGATGCCCTGTATCAATACAAAACCGAGTGCATAATGAATTTGATTCAGATGAAAATGTCATTGTAAAACTTGCCTGCTTGAAGTTGCGCATGTGTACTAAAGAGAATATTTACGTATCTGTTTCAGAAACGTGTCCGCGTTCTCTGTGTTCGCATTTCAGTGAACTTGCCAGGATTAAGTATGTAGGCTTGTCTGTGAGCGAAGTGGCGAGTTCTTTTCATGAGGATGCTAAGGGCTGTGCAGTACAAACAGCTCCACAGCGTTCTGCAAGTTTTTTGCCGATATTTTCTTGGTTTTTTGTTGGTTTTTTTTTCTGTGCCCTTTTGAAAAAATTTTTGTTCATTGTTATAGTCGTCTGCTGTTTTCCTGCCTTTGTGGGCCATTCTCTTTGCTCTAGAAACTATTGTAGACTTTCATGTCACACATGATGACATGCCAGCTCTTTTGTTGTAATCTGGCAAGTACGCTGCGAGTATTGCACACCCAACTAAGGGTAGACACTGTCCATTCTGCTGTCCATGTGGCTTATAGATATATAGATAGGATCTTTGTTACGTTTACATGTTTTTTTACCTTTTTTTTTCCTATCGGGTTCCAGAAATAAGCACAATTGCTGGGTTTGGTCCAATCCACTGTAAGACTGTCAGTAGTGTAGCTGCGACGTCATAATCTGCTGGTGTTGTTTCTTTTCCATGATACAATCGTTTTTCAAGATCTAGGACTTTTCGAGATGCGAACTTTTCCCCACAGAAGTTGAACAGCTGTGGGGAGCAAGAGGAGGGGAGGGCGGGTGGGAGGGAGGAAGGGGGGTGTTTTCGTATTATGTAGTTTGCTGGCCTGTAATGATAAAAACTATAAGCGGTGACTTTGTTCAATTTTTTAACCTTGTGTGTTTAAATGCTTGATTTTCTTCTGTTTGTTTCCCAGTCTCACTGCTTTGTTTCTGTGCTTTCATTGTACTGTCTATTTGGAGTCTATTTTATTCTGAATTAGAAAAAAAAAAAAGAAAAAAGAAAAACTGTGCACAATGAAAGGACACGACGGAGAAGAATTTCTTTTATCATTGTGGTTTGCTAATGATTTGTTAATGCATGAATGTGACAATGTGCAAGACATTGTGTGAATAATAATTACATAAGTCAAATACCGTAATAGATCTTTTTCTTCTTTTTTTTTTTTTCTTCCACAGATGAGCAGTCAAATTCACTAGTTCAGTTCTGTTGATTATCAAGAATAATACAGTTTTGGGATTGTAGCCAGTGCTGCATAGGGATGATTGGTTCTGCAATGATTATGCTGTTGCTGGAACTGACCTTTACTGTTCAAACCGTTTAATGCTAATTTTTGGACAATAGGGTGGCATGAAAATTTGTCCTCTTATATATCCTCTCATATATCAGATGCAAGCTAATATACTGCTAGCTCGTGCGTTTTAATTTTGAATTTTAATTTTCAAAAAATGTGCTGAATCTGACCACAGAAAATGTTTGTGATTGTTGAAACATGAACTGTGGGAAAATCCTGAGAGCGTGGCATCAAATTTTAATGGTGAGAACAGTGGATGAATTCAGAATTGGTGTTTGTGAAATGTTTGTAAAGAACTTCAGTTCCAGCCAAAAGGTAAAGGGGCTTGGAGTATTTAGACTGCCAAGTTGCACTCCACTAGCTAAAAGTTCTACTGGATGTGGTTCAGCATGTGGAATATCTTCAGTGTGAAAAAAAATCAGATATAACCTGTCCGGACTTGACACAAACACTCAAGTGTTTTTGCTGTCAATTTTGCATGTAGTCATGCCAGTGAAGCTGAAATGCAGGTGCTCTGTAGGGGTGTTTTAAGTGTTTGTTTTAACTGTTTTTATAGGGATGGGTTGTTTTTATAGGGGAGAAGGGCCAAACCAGGTGCATGTCATATGCACAGTATGAATGCTGAAAAGTAGGATATTATGCACGTCCTCTGTGTTAATATTTCAAAAGGTTCCTGACTGAATTTCATATGGTTGGCGACTTCTATAGAAATGAAATAAATTTCACATGAAGGGTCATGTGGGTACAGTGCAGTTTTGCAACTGTAAAAGAGCTACCGAGTTTTTAACTCGTAGGGAAATGTGTATGCGTGTTAAGACTGTTATTTCAGCATGAATCTTTCTTCCTGTTGAAATTGTACATTATTCTGTAACAATTTTTAAAAACAGCTTTATTTGATTGCTTCAAAGTGCCTTTCAAGGGTTTATAAAGCTTGTTTGGTATTGTCTTTGTACTTTGCACTTTAAGCTATTATTCCTTTTAAAGTTCTGTGTGTTGAAGTACACACATTTACGTGGGATTCTTTGCCATGTCCAAGGCTGGGTTGGAAAAAACATTTTTTTTTTTAATTTGATGAATGTGGAACTTATGGCTTAAACTGCTTTCAGTTGTTTAGGGTAATGGTGTCAAAATATGTGATTGCAACAACAAAAAAGCATATTTTCAAGGGGGGTTTGTTGTTCTCTGAAATGGTCTGAAACAACATAACTTTTGCTGTTTTAATTTGCAGCACTTTGTATTTATCCAATTCATGGTGGAATTAATGTATCAGAAGGAAAGTAAGTCTTAAAAATATCTGCCCATACATGATTAAGAAAAAAGAGAAAGTAGCTGCCCTCCTTAGCTTTGTCTCATGGTCCATCTTCATTGTAATGGCATCATACAGATATTTATAAGCATTGGAAAAGACATGTCTTTATTTTAATGTCTTATTTTTGTTGCAATGCAAAATAAATTGCAAAATCGAAGATTCACTTTTGTTATGTGTGTATTTGCTTTGGAGTGAAGAGAAGCAGGGAATATGCCCTTTTACATGATGTAACAATACAAGCATGGGTTTTGAGGTTAATTTCATTTTACCAGCCGCCGTGGCGAAGTGGTTAGCGTCGCGGACTCCTGGCTGGGAGGTTGTGGGTTCAAATCAGTCATGTGGGTTTTTCTGCCCCGACCAGCTCCTACCCAGAGTTGAGTTTGCTGCGGACTCAGTTTGGAAGACTGGGAGCACACAGTTGAGTTTCATCCACTTAAAGGATGCATTTCTGAGAGTGTTGCTCAATTTCCTGACCAACACTGCAGGTGCCTTATCTCTCGGGCCTGGTTGACGCCGGGATATATTATGAAAAGAAGCGTAGAGTACAGCCCTGTCATGTAGTCTCAGACCGAAAATGGAAATCCGTAGCATCATCTTAATCATCCTCATTCTCATCGATCAGCATTAAAAAAAAATGTCTCAAATTCTGTGGCCCTTCATGCCCTGCTCTTGTGATGACCTCAATTTCGATGTCCTCTCCACATCTGTGGTCTTGGTTTGGTTCCGTCGTGGTCACCGGTATCGGCGAGTCCATGGGGGCTGTCGTCGTTAGATGGACGTGATGGTGCTCTCCAGGGGGAGAGCTCACTCACGCTGGCTCTGCGCAACTAAGCAGTTATTGTCATCGGTAGGGGGCTTAGTAGGTGGTGTCCTGCGTATGTTAGATCAGAACAGGTGCCACTGAACACCACCAAAGTGACTCGGCAGCAGTGCAGTGTGTCCTCCATCTCCTCCGGTGGGTTGCCTCTTGATGACTGACATTGACTGCTCCCTGTGGATTGCTGGTGCCGGGGGGCTGCGGCGGGGCGGACTGGGTTGTGCCTGTGGACAGGGTGTCAGAAGAGCGGCGTGGGTTCACTGCCCCTGAGGTGGCGCAGAGGTTGGGGAAAAAAAAAAAAATTTCATTTTGATTTTCAACGACATTACAGCTTGAAATATATCTATCTACACACACACACACAAGAACAACACACACACACACACACACACACACACAGAGAGAAACCCAAATCAACACCAACATTTTTAGCAGTGTTTATAGCAGAGAATTCCATGCCCAATCTTCATGCAACCTCAGTGGCATTGTACCCACGCAAGTTATTCTGACCCCTCATCACAGCCCCAGCACCAGTAATGCAAAGGGAGTCATCAATGTCGAGCCCACGTGAGATAACCTGCCAGAGCGACACTGCTACCAAGTCACCTAGGTGGTGTTCAGTGGTGCCTGTTCTGATCCATCATATGCAGGACACCGCTTACAAACCCCCTACTGACAATAGCTTAGTCACAAAGATAGCGTGCGCGTGTCAGTCAATAAAGTACCAGTTTAAATTCCAGTAATCATTTCCATATCAGTGTTTATCTCCTTTCAGCATACAATCATTTCATCATCGTTGCAAATGTTACTCTCTCATTATTTTTGAGACAGCAGCTAGAGAACAATATGGAAATTTACATGAAGAATGCCAAACACTGTGGCATTAAAAACGCATCATGCTGGTGCATCTCTTAAGCTACTTCCCATACTACTGAAAAGAGTGTCCCCTTTTAAATCTGTACTTGCTTGCAGATTTCTTTTCTTTATTACATGAGCTACTCTGCACCTATCTTTGCACTCAGTATAAACAGAGTTCTGCAAGCTGATCTGCTGTGGTAAATTTTTTTTTGCAGACCCAACAATTATTTTAAGTACACATGTGCCTTTACCTCAGTAGCCCCAAATCCATAAACGGGACTCACTTAGACCTTCTTACTGTATATAGCACCTGGATTTTTCATTTTTGTGAGTTCCTGCAGAGTTCTATATGAATAACTACATTCAGTCATACCTAAGTTCAAAGCGCTGAGATGTCGGGTAAGACAGGCAGGCAGGTGTGACAGCGATTGCGACTTGACCAGCTGTTATCTTGGGTCACCATTTGTGAGCTTTTGAGTTTTGAGGGCTCATGTGACCCCTTTTTGCACTGACAGACCTAAAGTGCATTTCAACTTATTTTTCAAATGCAAAATATAATCGTTAAAAAAACATTCTCCTCAGATGTCCAACTGAGATTCTCTCTGCAGCCTCCCCCCTCCCCCCCTTCTAATTTTGGTGTTTATTTTTAAATCAAGTGATTTTTTTTTTCCATGCATACCTTATATTCCATTCACAATGGGTTGTTGGAGATTTAGGTCAGATGTAAAGCATTTACCTTTAGTTTGAGACCGTCAAAAATGCATGTTGCCAAAAGAATGGGAAAAGACACAATGACTGTGATATATGCATTATGTAGATAATTTCCAATTTCCAGAGTGTGGAACAGACTACAACAGAAAACTTCTTTGTCTTCACCAAACTGTCCATGTCGGCTCAGTCCAAATGTTTTTTTTTTGTGTCAGTATGTGTTCTGAATAACCACCGCAAGACTGTGTGTGGAGAGCTAAATCTGGTGGGTTGATCCGACTCGCATCAAGCTGCCAACTCGTTCCATTATACTAGTGAAGATGTACACAATTTGAGCAATGGCAAGATTTGGCTGATCGCTTCCTTTATCGCTGATTACAGATGAAAACCCACACTTTATGGATCACTATGGCTCGATTGAAAATGATTCAAAGCTTTCACTTTCATGATTTGTCAAAAGAGACTTGCACATCAAATTGACAAATTATTGCCATTTTTTGAGAGTACACTGTTTGCATATTCCAGTCATTTTCCAAGATATTTTTAATAAAAGTCTGAGTTTTGAGTTTTTTTAAATTGGTGTGAAGGATTCAGAATCTGCACAACTCTTCATTTGAGACATTCTTTGCAATTTAGAATAAGAAAATCTTTATTACAAAGATCTAAGCGTACAGTTCATGTTTAGATTTCTAGACCATTAAGAATGCCAACAATTATTTTGTGAGCTCGGTAGTGTGAATGGAGTGGTCTGAGTGAATGCATTTGTTAATGGTAATGGTAATGTTGTTCATAGCATAGCAAACACAAAGGGCATATCAGGGCTGTCATCGTACTGAAGTGAACTCACAAGTCTTAAAAAAAAAAAAAACATTCACACAACTCTTTAAAATACGCCTTCTGAAAACACACCAGAAATTTTGCTAAAAATCTTTCTTCAGTAAAACCTTAGATCAGATGAAAAACGTTAATTACCATCAGAAACCCAAAGATTACATCAGATGGGACGTCTCTGAACAACGTTTTCATCGAGTCCGCTGTAAAAGTGTTTTTGTCACATCATGCCAGTCCCAATAGTCTAAAAGGATATGTTTCACTCTGAGCGGTACATGACATGGAATGCACCAGAGAGCTTCTTCACCTTTTATAAGATCAGAATGGGTGTTGAAGGAGTGGCCTGTACGCAAACGGCACAAGACTTTCTTCTTTACGGCCGCCTCAGGAACATGGTAAAAACTCTTTCAGGTTTGGACAGATTTTAAATAGTTGTTGTCTGTCTGCAAGTTCCATTTCTCTTGCCAGAAGTCTTTGACATTAGCCCTGGGCTTTGCGTTTAAGATCAGTGTGAAGGATATACAATCTGTTCAACTCCTTTTTTGTAGCACTCTTGGCAGATTGATCAACCAACTTGTCGCCTCGAATGCCTACATGGCTGGGAACCCAAGCAAAAACCTAGAACATTTTTTTGAGAGGATGATTTTGGACAATAAGCAGCAGAAGCAACTCGTTCCTCCAGTTTAATACTATTGTTGAATATTCTTTGAAAGGATGAAAATTCAGAACAAAATTCATCAAAAATAATATACACCAAAAAGTCTAAGTGATAAGAAGCGAGAGAAAAGCGATCTTCAGTGTATGAAAGTCTATGTGTGGGGAATCGTCTGGATATTAAGGTAATTTTTTTTTTCCCCCAGTTAAACTCACAAATATCATTTCCCCGTTTCTGCAGTCCGGAATCAAATACTATCATTGTTGAAAAAGTAAAAGTCCCAGAGTCTAATGGCTATTGAGACAGTGAATTTCTGGAGGTTCACTTTGTCAGGATAAGGCACTATGCAGGGCAGAGTTCATGTCTTGTCTGCTGTCTCCATCCCTGCATCATTTAGCGTGTTAGGTTAACAGTTGGGGGTTTCAAACCATAAAAATCCAACGCCACAAGTGGTTCAACCTCTGGCAAATGCTGTGTTTATTTGTCATAACTGGCAGTTTTTCCAATTTTCGTAACATTGTCTATTGCATTACATGATTGGTCTTTTGGCGAGAGGCCTTTTAGCATAACTTGTATCAGAACCTAGGTTTGCATGGAATCCAACAACCGGTAGCAGTAACTGTTAGCACTGCAATAGCCTTCGTTTTTGAAAGTAAAAGAACGATAACTTTTGCATCTTTTTCTTTTACACTAGGTGGCGCCAAATCGTACCGATATTTATCAAACCAACGTGGATTGGGTGGTCTCTAGGCTATTTGGGTTCCGGGCTACCGGAAGTGTAAGAATTATGGGAGTGTGGCCTCTGCCACGTTGATTTTGTTGACTGGGTAGAAATTGGACTGTATTCGTCAACATTTCCAACATTTTGTACTTCACGGAAATGTGTGCGTGTTGTACTGTGTACTTACACAACGATTTAAGCTGTGCACAGTTGTCCGAGGCGAACATTTGTGAAGAAAGAAAGTACCGGTGACAAGGTTGTTCTCTTGAGGAATCGCTAGCAGAAGGTCCATTTTGATTGCTACGGAAGCGGTCTGTCGGTTTCCAGTGTAATCTAAAAACAAGATCGCGACAAGAAATCAGTTTAATCATTCAACAACAACAAAAAGTGTTACTTGGGTAAATGATACAAGGTAAATGATGCTCATGTCGAAGTGAAAAAAATGTCAAAAGGCTTACTTCCAAGTCATGTCAAATCTGTGAAAATCGGACAGGTCGGCTGCTTCTGTCGTGAAACGATTGAAATTTTAAAGTAGAATTGTGCCAGAGTGAAAAGGGGGGAAAAAAAGAAGCGAGGTGGGGGAGAGGGGGTGGACGATGAACGTGAAACATACTGATTCTCAGGAAAAGAACTACACCAGCAGTTGATACAGAAACTTGAACGATTACAATGCTACATCTGTTAATCTACGCTTTTAGCAATGCCAACTGTCAGTGTCAGCCATGTGATACAATTCCAAAGCAATGTTCTTTGTTTCATGATCTAAAACGGTTAGAAGTTGGAAAGGTGTGTGAGTAATTTTGAGTGTAACACATAGTAGTTAAGAAATTTTATGTCTTATTTTTATCAGCTGAGTGTCATAGTTTATATGAGCGCATTTTCTTTAGGGGAAGCTATTTAGATGTTCAAACAGATTACATGAGAGTTACTGAAAAATGTACAGATTTTGTATTCAAAGGAAGATGCAGTTACAGTTTTAATGAATGACATTTTGTTTACATAAGTGTGTGTGTGTGAGAGAGAGAGAGAGAGAGGTTTGGTATTAGAATAAAAGTGACCAACTCCCACTCCAAATGTAAGCATATTTTTGTGTGCATGTGCATGCAACAGATATTTGCGAATATTGGTATTGAGTGATGTATATTCATGTGATTACAGAGATACACCAAGAAACTGGTCATGAGAGTGAAAGAAATAGACCGAACGGCCAATGTGGCCTGGTCTCCAGAATCACAATACCCTATTTATCTTGTTGCCGGAACAGCAGCACAACAACTTGATGCAACTTTCAGGTATGATTTGGGTTTTTAATATCAACTAAACACAGCATTCATACCTTCTTTTATTAAGATGTAAATTATTCTCTAAATTAGCACCAAAGCTTGTCCATTTATATGAAATGTTACATTGGTGACTGGTTTTGTCTGTTGTCCTTTTCCGTTTTTTTCCCTTTTAATGAGCTAGAGAGGTGAAAACAATCAAGGGCTACAAAGATTCATTTTAATCTTTTTCAACCACAGTTTGAATTTTTGGCTTGACTGGCAAGTATGATCTATCTTAAAAGGAGTTGGCATCTAGACAAGTAGTTTATTCTTCAAAATTTTATATCCTCTCAAATACTTCTGGATCAGAGCTTTATATACAAATTATTGTAACATTTGTATTACATGCAACAACTTTTGACCAGGTAACAGGCGGTTGGTGTTATATACTGTATTGCGATTCATGTCAATCAGTTGTGACCTATGGCAAATGTGTTGCTGCTGCTAACTTGCTGTTTGGTCATTTTTTGGCTAATGTACAATGAATGAATGTCCAGCAAAACATCTTATGCTGGAGGCTAAAGCACGTCGAGGCATTCTGTGATGAAACAGTACTGATGACAACAACATTTTGGTTTTAGGTCTGTCTCACATAGTTTTTCTTGACTTGCAGAGTGGTTTTTCTTTTATAATAGATGCCCCATTTGTTGATCATCTCTCCTTCCATTGCTCCATTGTTTTACTGTGCCGAACCGTCTTTGTCGATGATCAGTCAGCTTGAAGTGATTCAATAGACTATGCTCCATTATGTCTCTGTGATGTACTGAATTTTATTACCCATGGTATTTTGTCTTGTCCACTACTCCTTGGAACCCGATATACGAACCATGTAAAGTGTGGTTGTAAATCAAGGACTTGTTTGCCCTCTCAACAGGTAATGATGTGCAGGAAGAGAGCCTTGCTGAAGATAGGCACACCTCTGGTTGTTACTTGTTAGCAACCAGCTCATTCGGTCAGGGAACCATCCTCATTCTTCCCTAAGGCAGGGAGTCCCTGTTAGTAGGTACTGGCAGCCCTTCTCTCAGCGTACGGGAAAAGTTCAGCTGAGTGAAAAATATGCCTGTTTTCAATTGGCAGTATCTATGAATAACGCGTTTAGAATCAGATGAAAATTGTGAAGAATAAAGAATACAGTTTCCTTTTAACTCTGTGTTGTTTATTTGTGTTTGCAATAGACGGTACGATGATTGTTTTATACACCCATCCGTTCACACGAAAACGAAGCGCGTCACACATCCCGATGCGTCGCAGGCGCCATTTGGCCGAGCGTTCGAACTACACTGTGTCGAAAATAAACACATATCGATGATCAGTCAGCTTGAAGTGATTCAATAGACTATGCTCCATTATGTCTCTGGTGATGTACTGAATTTTATTACCCCTGGTATTTTGTCTTGTCCACTACTCCTTGGAACCCGATATACGAACCATGGATTGTGGTTGTAAATCAAGGACTTGTTTGCCCTCTCAACATTCATTCCATTCATTGGCGTTTAAATAGGTCAGAATACAACATGTTAGCTGATGGAGCTGCCCAATCAGGCTCCCTGCTAGACTCATATAGATGTGGTATATGGCCCTACTCTACTAGGAATAGGAGTATCTGGCTTTCAAGGAAGCCATGATATCACCTTTCTATCTTGGTTCAGAACCCAGTGGCCATACCCCCTTCAGCTTTTCTTTGATTCTGAGCGTCTAAGTGGGACAAGTCAAGCCGACACAGTCTGCTTGAGACGTTGTGGATGATTCTGTTGCGCTGCTGTCCACATACATTTGAGACCTTTTCCTGACCCAGCCCTGGTCTCCTTGCATCCATGCATCTGAATCTGTGTGTTTTCTTCAAGATATCCGCTGTGGATGCCTCATGTGCAGCCACTGACCTTTTCATGTAGCATACATGGTCTTCACTGCATCCAGGCATCTTCAGTAGTGTGCCGCTTTTTTTTTTTTTTTTTTTTTTTTTTTTGTATCAAGATGAACTGGCCAGCTGGTACACTGCTTCAGGACGACCCAGCGCTGTCTTCGTCTGTGTTGGCTCAGGTGTTTGCATTTCAGTGTGGACCTATTGAGAGTCCCCCTTGAGGCATAAGTGGCTTGCTTTTCATAGAACTATATCCAGTTCCCCCTAGGCCAGGTCTTGAGAAATTTTGGGCACACAGGATGCATTCACGCAAGTTCTTCACCTCCATGCACGAACTTGACTTTTATCTGGGACTGCCTGCCGTACCTCTCTTGATTCCCTTATTACTCAAGGGAATTCAGTCACTAGTCTGTGCAGGGGGCATTTGAGTTTCTCTAGTTTGTCTTGGGTTTCTATATTATGCTCATACCTGCTCTGTTCACTCCATACGCAGTGCTATATTAACATTCAATACAACGTACTATACTTATTTGTGTGTCCCATGTTTCAGGGGCATTGCACTTGTGCATGCTTGTTTGCCCTCTGTATATGCATTGCCTTTTTGTGAGCTTACAAGCCCATTTTCTTAGAGTGCACACACAATACTTCTCAGTGTGCTTATCGCCATAGCACAGTTCCAGTATCTTTTTAACATGAATCATTGCAGTGCATTTTTTTTCAAGCTGTATATTTTTTTTTGTATATCATGATTCAGTTTATATTCAAACCTGTGCAGAAAAAGGATTGTTTTTAGTTTACCCTGAATCATGTACTCAGTAGTAACATTTTCAGTAAACTTTATATTATACTTACATATTCATTAATCGCGGAGGCGAGTCAGGCCAGAGCTTTTGGAGAGGTACAAAGTGTGAAAGTATGGTCCTTCCTGTCGTAAAAAGTGCAGTCTGACAGAGCAATGGTATTATTATTTACAATTTTATTGCATGTCATTGTTCCAGCACTGCGCTTGGGGTATGAAACAGTCTTGAACTTAGAAAATTAGAATGAGAATTCCATTTTCAAGTAAAATGAAGTTGGTCAAAACACCTTAAACTTATTATGTTGTAGCTGTCTAGAGGCGACTGTCTTACCTTCCCAGAGAAAGTTTGATGTCAATTCTAAGAGGTTATATATTAGTTTGTACAAAAAGTGATTAAATTTTGGACAGTAGAAGGCTTCGTAAACAGTGGTGGAAGGCACAGGTCATGAAAGAAAGTTAGTTGGTGAGATACATAATGAATGTGTTGTTCTGTTTGATCACAGGAATGTTGTACATGTTTTCAGTACTTCAGCAGCACTGGAGATTTACAGTCTGAATCTTGCTGAAGCCACTCTGGAAATGCCTTTGGTTTCCTCAGTTCCTTCACAATGCAGGTGAGCTCAAGACTCGTTAAATGTTTTTAACAAGTCCAGTCTTTGGTCTCAGAGTTCTAAATGATTTTTACTTACAGACATGGTTCTTTTAGTTTGTGATTATACATTTTGATCTAGCTTAAAAAAATGATAGTACAGAGTGTGTCTGAAATATAAGTAAAGCTATTATTGTTAAAGAAGTAGTACAGGAGAAGGTATTGTAAGGTTACAGGAATGTAAAATGAACATAATGACAGTTGCAATCATTGCAGCAGCAATTTACAAGGATCAAGTGTGTTAAATTATGACTGAAGTAGCATGCAAACAATTCCAGTTGTTTAAGGTTGCATGTAGTAAAATTTCAAACAGTGATTGAAAGAGATATTCTGATCAGCTATGACATTACTATGGTAATGAACTAATTCTTCATGTTTTGCTGGACTGAAAGCAACATAGCTTGGGTTGAAATTATTTTGTACAAGGTCTGTAGTAGTATGATGGGAAGTAAGTGAAGTAGCGTATTTTCTATCTGGTTTCACTCTTCAGTACAAGCTGGCTGCATGGACTCAAGAAGAAGGGAAAAAAAGAAAGAGAAAGAACAACAGTTTATAAATTTTCAACCAAGGATCACTCGTCATAAAAATGAGAGAAAACAAAAATTGTGAGGAAATTTTTAGCAAACCTGGCAAACAGTAATGAATTGGTATTAATATTCACACACATCAGATAATGTAAAATCAATTGCTTGTATTTTTGGTGAGTATGTAATCGGGTTTAATTAAAAAAAAGACCACCTGAGGCAGACTGATGAATGAGATGGGACTTGGTCAACATCTTTTCTGCAAGCTAAATATTGTACATTTTTTGGCCCATGTTCAAATCTGTGTTCCGAACGCTAAATTGCATGCATCGGTTTCTTTCAGTTGTGTTTTATAGTGGTCTCAGAAGGATGTGTGTGTCTCATGTTCAAGGTTTGTAACAGAAATGTTTTGGTTTATCCATGTAAAATGAGTATAGTTTTGCCCCAGACTTGCCTGTCAAAACAAAGCTCCTTTTTCATTCTACTCAGTGTAAGAACATCCTAGCTAGCCAGTCAGGATGTTTCAGGGAGGATGGACACAAGCCCATTACTCAATATCGCCTGGAAAGAGCTAGAATTTCCAGGTGATTTCCCTTGAATTACTCTTCACTTCTGGAAAAAATAATCTGTAGTTTTCTTTCTTTCCCATTTACTCCTACATCTTGTTCCAATTATTACCTCACTTTTGTTGTGAAACTGAGCAGTATAGGAAGACAATACACTTTGCCTCCACTGACCTCCACTCCTCATTCCTTCTCACCCAACCCTCCACTTTTCCTTTTTCTTCCCCCTTTTTTTGTAGAATATTACAAATGTGAATAGACAGTTCTTTCTCAAGTGATGTTCACACTCTCTCCTCCCTCCCTCCTCACACACACACACACACACACACACACACACACACACACACACACACACACACACACACACACACACAAAAAATGATGAATAGCCTATACACAGTGTCCTGTAAGCAAAAAATACAATTAAGCAAATTCATAGTGCTTACTTCTAACAACTGGTTAAAACTGCTTAAAAGCTCCAGAATGCTATCTCAGAGTTTGTCTCATGCTTTTGCGTTTTGTCCCAGGATAACTGGGAAAAAAAAGCAGGAGCTTTGTGTACTAGATAATGAATGCAAGATTGAGTGGAGAGCTACAGGGAGGGAGTGGGGATTGATCAGTCTCGCTTCAAGCAACTTACTGGTTTGATTACAATACTGATGTTGTATTCAAGAGAAGTAAGTAATGATAAGATTTGGCTGATCACTCCTTTATCCTTGATAATAGGTAAAAATGCCCACTTTGACCGATTATTATGGTTGGATTGGAAAAGATTCAAATGTTTGGTATTACTGTTTTGTCAAACGCTTGATGTATCTTGTCAAAAGTTGACAAATGATTGCCAGTCTCGAGAGCAGACTTTGAAGGTGTAAGATCTTTTCTTGGCTTATGCTTTTTTCTACCTTGTATTTGCATTGCATTGCAGATTTCACCAAGTGGTGTGGGGATCATTTGGGTTTGGCTCTGACAAGGGTGGCCTGTCATCTGGTGTCATTGTAGGAGGAGCTGACAATGGCAGTGTTTTGGTCTACTCTGCTCAAAAAATGATCACCGGCCAGTCAGATTGCTCACTACTGCAGCTGAACAAACATGTTGGAGCTGTCAAAGCTTTGGACTTCAATATATTTCAGACAAATCTGCTTGCATCAGGTGCCTCTGAATCTGAAATTTATATCTGGGATTTGAATAAACCTGAGAACCCGATGACACCTGGACAGAAATCACAGGTGAGAAGTGAAACTTTTTCCCAGTCTTTTATCTTATCTTATTTTGTTCTTTTTCAGAAAGGCATATTGATGATTATTTTTAGAAATATGAATGTTTTTGCTGAGAAACAATGTTAATAAAAGACACTAGAGTGTACATTTGCATCTGACCTTAGACACATTTCAGAATATCAGATGGTTGTTTATGTGTGGGTACAGTTTTTCGTTTTTGTCATTGTGTGTGTGTGTGTGTGTGTGTGTGTGTGTGTGTGTGTGTGTCATTTTGTTGCCATTGCTGTGGCCTCAGGCATTTCATATGCTCTAAAATCCATGAATTCAAGTTGTGACTGAAAATAGCATTTGAAAAAGACAGCATATTTCATGTGTTATCTTGTTTTACAGCCTCCTGAGGAGGTATCCTGCGTGGCATGGAACAGACAAGTCCAGCATATCTTGGCTTCCAACTTTGCTGCGCGATGTGTTGTTTGGGACCTGCGCAAGAACGAGCCCATCATCAAAGTCAGCGACAGCATGTCTCGAGTGGGTTTTCTAAGTTACATCTAGAGATGATGTTTCATTTTTTCCTTTGTGTTGTACACAGATTAGATCGGTACACCAGATTACTTACTATTGTTGATAACGTGAAAGTTTTGATTTTCAACTAGAAATAAAACTGGGCTTTCATATGTGGTTAATACTTAACCTATTTTGTGTGTCACTTACTAGTTCATTTACTCGTATGGTTCATACTTTGAATATGAATGATTTGATTTTGAGGATTTTTTTTTTTAATCAAAAAACAGTTTTGAATTAATGGGTCTGTTATTGTGAGGAATGACAGTCCAGTACAATGCATATTCTGCTGAATATTGTTAAATCTCAAATGATAATTCTTCAACATTTTGTGATTTATTTACTAATATATATCTTGGATTTGGTTGAATGCCAGAAACTGCATGACAGCAGCTTTAAAACACTTCTTGTGAATCCAAAATGACTTCTTGTTTTGTATGTTTTCTGATAGATGCCTACACATCAAAACCATGAAAATATTACAGTCCCAAGTTCCCATTGACCTGACATGGTGACGATTCAGAATATGGTTTGATTTTATCTGACAACTGTTTTTTTTTTTTTTTTCAGATCAAAGCCAATAAAGTGGCTTGGCATCCAGAGGTGGCCACACAGATGTGTTTGTCATCAGAAGATGATCATACACCAGTATCCAGCTTTGGGACTTGCGTTATGCCACGTCACCTCTCAAAGTGCTGGAAAACCATCAGAGGTGGTGTCAGTTGTCATAAAAGTTTGATTCTTTTTGTTTTGTGACTGGTGAAAACACTATTATTGGAATGGGGGGGGGGGGGGGAGGGGGGGGGGGGGGGGGGGGGGGGGGGGGGCTGTATTAGTGTGAGTGTGTGAATTTTATATATTTACGTACTGTTAATGGTAAAAAGATAATTTTTAAGACTGAAAAACTTTAGCTTGTTTTTGTGGGAGACACTGTCATTTAAACACATCTGTGTTGAGTATGCTGTTGATGAATGAAATGTCAGTTTGAAATGTCTACTTTCCTATATTAAAGAAAAAGTTGTTTTTGTTATCATTTCTCCTTGATTTTTTTTTCTTTTTTTTTAACTTGGTATTTCTTGGCATTTGCTAGAACTGGCAGTTTGTTTCATGGTATGTTAACTTGTTTGTATGTGTCGCTGAGCAAAATTTACCATATCTCTGTGTCTTCTATAACTTCCCCTAGATGGAAAGAAGTGAACTGATTTGTGCATCTCCTGTTCAGGTTGTGTATGTGTTGGTGTCTGTGTGAATTGCAGAGGAATCCTGTCAGTAGCATGGTGTCAGCGTGATCCTGATCTGTTGCTGTCATGTGGTAAAGACAACCGCATCCTGTGTTGGAACCCCAACAGTAACGTGCAGGGTGGTGAGGTGTGTATTTTGTTTGCTGAAGGTTGGGCATGAAATTGTATATTTAAATGAAAATATATCTTAAATGAAACAGGGGACAAGAAACAGTAAATAAGAGACAAGCAGGGTAACGTTTGCTCCTATGATGAAGTATTACATGCCCGTGGCTCTGTTCAAATGCTACTTAAATCGGCAAGCACAAATGCCAGCAGAGTTCATAGAACAAGCAAGGAAACATTTTCCTGAAAGGATGTTACAAGTTAGCACACATTCCCCTGTATACCCTGTAAATGACACATTTGCATATCAGCTGAGCACACCTAATATATTTGCAGTTGACATAGTTTTGAACATTCTTATGAGCCATTACATTGTATTGCCAAATATATTGAACAATGATAATCATATGTGATATATTATCTTTAACATTGGATGTAGAAAAGAAGACTAATAAATGTACTTGAATATGAAAATGTGTGAGTATTGGTATTGTAAAAAAGCAAGGGGAAATAGGGAATGGAAAAGGGGCGGTACAGGAGAGTGATGGGAAAAAAAAGAAAAACATCCAAGAATATGATCATGACAAAGAGAGGATCAGTGACAGGATCTGTACATTTAAGTAGACAAAAGGGGAAAATAATATATGCACCCCATAGTGAAGAGAGAGGAGGGATGACAATGTACATTTGGGGGGGGGGGGGGGGGGGGGGATGATATGTGCGCCTATCCCCTCTCTTTTTATGCTTATGATTGTGGAAAAGATAGGGGTTTTTATCAAATATTATGTATTTACAGGGGTGTATGAGCTTCCCACCAACAACAACCAGTGGAGTTTTGATGTACAGTGGTGTCCGCGTAATCCAGGTCTAATCTCCAGTTCCACCTTTGATGGACATATCGGGGTATATTCACTGATGGGTGGTGGACACCCCATTCAGCCAAGCAACAAGGTTGGTGCTACGCTCAGATTCCATGATTATAGATCAGTTTAGTTGTTGTGCTTTTCTTTTGTTCTCTATGCTGGCTTTAGTGTGTTAGTTTTTGAATTATCAATAGTAATTCACTTCCTTATAGAATAATGTTGTACATATTTGTGTATGAATGGAATTGTTCAGCAAATACTTTTTTTTTAATCTTTGTGTGAATGGAAAGGAGTCTTTTATATCTGTGCTAACATGAAGGTGTACATTTTTTAATAAGTGTATGATTGTATTATCAGGACATGCTTTGATGGCATGATTTCAGATTGCAAGTACTGCACAAATTGAAACATGTCAACTAACGCCATTGAATGAGTGTTTTTTCATCATATGCATGGGCACACGTGTGTGCGCGCACATGCATGCATGCGCACATGCGCACACGCACACACACACACACACACACACACACACACACACACACACACTCATACAGACACGCACACACAAGCCTGTACACGCACACACACATATACACCGGTGCTGTTATGCACTTCCTGTCTCTATCTCTGTCTCTCTCTCTTTTGACTAAAAATGAACTTGATACATCTGCTTACTTTTTTCTGATTTTTAGTAACCTCCTATAGCCGTCTTTGGTTTGAAACTTACCAGAAAGATAATGGACAATTTATATTTGTATACATGTATTCTGAAGACAGTCTGTTGTTGCCTGTGAATTTAAGGTATCTGTGCTTCCTAACAGCATTTTCTGACATAATGTCAGACTTTAATCTACTATAGCTGTTAATTGTGTTTCAATGTATGTGTAGGTTGCTGAATCCTTCAACACAGGAGACCCCTTCTCCCAGGCTCCAGTGCAGGTTCCACATGTGGAGGAGAAGGTATGTCATTACAGAAGCCACCAAAATGGATCAGAAAGCCTGTTGGGGCTTCTTTTGCAGTGAGTAAACCAATCTTCTGTGAATAATGTTTCTCCCAAGCTGAGTGTTAATAAAGAGTCTTTTGGTTTAGTTTGTATTCATTGCTGTTGTTTTATTTTTCCCGAGTCTTAACTTTTCTTTTGAAAGTCAGTTCTTTGAGATTTAATTCTCTTGTTGGGGAAAGAATTAGTTTGGGGGATGGTGAGGGACGTTGTGGGGGTGGGGTGGGGGGGGGGGGAGATATTGTCGGTAATCAGACTTTTCCTTGTTCATGTGATAAGCCTTGAACGGGCTGTATGTTATCAGATGAGCTGCAGTAAATTTAAAAAGAATTGTTTGTGTGTGTTTACAACATGAATTATGTGCACTGAAAATGACGCATGTTTGATTGGGAAAAAAGTACAGTTTGCCAGTACAGTCAAAAATATATTAAGAAATGGCTTATCCAGTTGTTTTTCATTGTGAACCCTTTGCAGTGTTAATAGTATGTTAAGACTGGATAATTTAAAAAAAAAAAAAAAAGGAAACTAATGTTTATTGATGCTTGTATGTGTTCATGTGTTTTGTGAAATTGTGCATCTTCCAAACAAAACTGAAAGCCTTATGGTTTTGTTGTCTGTTAGTTTGGAGGTAAGCTGGTGACATTCGAATGTCCTCGTGCTGCCAACCCTCACCAGCAGCTGGTCCACGTACGGTCACCATCAGTCAGGTGTCACAGAAACAGAGCTTGTAGGCCGTTCTGATCAGCTGCAGCAGGCACTCAGCGCAGGACAGTATTCCGAGTTCTGTGCCCTCAAGGCTGCCAATAGTACCGACGCCATGCAGGAGAACATCTGGAACTTCCTCAGAGTCAACTTTGAGAATGAACCCCGTGCCAGCTTTTTGCAACTTCTGGGCTATGACCAGAATGAACTCACTAAAAAGGTGAATTTTCATAATGTCAGTGCTCTTGATTAATATACTTTTTCAAGAGTATTTCTCCATAAAACAGTATTAGGGTGAAAATGTATGGAAGATAAGAGCATCGCTGAACTTTCACCTTGTTGGACACTAGCACAGGTCATTGCTACTTCAAGTATTTTAACATTAGTGGAGGGCATTCAGCGAGCAGAGCAACTGCCAGTTGAAAGTGTTGCGCTTGATGTCCGGTACAGTTGACCTGTTCAAGATATACCATATAGACTATCATAGCACAAGGATTAATTGCCAGTAAAAACTGTGGTATCTTGAAGGGAAGATGTTGGTCCTGTAATATTCATTAAGATCTTGCTTATACTGCTCAGCTGTAGAGTATTATAATTCATTCAACTGTTGCCTATTTCTTCCATAATATTGAAAAAAAAAAAAAAGCAAACAAATTACATACACTGTCACCAAAATTGTAATTGGAGTTACCTAAGGTTACCTAACCATAATAGTTTTTCGCCAACAAGCCTTGCTTGTTTGGGCAAAGAAACAGAAGTCTGGGCTGTATTAGCATTAAATACGTACAAGAAGCTAATCTATTGACAGGAAGAAGCTGAATGGATTATTCAAAAAGCTGTTTTCTATCAGTGGATATCTTCTTTGACAAAGCTGAATAGCAGTGTAGCTAAACTCTGACCTACTGTCTTGCATACAGACTGAAGGACATAAAAGAAATTTTAAGAGGGGGAAATCTGTCAGTCTGTTTTTACCTTGTTTTTATGGGTGCAATTTTATTATTTGATTTACCTTACATTGAAACTCTGAAAGAGGATGCACCTGACAAATCAGTCTGGATGCACAGATTGGATACAGACTGGAATTCATTTGTTTGCAGTCAGGGAATATCTGAAATATGCTTTATGATGGACATGAAGAAATTGGCCAACACTACACATTGGTTCCGGAAGATTATTTTGATCTCAAGTTGTTTGTATTTTTCATCATTTTGTATTTGAATAAAAGTGTTTTTGAGGTGTTTAGAACATGAACGAAGATATCATTATGTTAAACTGGTGATTTGGGTTTTTTTTTGTTGTTGTTGTTTTGTATTGATGGTAATTGGTAGTTTGTGGAAAAGCGCTAAGAAATCAGTTGTTCCTAGGATGGCAGCTGATTCAGCTATTCATGATAGGTGATATACTGTGTGCATTTTTAAAAGTGATATGAATTTTATAAAAAGTGAAATATGTGTACACTTCAGGTGGCGGAAATGACTGGCACAGAGGTGGCCCAGCCATTGAGCCCAGGAGTGGATGCCAAAGAGCTGGCCCAGAAAATGACACAGCTCAGTGCTGGGGTAGGTTTCATCACTTTTCTCATATAGCTTTTTGGGGTTAAAAAAAGAAAATAAGGAAAGAAAAAAAGCATATATCCAAGTGTATGTGAGGAATAACTTGGACATGATATAATGCTTGTGTTCGAAATATGTAAGCTGTTTGAAATTGAGAAAATTTTGTATTGTAAATAGTTTGAATGGCAGTTGTAAGACAGTGTTGTGTGTGATCACTTCCAGATGCGTTTGATAAACATGAATGGACTTGTATTGAGCTAACCCCTTAGGTTTAGAATGGACAATGAATTGAATTTTCTGAAACGTAAAATTGAAACAATTAAAAAAGAATATTTTGCGTGTGTATGTACTTCTTGTCTTTTATCAGGCATGGATGAGACTTTGAATTCAAAGATTATGTATACACAAACTTCTCAAGAGGAAACCTTATTGTTGGCCCTTCTGAAAAATTTTGCTACATTTTATATTGGTTGTGCCAGAGGGGAGAAGATGGAGTTTGAAATGAATAAGTGCATGTGAATAATTTCTGAAGCATTGAGAACTGAGTTGTTGTTTTTTTTGCCATGTACACAGGACAGTGCATTGTCAGGCTTATCAGCCAGTGGTCAGGCCTCCCCAAGTGTTGGTTCAAAGGTATGCTCTTTGTTATGAACTCTTTGACCTGTTGTCTTTTTTGTGTGCATCGTTAGTACTTTATCATTGTAATCTTTGGTATTTACAAAAATGTCAGGGTGTTCCTGGGAATGAGGAAGAATAGGGTAGATACAGACTGTTTTGATCAACCCAGTCTTCTAGTATTGTTAGGCATAGATTTTAGATGGGATGCTTAGATTTTCAAAATGTGGATCACAATGACAGTGATGCATTTTGAATATGTCATGTCTGCTGACTGTTTCTGAACTTCCAAGACAGATTGGCTGTTTTATAGTTGAAATGATTCATGTTGATTGATTCTCTGGGATTTGTGAAAAATACTGCAGTTATAACTCACTTTTAGCTACTTCAGCAGCAGCCCAGTATGGAGCTAGCTGAGAGCCTACGGGAGGAGGATAGGTGAAACAAGAAGTTTCCTATCTGGATATTGGAAGGGAGATCATGGGGAACAGAGTATTCTAAGCACCAAGAGACACAATTTCCCCAACGGTAGTCGTATAGGGACTCAGTGCTTGCCCTGCGAGAGGCATCTTTGAGTCCCAAAGGTCCTGAGAGGCCCCCGCCCCATCAAGGATGTATAGGATGGACTGGGATCTGTCCGGCCTGGAAGTAGGGGCAGATGCTCGCACAGGAGCCAGACGTGAAGGCGGAGCATCTGGGGGTTGGAGTGAGGGCGACCCAAGCGGAGTTGCCTGAGCATGTCCCACCGGGTGGTTAGCAGGTGGGGGGTACATGGGTGAGAGACTTGAGGTCCAGAAACAGGACTGAGTCGGCCACCAAGAGGTGATGAGGATGAGCTTGGGTCTTTCCAGTCTCGCTTTCCTGATCACCTTTTGGAGGATCGGGAAGGGGGAAAAGGCGTATGCTATGAGGCCCGTCCAGGGGAGGGATAGGGCGTTGATCACATATGCTTGGGGATCGGGGATGGGAGAGACGTACACTGGCAGACGATGGTGGTTGAATCAGGTGGCAAAACAGTCGACCATGGGCCTGAACCAATGTCCCACACTGCTGAAAGCGTAAGCCGGCTGAGGGTCCACTCTGTGTGGAGGAGGACTTGGAGCGGCTGAGAGAGTCTGCCAGGATGTTGTGCATCCCCGCTATGTGTCTGGCGGCCGAAGGGTGATTCCCTGAGCACAAGACTTAACTTGCTTGGACGGCAGGCCGAAGGTGAAAATGCTATGGTCTGACACATAAAGTATACTAGTCGAACAGGGAGTATGATAAAAACTCCCCATTTTAGTTACTTCAGCAACCCTGTAGTTTTAGGTTTCTTGTACAGTTCACAAAGAAATTAGAGCTTTCTCAAATAGCAAGCAGGTAAAAAGACTGGTCGAATAATCACCAAATAAATTGAAGATCTGGTATCTGCAGCCACTAATGGTCACAGAATATGAAAGTGATTTCAAGTCTGAGGGCTTGGTGTCCCATATGTAATGCATGACAGTGTCATCCACAAGTCACACAAAACAGATTTATATGATATCCCAGTGTGTGTAAAAAACAAAAAGCTGCAAGGAAAGTATGTCTTAGGTGCATTTACAAATAAGGATAAGGGATTGGATGAATTCACTTGACTGTAGCTTGTGAACTGGGTTATCATACAATTTTTTAACCCCTTGACTGCCGCTGTTCCAGGGCTATAATATCTGCAAATAATATTTGATTTTTTTCATTATGAGTATAATAAATAATCTTACAATTCAACTTTTTTTTTTTTTAATCATATTTTGCAAGCATACAAAACCCCCAGCAGCAAAAAAAAAAAAAACATACAAACCCGGTAAAAAGTGGTTTTAGTGTTTACTGAACATCTGTGTAAATATTTGGTAGTGAATTTAAAACCCACAATTGTTATTTATATATGATAAATTTATGCATTTCTGGGGTACAGTACAATCCAGGTATCAAGGGACACAATTTTTGTTTTCTTAGGTAGGTTCACTGATATGCCCACTGCTCTTTCAATTCTTGACATATATCTTAGATACTTGGGAAATTTTCTTGTTATATCCTTGGCTACAGCCGGACATCACAATAGTTTGATTTTGTTTGTAATGAGTAGACCAAAAATATACATAATGATGAATGTTTTTTGTTTGAAAAACAGACACTTTCAGAACATAAACAAAACTGTAGCACTAAAATCACAATGAAATACCACAAAAACTGGTGTTAGTATCCTTTGAACTTCAGGACAAACATCTGTATTCACAATAAAGCTTGACAATGCATAAATGTTTAGCAACCCATATCATAGAGGCACTCCAGCCCAGGTAACGCGGGAAAGAAGATGGAACTGCACATTATCCACAGCATCAGTCTGCAAATCTTGCAAGCCTCTTGGGAATTGGTCTTGTTTAGCAGAGATGAACTAACAATAACAACACTAAGTGTAACTTCCAATTATTCTGTCAGTTTTCTTTCACACATGCGGTTTGGTTCACTCATGAACTAAGTGCGATTGATAAAAAGTCATCACCACAGAAGGTAATAAGTAAAACATTGCAAAACCAACCACACCAAAAAAAAAAAAAAAAAAGTGACTGCTAAGATAGGAGACTGAGCTGCAAAAGACCACACCACAGATGATGAAAGCACACTACCAACTGAAAAATACACGGTGTCGCAGAGAATACACCACACCACAGAACCTATGGACAGAAGGATCAGGATCCCATACTACTGCCAATAAATGCCAGTTATAGTTGACTGACATACTTTTGGGCACACACACACACACACATACACACACATACTGTGCACAAGCACCATATTCATAAGACACACACACACACACACACACACACACACACACACACACACACATGCACATGCAACACACACACACACACACACACACGCACACAAACACACACACACACACACACACACACACACACACACACACACGCACAATGTATACCCGCACCATGCACAAGCACTGCTCTCTTTCTGTCTCTCTCTCTCTCTCTCTCTCTCTCTCTCTCTCTCTCTCTCTCTCTCTCTCTCTCGCACACACACACACACACAGTACACAACACCATATTCAAAGCCACACACACACAATTCCATTGAAATTGTCAATGTTCACCTTGATACCTGGATCACCTGTGAAAAAAAGGTCCAGATTTGGGCAATCAGCACTGGCCTCTGTCCGTTCTGAAACAAGTTTAGACTGACGAGTGCCACACCATCTTCCTCTGCCACGCCCCCTCACACTGGACCCTCGCCGTTGTCCTGAACCCCCTCCTCTTCCTCGACTCCTCCTGACCTCTCACGAAAGGAGGGAGGAAGGCAGTCGACATAGACGGAATCGGCTTGTTTCTCTCCGATTCGGGCCCACTTGCGCCGGTATCACTTGGTTTGAAGTCGGGGATCAGCTTCGTCATCAATACCAATCTCCGATAGCAAAGGGGTGGTGTTGATTGTGATCGCTTTATTCCTCCTCTGAATCGTTTCGTTCCACTTCTCAGAAGTCTTCGTCATCGCTTTCACGGTCTCGGATAACTTCTTGAAGCACTTTAAGCCATTAGATCGTTTAAAACGGCACGTGCCTGATCGAACTGCCTGCTCAACTCGCCATCTTGAACTCGGCCGAACTTTGCCGAAGTTATCATCTGAGCGGACGCGAGCCGGTCAGTCAGCGACCCGTGAAAGGGAAGAAACCGTCCTTTAGGGTCCCTACAACCGTTTAAACCATTTTTTTTCTCCTTACCTCCCTTCTTTAAATCGCCGAATTTTGATGATGAAACTACCTCGAACGCTGTATGTGCAAGGGCACACAGCTTTCCTGAAACCACCACGAAGGCCGTGGCAGTCAACGGGTTAAAAGCATATCTTTTGGAAATGTTCAGTCACTATTGTGCTAGAAATCATAAATCATTCTTGATTGAAAAACATCTGCTGGAATTCAACTGCTAAGAAGTTCAGATGGCGTTTATTTCATGATTGAGAGTCAGATCATATTAATATACTAAGTAGAGATGCTGGTAATGTTAGCTGTGTAAATTCACACACACACACACACACACACACACACACACACACACACACACACACACACACACACACACACACCATATTTTCCCATGTATATATTATTTTTACATATATTTATGTTCCATTTCTTTTTTACTCTCATAGCATGAATGTATCTGGGAAACTTGGTAATGAGGGAATTATTTTGTTTTTTTCACGTGCATTTTAAGAACACGAGAATCTTCTTTAACAAACAACAACAAACCTTACTCAGAGTTTGGAACAATATTGAATATTAAGGATTTGTGTCAGGAATGACAGTGTTGTTATTGAATCCGACTTGATCACTCAGTGAACATGGATAACAGTATGATTTTGGTGGGTTTTTTTTTTTCAGACTCCAAACAGTCGAGATGAGTTGTCTGGAAGTTCAGCATTTGATGAAATTGCTGGGAATCAAAGTAAGGAATCCGGACTACAAACACCATTGGTTATACCCACAGAAAATGGTGAGTGTTTTTTGTTTGTTTTTTTTTTTGCAGTTCTTGGGCAGGGATGGCATGATTTTGTTTCACAGAATGTTGTCTCTCTTGGAGTTGACCAGCTCTCTTTATTTTTACAAACAGCATGGTTGGAAGTGCAGATTCCAAATTCGATTATGAAAATATGATTTAGGTTTTGAAAATCATCTGTTAACCACAGATAGTGTTTTTGTAATGTTCTCCATTGCAAGCGTTTTACGGTTGCTTGATACTGTCGTTTTATTGACAACCAGCTATTTAACCCTCCTGCATTCACATATGGAGTTACTGAGAAATATGATCCATGTTGCCAGGTTTTATTTTGGGACAGTTTGGGAGCATTTGCATTGTAACTTTACATCACATCTTGATCTCGGGGGTGATGCTCAAGGCAGCTTGAAGAACTGGAAGGAAACTCCACAAAGCTCAGTGAAATGATAGTGTTATTTTAGAATACCGGCATTGTATTGTCCACACAGTAGGAAAGAGATGAATAAAATGAGTCATGAATGAATTAAGTGGCATTCTAGAATGGCCACTGTACTAAAAGCTAGCAAATATGATGATTTACTAGAACATTATTCGTGAAATGAATTACACAAAATTTAGACTGAATTTTGTATAAAACCAGTTAATGTAATTGCTTGAATTTTGTATAAAACCAGTTAATGTAATTGCTTGGAGATTCTTATTCTGATGAATTTATTAACCCTCTTCAGTATGCACTTACCTGCGCTTAGTTACGCCGAAAACCTACGGCAAGAGAAGTAACTCCGTAATTTGAACATGGTTACCCAATTTAGAAATTAATTTAAAAGAGAGGAAAGGAAATTATGAAATGAAAGTAATTAAGAAAAATTTCTATGGATGTATAAGTTGCTATATCATAAGTTTGAAAAATGTCACATGAGCCATTTACTCGGGGAAAAAAATCTTCTTCTTCAGAACTTTCTTCTGAATCGTTCATCATATCTGGAACCTCATCCCAGTCGAAATCTAGGCCACTCTAAGCTTCATCACCCAGCACTTTCATTAAGTCTTATGCCATAAATCCTACAAACCACAGTATCTTCATCACTGAATCCCATCATAGAACGGCAGAAATCAACGAGGTTAGCCATGGTGAAAAACAGCATTTTGACCACAAAACTTAAAAAAAAAATTCATTACTCGAGAACTACATCAAGTATCGACTCGCGTTTTTTTTTGCAAACGGAAGTGAATCGCTACAGTAAAAACGAAGTTATGTTCTCGCAAGACTTCCTTTTCAACGAGAAACATGGCGGTGCCCATTGTTGCCACGTGCCGCAGGCCGGCGCTCAGCCTTTTGGCAGTGTGATTTCTGGTTGGGCGTTAGTGGGCGCCCGCTTGTGAAGAGTTAAGGCTCATTCAGAATATTTTTATCAAGGGTCATTCTGGTGATTTTATCAAGGGCCATTTTGCTGAGGAAATGGATGAAAGTGATGCAGGCTTGATGGATGTCTTACCACTCTTCAGATGTGAATGACCAGGCATGTGGTCTTAAATGCCCAGAACCACTAAACACATTGCCAAAAAAATAGGTTACACTTTTCATTTTCTTTCTGTCTCCATCAGAACCTTATTTTAATTGCTGCCAGCTGAACTGAAAGATTTGCAGAACATATAAACGAAGAGAGGCTCACCAGACCCATTTAACCATGGTAGCGCTATGCCTGGAGCATTCCAGTATTGCCTCCTCTGGACTGAATTGTGAAACCCGGAGCATTCCGGGATGACGTAGGTCATCTGATTCACGGGTTATTATGACTTCCAAAGACCGAGATATGAACATCCTGCAAAGCCAGTTTCACCAGAAAGGGTTGAAATTCCCTCTACACATGTGAACACAGTGAATTTTTGATTGGCTAGTGGGCTGTTTTAGTATAGTGACAGTGGAGAGGAATTTGAGGGTTGATACAGAAAATTTTAACAATGACAGTGATGTTGAGGTAAGAACTGTGCCATTCTCAACAGAGAATAGGGTGGAAGGCGATTGTGATTCGACCAACCTTACCTTTGTAGATGCTACTGGTCTTGCGATAAAATCTCATCATGCAAAAGCTGATTGTTTGAGCTTTCCAGTGATATATTACTTTATATTATTAGTCAGTTATACATACTACTAATAAGAGTTGTTAGACATCCTGCTTCAAAAATGCAGTGCCCAATATTAGTTCAGCCAGTAGCACTGAAAACTCGTGGGTTTATTCAGCACTACCAGGGTTAAGCTAAGGCAGGCAAAATACAATACATTACAGTAGAAACTCCTATGAGCCCAGCTGCCAAATTTCATTTTGTCAGATTCTGTATGTTGACGACAATATGAGTGAAAGTAGTTTTGGAGTGCTTGGGAATTACAGAATGAAAATTTTGAAAATGACTAGTCTTTAGGAACAGAGGTCTTGATATAGGGAACAGTGTTGAAAAAACAGGGGAGAAAAAGAAAAAGAAAAATGTTCAGACCAAATGTTGGAGAAAAATATCAGCTTGCGTGAATTCCATTCTTCAGCATAATGTGTGGGCATCAGAACTTTTTTTTTTCCTTTTTGTTGCCGTCAGTGTGTCGTTCAGATCTGGAAACAGCAATTCTCTGCTGCATCTTTGCAAAATGTTGGCTTATTTAAAGACTTCGAATACATGTGTGTAGTTTGAAATGAATGTTGAATTTCATTTCAGCTTTGTTCCTTGTGATTGAAATATGAAGACATACCTTTTGTTGCAGATGTTTCTGCACACGGAGTAGCATTAAGTAGGAAATGGTGATTGTTTTGAAATGTAGTGCAGAAAAGTTGATTGTTTTTGAAATGTAGTGAAGAAAAGTTGACCATCCCACAAAATACACCCACACAAACATGCACTTTTGAAGATGAAATATCCTTACTCACTGCAGTGTCTCAGTGGTGGAGTAAGATGAACAGGGATTAGTCTGTACATTCACCCTCATTTATTCATTTTTTTTCATTCCGTCTTTCTATCTCCTTTCTTTCTCTCTCTCTCTCACTTCATCCCCAGTCTTTCTCTCCTTTTCTGTCTCTCTCCCCCCCTCGCCCCTCTCTCTCTCTCTTTCTGTCTCTGTCTGTCTCTCTTTTTCTCTGTTTCCATCTCTTTCTATTCCTTTCCCTTGCCATCTCTGATGTTCTAAAAAGAGTGAAATGGCAGGTTGAAAGTTTGGGTTTCGTTTTGTTAGTATTTCTGGCATGAAATTGTGTTTTCCTCTCTTTTTTTTTGTCTTGTCTTGTTTTCTTGATCAGAAATGTGTTTTCATATTCATTTGCAGGGGATGCAAGTGGTCTGATGGCGCAGGCACTATTGATGGGAAACTTTGAGGCAGCAGTGGAAATGTGTTTGGCAGAGAACAAAATGGCAGAAGCAATTTTATTGGCTATTGCTGGAGGTCCAGAACTGTTACTTCGAACTCAGAAAAAATACTTCCAGCGCAACAAGAGCAATCTTGGCAGAGTAAGAAAGTCATTACCTGAACAAAGGTGTTTATTTTTTTAGCTTTTAAAAAGAGATTTTCAGGCTTTTAACCTTTAAATTTATATACATGTAAACCCCTTTATTTATGTCAGTGTATGATTTTCAAGTGTTGTGTAAAGTGATCACAGTTTAGCTGTTTGATTTTGTTTCCATATCTCTCTGTCACACTAGTTTGCAGTATTAAATTTTGGGATATAGTATCGCTGCCTGGAAATACAGCTGCCGTAAGCTTGAAAATCAGATTTTACAGGAGATGAAAAAAAAATGACTATTTATCCACATAAGATATACTATGAGCTGAGTTACGGTACAAGTATTTTGATTACAGCATGTTTTTTTTTAGGATAATGTGATGGGGACTTGGCTAAGTTATGCCCCATGGCCCGCTCTCATAGTATACCAAAAATCTCTTTCTTACTTGATACTTGATACTTGATTCTTGCGATGTAGAAGGCCTATATGGCCTGTTCACCGTTCCAAGAAAGAAGTTACTAGACTACGTGTGGCACAGACTAGTAGTAGCATTTTGGGTTGTACAGCGTTGGTGCATTCCCCCTGTGCGCATCCAGTCTGTTTTTAAATGCACTGATGGATGGGGTGGTTACAACATTGTCAGGAAGACTATTCCAGACTATGATGACACGCTGGGAGAAGTAACCAGCTCGTGTGTTCAACTTGCGAGTGTCCCTTGGCCAGCTTAACCCTTTCACCGCCAAAGGTGCCTTTTGGCGACAACTTGGCTGAGCGCCAAAGGCGCCTTTTGGCAACAAAATAGGGTGACCTAACTCCCGATAATCTCACGATCCTAGTTCATGACATAAAAAGCCAGCAATAAACATCATAGTTGGGGATAGTCTGGCCCATGCTCACAGCCATTTGTTTTGTCAGAACACTATTCAGTTCAGTGTTTTTTATCGACTTTATTCCGACTGTTTTTCCATTCACTATGACATCACCACCAAGCACTTTACGTACTCGACCTTGCCATACATTTACCACAGATCAAGTGCTGGGAATATTGAATAGACAGTCAGTTGTTCCTAAAACAGATGAAGAAGACCCAGACAGTCAAGAGTAAACAACGATAGTGAAGGCTTGACCTGATTATTGCAGTGTGAGGCGTTGGACCATGGCCAAATGCTTGGGAGACTGACAAGACGCCCACTTACTACCCTTCAGCGTGTGCCCCAGTGTTTTTGCATTAAGCCAGCCAGCACTGACTGACTGTTCACTAACTGTGTGAGGGAGCGAATTAAGACTTTAGGCAATGAACTTCACACACATGCTGTGGGCAGACTCTTGCTGGTCGAGGTTGAAGGGAGTGGGGCCGACTGACTCGTGAGAGGCGAGCAGCAGAGACGGTGTTTGAGTGGGTGTACAGCTGATCATATAGATCAGCTGAATGGCAAGGGTTCAGAGACCAACAGGCACAAGAGTGACTTTGTGTTCATTAAAAAATATTACTGTTGAGAGTGAAAGGGACATGTGTGTGTGTGTGTATGTGTGTTCCCTTTTTCTTTCTTTCATGTGTACCAGTTAGGCATAGTGTGTGTGTGTGTGTGTGTTCCCTGCTATTTGAGTAGTTGTATTAGTGGCTGTTTCTTCCATTTTTCTGGTCTTCAATTGCGAGTGGAAGATTTTTCCTCCCTTATTGGGAGTTTGTTGGCATTCTTTCTCATTTTTTACGTTTAGAAGAAACATAACATTTTTTTTTTTATTTTGCATTTTTCTGCACTTGAAATTACTAAAAATTTGAAATTGTTGTTGACTTACCATCACTAACATGTTATGATAAAATGAAAGTGCAGTGTATCTCCTCCATTTTAAAAAAAAATAGCATGAGAATTGGTGGTTTAGTTCCGCGTTTCACATATGCTGGTGGTATAAAATAAGAGCTTTTTTTGAAAAATGGCTGGCGATGGGGATTTATGCAAAATAGAATGTTTGCAGTGAAAGGGGTTAAGACTGTTTCCCGGGTGTCTGTGTCATAGATCCTGTGGACGTATTTGTATACGTCGATCATGTCACCTCTGGTACGACGGTGCTCCAAGCTAGGTAGCTTCAGGCTAGCAAGACATTCTGGATAGGAGAGGTCCTTCAGGGGACCTATATCAGGCGGTTGCTCTCCTTTGGACAAAAATGAAAAAAAAAAAAAATCCAGCTACGGCAGTTGTATTTCCGGGCAGCAGGGTTTGTTCCCTTTTCTGAAACATTATGATTTCTGTTAAAAAGCCAATGGTCTGTGACAGATATATAAGTTACTCTTTTTGTATGTACTGGAAAGCATGGCTGTATTATAACTTTGTTTATTGATCAGTTGAGTTTTTGTTGTGTACTGGAAAGCATGGCTGTATTATAACTTTGTTTATTGATCAGTTGAGTTTTTTGTATGTTTTGTATGTACTGGAAAGCATGGCTGTATTATAACTTGTTTATTGATCAGTTGATTGCTTGATTCAGAGCTGCCACAGTTTACGCTTTTGGAGTAGCATGCTATGATTAATTGACAGTACCATGTTGCTACGATTTGTGATTAAATGCTACACCAAAAACTAATATTCAAAAAAAAAAAAAAAAAAAAAAAAAAAAAAGAGAAAGCATGCCATATGGACAATTGCAATTTGCCTCCTTGTCGATTGGTTTTGTTGCTGTTCATTTTTATCTATTAGTTATTTATTGTTTGATTTAACAAGGATTCCATATCCTTAGTCCACAATCATGTCATGCCTGAAACGAAATGCGTCAAAAAGTACTGTTGAGTCAGACTTTGATGTGGCAAAGGAATACTGCCCTTACGTTTGGAACACTACATTAAAATGTCAAAATGATACACTTTGTGCTTTTTAGGCATTGGCAGCTCTGCTGATTGATATTATTTGCAGAGAATTTAAGATATATTTTTAATATATGTTTTTTTTTCACAGTTGATTTCCTCAGTAATCACTCATGACTGGTCGCACATTGTGGAAACCTGCGAGCTTGAAAACTGGAAGGAGGCACTGGCTGTCATTTTGACCTATTCTCTTCCTGATGAGTTTACAACACTGTGTGGTAAGTACTAGAGTTAATTGTGGAGAAGGAGGGTAGACTGGTAGGGGCAAGCAGAAAGAGGGGTAAAAACAGGAAGGGTGTCCAGTTTTGCTTTTGTGAAGTCTTTGTTACTCTTTTGTTTTTCTGCTATCTTCCAGAGATCCCAGGCTGATTTGATGTTAATGTCAAGATATATGAGTAGAAGACATGTCATTTTTATGATTTACAGTATCATGTTTAATTCATTTGTGTGTGATTCAGATGCGCTGGCAGCTCGCCTGGAGACGGAAAAGAACGGGGGGAGCTGTCACTGTATGCTAGTCTCTGTTACATCTGCTCGGGCAACCTGGGCAAGCTTGTGGAGAATTGGGTCCGCAACACTGAAAAACAACAATACCTCCCATGCCCTGCAGGTGAGTTTGAAACATTGCATTTATTTCTGCTTGCTGAGAGTTCAGTAGGATGGGATTGATCGGTGTAAAGTGATTTTCAGGTGATCATAGTTCTTCATGGAGACTGTTGAACAGCTTTGGAAGTTGAGAAGAAATGATTATTTAGGGTGTATGGGTACCATGAGTGGAGAAATCTAGTATTGAAGGTCAGGCATTTATAGATTATACAGTTTAGGTTAAGAACAAGATAGAAAATAGGACAGATTTTCTTTCTGTCTGAAATGTGACATTTTTTAACTGAAAAGTTCTGCCAGGGGCAGTTGTAGATTTCCATCAATTTTTTTTGGTTGGAATTTATCATGTTGGTTATTAAAGCTCTGGCTTAGGAAATATCAATGATGATGTGTCTTACTGTTCCAGGACTTGGTGGAGAAAGCGATGATTTTGCGACGTGCTGTGGAATTATCACACGGGGAGAAACCAGAGATGGAGGGGAGGCCCTGGCTGAGCGACTAAGTCAGTATGCTGGTTTACTGGCTGCCCAGGGTAGTCTGGCCACTGCCAGCTCCTATCTCATCAATACAGGCAGTGATGTGAGTTGGTGCTGCTCTTGTAATTCAACTATGCTGTCGCAAAATCTGTAGTAGTCATGTTTGAATAGCTGTCCCAATGAGACTTTGATTTTTGGTGTCTAGGCTTTGTTTAGAAACGTTATCACTGACAATAAAATTGGTCATGTTCTGTTTGGAAAGTAAAATATTTAGTGGAGTGAGTTTGTATTTGGGCAGATCAAGTTTAACCTATGCGAGAATGATCTTGACTAATATTATTTTGTCTGTCTGTTTTTTTGCCCAGAGAAATAAATTGCTTCTTTTTTTAATTCCAAATTGTTTAAAAAGTTTATTAATAATGATAAAGTAACCTGTATTTTGATTATATGATGAGAGCCAAATATTAAAAGAAATATGATTATTTTAAACTATGACTAAGGATAACACATTTTTTGCCGTGACAATGGCTTGGTAGTGTATTAGTATGACAGTGTATGAAAACGAGTGTGAACAACTACTGGTGGGTTTGTTACAGACACGACTGGCAGTGTTGCAAGACCGTTTGCACTGGGCTTTGGGTCGGTCATCGACCTCAGCTGCTCCCCCCTTCCCATTCCAGTTTGTGGATATTGTGCCACTGGGGGCCTCACGACAGACTCAGAAACAGGTAGGCAACAGTTGAAACGCTGCATCAGTCAGTCTCTGTAGAGTTTTCAAGAGATTTTTGATGTTGGAATTCCAGGCCTGTATGTAATTGTTTCCTCAAATATTTATTATTGTCAATATTAATACAGTGGATATAGGAGAATTATATTTGTATTTTTTGTTAGACTCTAAAGAATACCTAGAGTAATCTGGCCACAAACATCGCTGTGACTCCAAATTTTTATGTCAGATAGGTTTTTGTGCAAGATTTACTTTCGTTGATGGCTGTCATTAATGTTATAGATCTACTTCTCAGCTAATGCCTTTTGTAAATTGTAAGAATTGGGTGATTTGCAATGAAACTTTTTTGTCTTTTCGTCTTTCTTCTTGACTCGGCTCACAATGTTTCTAAGGTTTATGTTTTACAGATGTGACTTGAATTCTGAAATCATTGTAGTGTAATTAATGTGGAAGCTAAAGTAAATATAGATGATGAGCTGTTTTGTGGGTTATTATATCACCAGTACACATGACTTGTCGTGTAAGCTGACGTGGTCACACAGGTGTTGTGTTGTCAGGTGTCGAGGGGTGGTCACCAGACCCAAAAAGCGGCTGGTCGAGTGGCTGGCCACCAGACTCAGGCTGGCAACTTCCAGACCACCACAGTGCACTCCACTGGCTACTATGACCCAACCCACCAGTACACACCTACTATGAATGGCCCTGCCACCACCAACACCACGTTCACTCCTCAGCCTGTCAGCTCTGCAGGAGCCAGCATTTCTAATAAAGGTTTGGAACTGGAGAGCTCCTTTGGGTTGGAGGATTGAAGCCGATTTTGTAGAGCATGATTGCGTTGCTTACCTGGGGGTGTCATGACCAGGAAATGAAGTGGGATATTGATCATGAAATGGTTGACAAAATTATGAACCCTCAAACACAAAATCTGATAAATTTTATGTTTTGTTATTTAAATACCTTTAAATTGTTACAGCTTTAATTGAAATAATCATACATTCATATTTTTTTTTAAGTTTTGCAGTTTGAAGAATCTGTTTTCCTAGCACAGTGGTTTGATTTAGGATGCGATGACACTTATTTTTAAACCTTATACTATTTTGTCTAGGGCCTTTGTCTCACAAGTACCCTACTCCTAACTACATGCAGCCAACTCAACCAGATTATGGTATGGACAGCTACAATCGACCCAACTTGATGCAGCCAGATGCTACATATGGTACCTCCAGTGTCTACAGGTGTGTATCCGTTTAACAAATGGATGTAATACAGTATTGGTGCATTGTCTTTTCAGACTCCTCCAGTGAGGCTTAATATATACCACAGAAACACATTACAGGAAGAAATAACCTGTGTGTATGCATGAGCATAAGTGCATATATGGTTGTTTTTATGTGTGCGCGCACAGATACTTTTTTTTTTTTTTTTTTTTTTTGTAAATATATTGGGTTTTGTTCATTGACACCCTTGGAAGTAAAAGAGTTCTTCAGTCTGGGTGTTTTGTATATGCAGATTAGAGAGTGTGTGTGTCTTGCACATATGCTTGGGTTACTGAGAAAGCTTTCAAAATCTTGGCATGCAGATGGGGGTCATGAGTTAAGTGAATGATTTGCTGTATAGGCCTGGCTCTATCACTTTGACTGATAGAGATGGTGAGGTCTCTTCAACATTCTCAAGTTTATTACAGTTGGGTAAATGTGTGCTGAAGTTTCTCTATCATATATTTCAGTTTTTACCTAGTCTCTTGACTTTGCTCAAAGATTTTTATGGAAGAGAAATTTTAAGCAATCTTCTGGGTGTTTTAGAAAATGTTTTTTTATGAGTGCACATATGTCATAGTTGTAGGTAGTGGTGTGTGTGTGTGTGTGTGTTTAGAAAATTTGTTTCATTGTTTTCTGTGGATGGAATTGATTTTAACAAGATAATAGCCCTGATATGATATGATCGAAGATGAACAACATGACTTGAAATTGCATTGATCTTGGTCATATGGCAATGAAGTCTCTGTCAGTCGATTTATACTTCTCGTTTATCTTTAAAAGAAAACTTTTATGGTGTGGCAGATGCATGTAAATCATTGTACCTTAAGAGTAAGATATGTAAACTGAACATGAAAAACCATTAAATGATGCAGTAAGATGTTAGATTTCTCTTTACACCCCACCCCACAAGCAGTAAAATGTGAATGGGATCCACATAAAGTTACGTTGATTATTGGGCAAGAAAAAGAAGAAAGATGTATTCAGAAATGAAATATGCAACATTACAAGGACCAGCCACTGGTCACAAGAGTGCAGAGGTCGCTGCCATTTATGCACATAATCCTGTGATATTTCCATTAATTTATATTCAGGATACAAAAACAGGTTGATAGGAGCAAGAATAATGAAAATGAAGAATCTCTTGCGATAAGTTTAAATCTGTTTGATGATAAATGAATTATTCACTGTCCAAAATGTTGCATAGACTGAATCTGTTTGATGATGAGGGACTATTCACTGTCCAAAATATAGCATAGCTGAAATCTGTTTGATGGTAACTAAATTATTCACTGTCCAGAATGTTGCATAGCTTGAAAGCTGTTTTATGTGTAACTAAAATATTCACTGTCCAAAATGTTGCACAGAATGAAATCTGTTTGATGACAACTAAATTGTTCACTGTCCAAAATGTTGCATACACTGAAATCTGTTTGATGATTACTAAATTTATCACTGTCCAATGTTGCATAGACTGAAATCTGTTTGATTGTAACTGAATTATTCGCTGTCCAAATGTTGCCACCTGTTTTTTTTTTTTTTCAGCCGAACTCCACAACCATACTATCCCCCTTCAGTGCCACAACCCGCACCGTATATTCCTATGGTGACAAGTCCTGGAGGCCCCTATGCACCATCCTCAATGCCTGATGTGCCGTCCTCTCAGCACCAGTTCATGTCTTACCAAGACCGCAAAGCTGAGAATGCCTGGAACGACCCCCCTCTTGTCCAGGAGTCCAAAAAATCTAAAGGAACCTCCAGTGTAAGTTTTGGATGTTCATTATTTGTTCAGCATATTTTTCTCTTTTTTTTCTTTAACAAGGCAAAAAATATACTTGTGGGAATGTAATGGAATGATTCCTGAGTAGAACAAATCAGCTCTTTACCTTGAAACTTGATGTGTTGGTGTGTGTCATCAGCATCTTGGTGATAGTTTTTCAATGTTCACTTGAATTTTGACAGGCAGAGGAAAAGTAGACAGCAACAGAAAAGTAGACAGCAACAGGTATTATATTTTCCATTATATTTGATCTGTTAGTGAATGCAAGTGTGCGAGTATTCAGTATTTTTCAAAGGAACTACACAAAATTTTGTCAACAAAAACAGTTGTTTAAAAAGGAACAAAGTTTAGGGAGAGAGGGATGCATTTTAAGAATCAAACCTGAGTACAAATACATTTAGGATGTGAAAGGGGGTGAAGAATCTTCCCTCTGAAGAGATGACAAAACCTTTACATCCTTTCATTTGGGTAATGTGTCGGTGTGCAGCCAACTGTAGGTAGGGGTAAATCTCCATCACATTGGGGGGAACACATAAACGTGTATGCCATGAATACCTTTATTTAAATGGGAGGCACAAGTTGTGGACTTGTCACACATGTTAGTGGGCTGCATCACTGGGCTAGTGATGATTCAGCAGCATGTTGGTAAGAAGTAGCCCAGATTGGAGTGTAAATGAATCCAATTGGACTACAAAGAAAACAGACTGGTGATTGCTAATGGCAGATGCCAAATGTCTATCAAATAGCGACAGCAGCAGTACCAGTATGAATTTCACAGATGTAGCAGACTTATTCAGAAATGTAATTAGCGATGGCATAATAGAAATCTCACACTTTTATTTTCTTGATGAAACAATTTCTTTTTCCCAAAACATAGGAGATTAACACGGATGAAGCCAGTTTGGTCGAGTTGAAAATTCTGATTTGTTGCCAATTGGGTTTCTTATGAATCTGTGTCTGTTCAGATGTGAATTGTGCAGACTGACAAAGATCTGTTTGAAAATATTGAAAAAGGTAAGATTACAGTGTCAGACTGGACTTCTCTGGTTGAAATTCATTATGTGCAGTTCTTTCAGGTGATCAGTGGTGATGATTTGGGGGGAGTTTTGAATCAAGGTATGCGATGCGAAATCTAGATTGATTTATAGAATTTGTCTGTGCATAGATGTATCGAATGCCATCACAAGTCGAGAAAAGAAAGGCATTCTGTGCATGCATATTTCAATTTTGTTTGAGTCAAGAGACTGTATTTTGTTCATGTGCATTTCAGTGTGAGATTTTATATGACTTTAGAATGACAAGAAATAGGCAACAATGCCTGTGATCAAAATTGTTTTTATGAATATAATCTGTTTGATCGTATTCATTTCAAATATTTTAGGAAAGTTCTTCGTTTGTTTGCTTTGTTACTTGACAAGCTGACCTGGAATATGTGCAGACAAGGATTGATGCTAACAAACAGCATATTGTTTTTTAATTTAACTCTCATTATAAAATTTGTTTTAACTCTTGATATGAATTGAGTTAATTTGTTTTATGAGGCAAATGATTTACTTACATTTTGTCACCAAATGTCCAACATGAAAAGAAAATACCTCTACATATAAAAGGATAGGGGACTGTTATTTCTACTTACAGATTTTGACTTTCAGGTAATGATATTGCTGTTGTGTTTTGTGTGTTTTTGTTTGAATTGTTGAATTATTTGCAATCATTTTCGTAGTTTAGTCCTGTTCCAGTCATACAAAATGAATATCCCTCAGTAAAGAACCAGTATTTAGCGTCATATACTTAACAATGTCAGACCATATTATTCAACGGCAGTTAGTTAGCTCTGAAAGGCCGAATTTTTGGTGGTTAATGTGGTAATAAGACCATCACGTGATGCCCTCCCTACTTCAGCCAGGGAAAAAGCCGGTGTCAACTTCCTGTTCCTCATTCTACCTTGGCCTTCTGCCTAATAAGGATAGGTTTTATTGCTCTGTCTTGCCTATACTTCTGTTTTGTGTAAGATTGCTTGTGTGCTTGCCTTCTTTACTGGTTCTGTTGTGGCTTACACTAAAGCATGGGTACTATTGCCACGTGAGGCTTATGATTGGCATTTTATTATTTCTATTAATTTTTATTCACGCTGTACAGCGTGACGGCTGGTGACTTCACTTTTCAGTGCCATTTGTTCTCCATTTGGCCCGTACTGGTGCCATTTGTTCTCCATTCGGCCCATACTTGCCAGTGTAGGAACACGTCCGGTCTTTGTAGGAATGCTTCCCTCCTCATTCTTTATTCTCTTCCACGAGGGACCCGCCCTTTCGTCCTCCCACTACCAAGCTAGGGCGGGACCCTCACGCAGCCCTGCCATTGCTTCCTGGAGGAGGTTCGTCGCAACCTCTTCAGGAACCTGACGCTCCCGACACTGAGGATGTAGTAGAGGACTCCTTCTCCTCATCATGTGACTTGTCCATTGTTGAGCACTGGCGCCCGGCCCTTATCGGGAGGGAGACCCCACTCCCGGACAAGTTCCTTCGGTGCCCAAATACGCCATGGTTCTCCTTCCAAGCGGGCTCGCCCAGACATGTCGCCCTTCAGACTCTTACGTCCATTGGGAGTGTCCGGCAACCCTAGCCAGGGGTGCGCAAGTCGTCCCTTCTCCAGGGAATAAATCCCTCTCGGCCCTGGATGTGGCCCCTGTAGTTACGTTCCTCAGGGACACCCATAAGGCCCATATCTCCCACATCTCTTCCTGTTTCTCCTAGGACACTCCAGTGACCAGGGAAATTTCCATTTCCCCGGCTGGCTGCCGGTTCATCCCCCATCTGGCCTCCCACTTCCACCACGATCTCTACCAAGAACCTGGTGAAGTGGATTGCAGATCCAGATCGGGGATCCAACATAACACTACTGTCCTTTCGACATGCTCTACAGTGGGTGGAGAAGATCTGGCCGGAGGAGGACAACTCAGTCTCTGTTTCTCACTTGTTCAGCGACCCCTTGATGCGACTCCTAGTCAACAGGATCTTGCATAACCTTTCGGCTGCGGCAGACTGCACAGCCTGGAGCTGCTACCATTGCTTGAGGCCATACTGTCATGGGCTGTCTTGCCTCAGCGCTTAAGGCGGCCTTGTGGTGCTTCTGGGCCAGGAGCAGTCACTCTTTGGCAACTATTCGGCTGCCTTCATCGCCCATTCAGTTGAAGAGTGTAAACAGGCAGCCTCATATGCTGCCAGGGCCCCCCCACCCTCGGCAGCCTCGCCCCCCCAGACCCTTCTTCGCTCCTCCACTCCACCTTATCCCAAGCAGGCCCCATTCCGCAGCGCTCGGCCCGCCAAGCGCTCTAAAACCCCCTTGCAACTGAAGACGAAACTTCCCAGCAGAATTTTCGTTTCGGCCAGCGGGGACGGCCCCGGAGGTGACTGGAGGACTCGCCTAAGGGGGGAGCTGGAGTAGGGAAAACTCAAACCGCTACCCCTCTATCCTCCCACTCTCCTCCCCTCCACCCCAGCCCCTCGGCCCCTCTGGTGGGCAGCTTATCCTGGCATGCCCACCAGTGAGACATATGGGCCTCAGCCCATGGACAGTAGCGGTCCTACAGGAGGGGCTCCACTTGCCTTGGGCCCACGAGCGCCCTCCTCCGATAGTTCCCCCACTCTCCCAGCGACCCCATCCCGGGCCAGGTGGAGGCTGTTCGCCAGGAAGTCTCAGAACTCCTCCAAAAGGGGGCCATCACAAAGATCCCCCATCCCAACTGGAGTTCTGCTCCAACCTCATACACCCATCCCACAGATGACCTACGCTTCGTCTGGCAAGATCGGGGGTTCCAGTTCAGGCCGCTCCCCTTCTCTGCCTTCGGCCTCTCCCCAGCACCCTTCCTATTTACGAAGGTGGTCAAGGAGATGGCCTCCCTGGCCAGACAGGAGGACTTTCGCCTCCTGGTGTACCTGGACGACTGGCTTGTCCTGGGCCCCCTCTGGGCCTGGTGTCAATCCCACACCAACCATCCTCGACGCCTCTGTTCCAAACTAGGGTTGTTACCAACCCCAACAAGTGTGAACTCAACCGCAGTCAGCTATCCTCCTTTCTGGGCATGAGTTTCGACACACTCCCCATATGGTCTCCCCATCCAGAGAGACCGCATTGGGGACCTCGTCTCCCGCCTCCATCTATCCACCGACACCCTGGCCACAACCCTTACCTCCCTCATGGGGATGATGGAGTCCCTCTCGTCCCTCGTCCCCTAGGCCGGTCCCCAAGCGCCTACTCTAAAGGGAGTTCTGTCATCGATGGTCTCAGACCTCCGACCACTGGCATCAGTCCCATCCCCTGGGTCCTTGGTTCCAGTGGGCTACGGGAGAGAGTGGTTCGACCCCGCCACTGTGTTCCCTGGGGTCCCATTTCCCTCCCAACCCAACCCCTGACCTCTACACAGACCCCTCCAACTCAGGCTGGTCGCCCACTTGGAGAACCGTCATGTGGGATGCACAGTCTGCTGTCTCCACATCAACGTCCTGGAATTGGAAGCGGTCAGGCTTGCCCTCCTCCACTTCCAACGCCAGGTCTCGCACCGACTTGTTCTTCTGTCCACGGACAACACTTCGGTGCCTTGGGGGGGGGGGGGGGGGGGGGGGGGGGGGGGGCCTCGCTCCCTCAGCATCTGTCTCTCTGAATAGAGGCCCTCCTCCGCTTGTGCCAAGCGCGGGGAATCACCCTCTGCGCGAGGACCCTCCTCCATGCAGAAGAGACCCTCAGCAGGCTAACCCTCAGTTCGGGTGGGGAACAGTGTTCAGGCCCAGGGTTGCTCTCCCTTCCCTGGTCTGGCCGCATAACATACGCCTTCCCTCCATTCCCAGTCCTCTGCAAGGTGATCATGAAGGCGAGACTGGGAAGACCCAGGCTCAGCCTCATCACCCCATGGTGGCTGACCCAGTCCTGGTTTCCGGACCTCAAGTCCCTCCCCTATGTTCCCCCTCTCCAGTGAGCACTCGTGGGGACATGCCCAGATGCTTCGCCGGCTCGCATAGCTGCTATGCCAGCCCCAGTCGCGAGCATCTGCCCTGCCTCACAGACGGACAGAGCCCAGTCCGTCCTAGACATACCCGCTGGGGCTGGGGCCTCGCAAGACCTATGGATTAGCGACGGCTTCGCACAGAGCCAGCACTGAGCCTCTCTACTATTACCGATGGGAGAGATGGGCCTCCTGGTGCTCAGACAACTCTGTTCCCCCATCTCGCCCTTCCAATATCCAGATAGGCATCTTCCTATCACAACCTATCTTCTTTGTTAAGGCTCTCGGCTAGCTCCATTCAGGGCTACTGGGAACGCTCATGCCCCAGGCGCTCCCTCCCAGCCCATCTCTAGATGGCTTTCCAAGACCGTCAGATTGGCCTAAGCCCAAGCGTATAAGGATCTCCCTGTCTTATCTCCCAGGGCCCATAAGGTCAGGGCGCTGGCCACTTCCGCAACATTCCAGCACTCTGTCCCCTTGCGCCACCCTGGAGGCAGCCTACTGGCGTTCGGAAAATCCCTTCATAAATTTTTATTTAAGGGATATCCGCATGACCAGGGCTGATGGTTCTAGGGACTTCTTTTGCGGCTAACGCAGCTATATCTATTCCACTGCTAACCCCAAGAACCGTAAGGGCTCTCAACCCTCCTCCAATTCCTTTAAATTCTGCTGTGGTCTGACATGGTAAAGTATATGACGCCAAAATGGGGAGTTTGTATTATACTTTCTGTTTGGCTAGTATACTTACCATGTCAGACTCTAATGCCCACCCTACCTTCCCCGCTAGTGCTATGGTTCTCGGGGTTACCTTGCGCATAGGCCTTGTTGAATGAGGGAACAGGAAGTTGACACTGGCTTCTTCCCTGGCGGAAGTAGGGGTGGGTGTTAAGTGATGGTCTTATTACTGCATTAGCCACAAAAATTTGGCCTTTCAGAGCTAACTAACTGCCGTTGACTGCTATTGTCTGGCATGGTAAGTATACTAGCCAAACAGGGAGTACAATACAAACTCCCCTTACCTTTTGCAAAAGAGATTAGGTCCTCTAAGTTTGTCAGCACAGAGGCTGGACTTGTGGGTTATGGAGCTCCATGACTTTTGTTGATGCAGTATGACCAGCCGTCTGCCATCACCGCACCAATCTATGGTGTGCCTCAACCATCACAGCCAGAGCAGCCTCCTCCTGGCGCCCCTATCAATTACGGCAACTACAGTAACTTGTATAATCCTCAGGAACATTCAGCGGCTCCAGAGCAGGCAGGTGCAGTAGTCTGTCCGTTTCTTTCCATGTACTTGTTCTAAGAATTTTTTGCTTTGTTACATGAAGTTAATATGTTTAAACTTTTGTCAGGGAATGCTTAAAGGCTTTTCAAATCCTTGCACATGCTCATGTTGCTATGACAACTTGACAAAGGCATGTAATCTTTTTAAACTAACTGTAGAAAGTAAATCATATGGACACAATTTTTGATTAATCATCTGGCATTTGTCTAACTTTAGATCCTTGTGATCATGTTTTTGCTAACGGCATGCTGCTTTATCAATTTACATTATTAGTTTGCACTAGTAAATTGTAAAAACTTTGGTTTTAAAGTATTTGTTCACCACCATAAAGTTGGTAAAACTAATTTCAGTCAGAATTGGTACAGGTCGGTCATGATTGTTTTGGTTGTGTACTACAGGCCACAAGGGTTTGTACTGGTTGTGTTGCAAGTACAAGAATTTCAACATTTATTTGTCATACTAATGAAAGTGTTACTTCTGTGATTATGAGTTTTATCATTGTAAATGCAGTTCGCAACTCAAAAGGATGTTTGGCAAATTGTCATTGATCGCCAAACAGTATGTTAATACTTTGTTCTTTATAAGAAGTTTAATTCAGATTACAGGTAGGTCAGAGCTATCATATGGTCATAGTTTATTGTCTGTATGCAACTTGATTTAAGTGGAAATTTGATGTAAATTTTGGAAAGTTTCCATTGAAAGTCTGATTTTGGATTTTGTTTTTGTTTATTGGTCTCAAACTAAAAGTGTTTTATATTGTTTATTTTGATGTTGTTTTTTTAACAGACCATATGATTTTCCTGATTGCTTCCTTGTATTGTGTACTTGCTTAATTTTTCAGAAGCTGTTCTGTTCTGTTCTGAATCTTTTTCTGCAGTGTTTGGCTCATGATTTTTGTCCTTCTAAGAACTGTTCTGCCCAGTACAAAAGTTCAGTTATGTTTTCTTTGTGCTTTTTGAAAATTAATTTCATAGTTTCAGAAATGTGGCATAAGAAAAAGAGGACAGTAAAACAGGTGAGAATGTAAGTCATCGAAGAGGCCACATATGAATGAGAACATAGATAAGACTGAACGAAGAAAAATTTAACAAGATTTTGTATAAAGAATGGTAGAATGTTAGTACCACTTTTCCTGTTCTATGTGAAATTGATGTTTATACAGCTATTTGATAGTGTGTGCTCCATCATGCTTGCTTTGTTTCTTGCAGCCTTTTGACACTCGTTTTGTTGCTTGTTTGATACTATTCCATTGACCCGCATCAGCTTGATTTTCCATGAATTGTAGGAGATTGACATTGATGCTTCATTCCAAACTACTGGATGGTCATTTTCACGGTCAGTTGTTGCAGTGCCATTTTTCTGCCTCATGCTGGAAATCCAGCGAGTAAAATCTGAAGTTTGCCTTTCCAGCCCAGTTCGATTTTGTGCTGTTCAAATCAGGCATGAAAAGTCCCATCTGGCCTTTCCTATCTCCTTGTGTGCTTTCCGTCTTGTTATAAACTTACCACATCTTCATTGTCGGTGTGAGCCATATCCCTCATTTGCATGAAACAAGTTCTGCAAATTAAAGATTTTTTTTTTTTTTTAAATGGAGTTGCTGATAGCTGGCAAATTGCTTTCAACATTATTACGAGGACACAGCTTTATAGGGATTTTCTCACAGAAACAATGGAGAACTGATAGACTTCTATGCATCAAAAAGTTTTCCCCGTTCAAATAGGTTAAAACCTGATTTCATCATCAGTGGGACAGTGTTTTTTGTCACAATTTGGCTCTGCAGTCCATAGTTTGGTATGTCAGCAGCAGAAAAGGTGACAGTGTTGAGAAATTTAGTGGGACTGAAGATACTTAAGCACTCAGATTGAATGTGCTTGATAAGTTCAGTGATCAAGAAACCAAGAATAAAGGTTTGGAGTAAGAAGATCACTCACTTTGTTTTCTGGGTAAAGTCACACACCTCCACCCCAGCCGTTTCCTCTAGCCACCTCCTATCACTGCTTGTACTTTCAGGCCTGGAAAATTTCCCAGGACCAGTTTTCTGAGAATCAAGTTTGATCTGACCTGGTCACTATAAGTCCTGTGGCACCCCTTCAGTTGTCATCACCACTGTCTGTGTTTTCTGTGTGTGTTGTTGTTTTTTTTGCTTATTTTGTACATCATGTGTACATTTCAAAAAAAGAAATTAAGCAAAGAAAAAAAAAAGGTGCAGAACATTGCGAAACTGTTATGTGAGAATGGCCATTCAGTGACTCTGAAAACAAAATGAAACAGGGGTAGCCTGAAGTGGGCACTGTGCTGCCTGCTATTCTATACTTGACCACCTTTCTGCTGCAGCCCCCTTCCATCCCCTCTTACAACCCTTCTCATACCAGCACTCTGACCTCTGCCTCCACCCTGCCTGCACAACCAGTCAAGGTGAGATGGTCCTCCACTGAGGGCCCCCCCGTGTGCAGCAGTGTGTGCCCGTCCCTGTCTCACAGTGACCCACGTCGGGAAGAACTGGTTCTTGGGTCATTCAGAACACATTGTCCTGATTACTTTGGCTGTGAGAAGAATAACGTGGTTGTCGTCATGCTGCATGAACAGGAATGATTTCAGGGTTGCTTGCTATAAGGCAAGCCAAATAACTGATCCTGCCTCTGCCTTGTTTGGTCCCCTCCCCTCTCCTCTTCCCCCACCCCCCCCCCTCCACCCCCCACCCCCAAGCCTCCTTCAAGAATAAACTCACGAAAGATGCATTTTTTTTTTTTTTTTTTGCTAGCCTGTGCTTTTTACTAACTTTTCTGACTGAAATGTCTTTGTGTTTTGAATGTTGGGTTTTCTATGTACATAAAATGTGAATTAGGCATTTCCTGCAGAACTTAGATTGCATGCAGATAAGCACAAATATTAGATGAGAACATACACATTTCTCATGCTTCCTTCTAAACCCATTGTTATCTGTTCATTTGTGCTTTGTGCTACCTTTCTAAATTGTACTAGTTAAATATCTGACGATAGTTCTCTGTGCATTGTTTACAGCAGTGTTATGTTACTTATCTTTGTTTCAGTTTACCATACCTCTCATTCACATGATTCCAACATTAATAAATGCCTTGCAGTGCAAGAAATTACAGTTATTTTTATCAGACCATAGATTTTGTTCGACACTGAAAAGTTTCACAGATTGGTAGTTGATTTGTTGCAGTAATCACTGCTATAGCCAATAATGACCATTATTTAACAAGTGCTGGGATGAGCGCTTTTGAGGCTTTTGTTGCTTGATGAGTTTAGAACTGACAGGAGGCTATCATTGTTGGGTTTTTTTTTTTTTTTGTTGTTGATATGACAGAGAAAAATTAACGTGAAATGTGCTGTTAGAATGTGCAATTACTATTGAGTGGGAGCTTAGAATTTACATAATGAAAATAAAGCCTTCAAGGTTTATTTTGTATATATGCTTGTTATTTTGTATGTATGCTTGTTATTTTGTATATACACTTGTTCTTGTAACATGGACTGAGAATATTTTTTTATTATTACGTTCTTTTTATTAAGAGCTTACGCTACCTTGATATCAAACATGAAAACATAATGGGAAGAATTCTGCTCCATGAAGATCAGTGTGATAATGATGTGTCAGAAGCTCTCAGAAAGACTCGCAGCCTAGAAACCTGAAGAATATGTCATTGCTCCAGTGAGCTTTGTATGATTTCTGTGCTTGCCCTTGTTTTTGAAGCTTACATAGAACTCTCTTCAGACTAATCTCCTAACCTTAGATATTTGTGGATTTTCTACTCTTCAAATCCCTGCTTTTGGTGGTATACCAGAAAATGGTATGATGGGGGATTATTCTGGTTTCATTTCATGTCACAGAAGATTTTTTTTTTTGCGTGAGATTTTGGCAGCTGTCTCTGGGAGATGTCACCTCCCAAGTTAGATCTTTTTGATGTGCATGCATGCATACATGTGGGTAATGTGTTCATGTATTTGTGCATTTGCTAAATCAGAATTTTTTTGCATAACGTTACTGTAGACTTTCACAGCAGGGTCTTTTACATGACTCAAATGTGTCTTTTCTTGTGGCCTCAGTTTGTTATCTTTTCTGGGGAAGATCCTTATATTTTTGTCTGTCTAGACAGAACAGAAAAATTCAGGCTGGTCTCTTGCTGCCAAGTTGGATCTCTGTTTACTAGACTGCCACTTCAGATCTGTTGCTGTGAAAGAGGAAGAAATAGAAAATGAGGATATTCATCAAAGATCCATGAAATCTTGTTTAATCTTAAGTTGGTATAAATCAGAATAGAGAGCATTGATTCTGCACATGTTGTTGTGAATCAGAATAGATGGCATCTGATTCTGCGTGTAGATTTACAGGACTGTATATCCTTGAAGAGAGGTAAAGTATGAATTCATGATTGCTGTGGCTTTCAGCAGGCAGAAGCAGCAGCGCCACCAGCACGGTGGTCAAAGGCCCAATTCCTTCAGAGCACAAGGTTCTTCAGGATATCTTTGACAGCTTGCTCAAGGCCTGCACAGAAAGAGCAGCTAATGCTGTGAGTTTGCTTTTCTTTAATCTGTCATGCTGTTAGTCTGAAGTAGTTTTTGATATATTCAGATATATTGATTGTCACTTTCTTTTAGATACATGATAATAGGTTCAGGAAATAATGTGAGATTTGTGACAAACAAGGAAAGGTCACTTGTACCACATTTTTTTCCCCAAAGTATGCACATTTAGCATTAGCATGATTAGGAGGTAAAACTTTAAAGTGCTAAAATTAGTTATTTCTTTTAAAGGTTCATGTATTTAATCAGACTGTGGGTTTGCTTTCAGCAAATGAAGAGGAAGCTAGAAGATGTTGCTCGCAAGTTGGAAATTCTGTATGACAAGCTGAGAGAAGGAACAGTAAGTTATACTCTGTGTGTGTTGTGTGTCTGCCTGCATGCACGTTTGTGGGTGATTTGTTCCTTTTCGTAGACAGAATACCAAGTTGTACTGAAGTCTGTTTAGTCTTTATTTTCTTTAGCTCCTTTGACCTAGTTCTTACTCTCTGCCTTTCCTAATGTGATGGGAATGCATTTAAAAAATTAGGTGAATCTATGTTTCCTGACTGGGTCCAGGTTGTGTGGTCTCTCTTTTGTCTTCAGTTACTGCTCACTGAAACATTTGCTTACTATACTAAATGAAAGCATCTGAAGCAATGTTATACAATAGTCTTTTATCTGATGGTGACCATGAAGCATATTTGGCAGGCCAGTTCTGCCCATGAATCTCAACTGAGAAGGCATTATGCACCTGGCGAATGAAAGAAACATGTTACATTTCAGGTAGGCCCCATTGTATTGACGCAAACAGATAGTGTTTCAAACTCCTAGAATGATGATAAAACAATCGTGATATTGTAATATGGGGAGAGAAACTTTTATGCTTGTCAACATCAGCATGTGAACAGGTGGTCGTACAATCTTCTTTTGAAGTTGCAATGCATGCACACACAAAAGAGAGAGTATTGTCATATAGGGACTGGCAGCAGTTTGGACGATAGCTGTCTCATAGCATTACTATCACCTAGCTGTCTCATAGCATTACTATCACTTCTTGGGAAGGGGGTGAGGACAGTTTTGTACCAGCTGGTTTTGTCAGAATTCAAATTGCGATTGTTACAACAGTTCCATTTCTTCCCATCACTACATGTGTTTAAAGCAAGTATTCAACAACTTTGGCCAGATACTGTACTTAGCATGAGAAATTTGGATGGGCTAGACTGGACAGTTCTGTGTGCATTAGAGAATAGGAAAGAGATTAGTTGGGATAACATTTTCAGTAAGACAGTTCTGTGTCAGCATTCTTTTTTTTTTTTTTGAGAAATGTAGGAATATTTCAAGTCAAGGGATTACCAGATGCTGTGTATGTGTGTTACAGTTGTCACAGTCGGTGATCTTGGGATTGCACCAGATGGTGCAGGCTGTACAGCAGTACGACTATGGAACGGGTCTAGCGGTCCACACTGGTCTTGTATCTCATGGCAACTTCTCTGAGATCAGTGCTTTTATGCCAGCCCTCAAGGTACTTGTGCAGATTGCCAATCAGCTCCAGGTCTATGTGCAATGATGATGGACAGTACGGAATAACTGAAATGTCTGTGAACAGGAGTGGAAAAATTACAGATTTGTGTCTGAATGTATGTGTGGTGATTGCTCCATTAGAGGTTTCTTCCACTCTTGACAGTTCTTAAGAATTTGTGTCCGTGTAATTTAGACTAATGTGGATTTGTTTATGTTTGATTGCTGAGACAAATGAATTGACATTTCAGTAAATACAAATACTCTTTTCATCATCAAATTATTCTGTCTCCTCCCAATTGTTATGATTGACTGTTGAAACAAGGTTTTGATACTGTTAGAGACGAACAAATCAAGATGAAATAGAGGGAACACTTAAAAAGTTAATAATCAAAGCTATTTCTTAGTTTAGATCTGTCATGTGGGCAATGACTTGGCAAGAGATGATGTGAACAAAATGAGGATTGATGCAGTGGACATGGACAAGATGCGAGTCATGTTATTTGTGTACATGTTGTGTACATGTTTTTGTCCCATTGAGAATAGCTTTGTTTTTGTTGATTCACATTCTTTGTAATGGGCCAAGTGGCAAGCAGTCCTATGCATTTTTGAATCACACTCAGTTTCCTGCATTCAGTGGTACGGTTATGCTGTGCATGGCTTACTGTGTTCGGCACCTTTGCTTCAAGATGTTCAGATAGCTTCAACTTCAGTTTGACCATTTCATAGTGTGTATGGTTTTGAAATTGGGGGAGGGGGGACAGGGGGAAGTGCTCCTTGTCATTGTTCAGTCTATTTTCATCCAGTCATGTGTTCTGTTTTGTTAAGTATGATAGATTGAAACAAGATCTGAGACAGACTTAGAGAAATTAAATCTGGAAAAGAAAGAAAAATGCATATGCCAAATACCAAAGAAAATCCACAATTCCACCTGAAGAGTTAACCGGAGAAATTTTTACTACGATTGCCCAGTTGTAAGGTGCTATGTACAGTGCTGTTAATTACTCAGCAATTGATACTTTAAGGAAAAGTGCGTTCTCAACATAATCCTTGTCTGTCTAACGGCATGCATGTGATCAGAGTGCAAAATATGCATGTAGGTCCACTTCTGTAATTGACATTTTTGTGAATGAGCCAGCATACTGTTTTTTTTTTTATGATGACATGACTTCTTGTTGACCCATGCAGAAAGATCACCAGTTTTTCTTTTGAGGGCATATTGAAAGTGTTGTAATGAAAAGAATTGGATAACACAGTTTGAAGACAAACATGTAAAACCTTTGCTATATTATTAGTGAATGGATTGCTTGGTCTTCATTATAACCTCATTATTAATGGACATTACATGTTTTGTATAAATGACAGAAAATGGACAATGATAATGTGCAGTGTGTGAAATGGTGGTTTGTACATAATGAGATGATGATGAAGAGAGAGGTAAGATTTGCTTGCTTAGATCATAAGCTTTTTTTTTAAATGGGGTATGGGAAGGGGAATGATGGGTTATATGCTAATAATGAAAAGCATTTTTAATTTAATTCTTAAACAGTGTCAAAATGTGAGAGTATGTGTGTGTTCAGGAAGTGGTTGGTTACTGTTCCTTATTTATGCAACAGGGTTTAAGAAAAGGTAACGGTGTAGGTGTTGTGTTCTTCTTGTTGAATATTGTAATCATGCTTATCTTATCTCGCTGTTTTCACATGCATTAATACTGCAGTAAGACACATTTCAGTTGACAGAAAGTTAAGCCATTGTTGTCTGTCACCAACAGCGCAAAATTTTGTTTCTTGATAAATTGGGTTATGTTACAATTCATAATGGGGAAAAAAAGGAAGGGATCAGTGTTATCTTCCTGCGTTACATTGTTTGAAGGGAAAAAGTTAACATGGAATACAGCAGGATGTTAAAACCACATGAAACATGTCGGTGTGCTTTGTCATGAGAAATAGGGAGAAAAGCTTGTTCTGCTTTGCAGTATGATGCTCATGAGTGTAAAGGGATGTAGTTTATGTGCCCTTGGCCAATTTGTGCCAGCTTCCAGTTGGCTGGACAGCTTTGGCCAATCCGGCTGTGCTTGAAATTTGTTGTCTACTAAGGAACAAGAACCATCATGAAGATTTTGTCAGGTGTAAAGGCTTTCTGTGTAAGCTTTCCCCTGGAGTGTTGGATTCTGTTGAAGTTGACAAATACATAGGTGTGTATTATTTATCATAAAATGACGCATGTTTATGGATGTAAACATGTTTGTGAGATGCTAGTCATCTGGTGTAATCATGACCCAGATCTGATCAGCCCATAACTGCTGAGATACCAATATGCTGAAGGGATTCCGTTTAGGGGGGAAGATTACCCTTTTTTAATTAGAAATAAGTTTTGTGGTGTTTTTTTTTTTTTTCTGTGTGCTTTTGTTTCTCTTTGATAGTTACCAGTGAAGTTAGCAGCATGTGAAGTCAGGCAGCCACTATGACAAGTTGTCTGAAATCTTTTTGTTGCACATTGCATTTGATAAAACCACATGAGGCTCACTAACTTGTGCATTCACGAAAACTTTGTGGTTTTGGTTCCAAAAGCTTTCTGGCTTCATGAAACATGGTATTAATTTCAGGATGTGAATATTCGACTGTGATTACAAGACGGCTATTGTACATGTGTAGATTTCATGAAGCATTCTGCATGGATGTGAATTCTTGGAAAGAATGACCAGCATTGCCAGCCAGTCTCAGAAAATTCTTCTGTGTAATAAATTGATTTCACCAACTCTTCATTGGTGTTTGTACGTGTGCACTTTCTGATGCAGATGAGTGTAAGAATTTCCTTATGATTTGGTCTTGTAACATCGCCAAAGGTTGGTCTAAGTGCAGGATAATGCGAAATTTACACACTGATTGTAATGAAACTTGGTGTGGTCCATGGATGAAGCACAAAATTTTGTGGGCAGAGTGGAAAATTAGGAATTCAGGATCATTCAGCAAATAATATGCACTTGAAGCAACTCTTCGAACCAGTACCAACTTATTACTTCCCCTGATGGGGCATTAGAACGATTGTAATGTAATAACCTTTCCAGTGAATATGAACACTGCAATGTGAATGTTTCTGTCATCCTCAAGGAGTGTGCATACAGCCACATGCACATGCATGGTGTGTCTGGATCTGGTTTTCTGACCCCTGTATGAAATGTGAAAAAGCCTTAGACATGAGCACCATTTCCACCGCTCAGAAAACATTCCTTTATTTCACATTTCCAATTGGGAATCAAGATGATGATTACAGTAAATGCATTCAGTGAGCTCTACAACTTGGCTCACAAGGATTTGTGCTCTTGATATTCAACATGTTGATATGATAAATGGGAATCCCGGAAAACATTTTGCAATGTTTTTTCCAGGCGCTTGTTCTCTAAATTGTATGGTCTGGGTCCATTGGCTGCATGCAGACCCCATACTCTAACAGGCATTCCTACCATCCCTGACCATCCGGGATTTGTCCCGGAAAGTTGATTTTAGAAGCCACTGTCCCGGAAATCCTGGATTTGCAACATGTGTCCTGGAGAAAAAAAAAATCGGGCATCCCCGGAAGAAAAAAAAAAAATGGCAGTTAAAAATCTGTTCTTATTGTGCTGCACAGAACTGAGCCAAGAGTATCGTCTGCTAGAGTGAGTTGACGTAATATGCAAGCATGAAAAAAAAAAAACCCGTCACTTCACACTTTCAAGTCAGAACATGGCGTCGAAGAGGAGACATGGTGTTGACAGAGTCAGATTCTGACTCTTCGGATGGGTCAGAAAGGAGAGTGTGAAAGAAAGAAGAAAACGACCGTGAAGCGAGGTTGTGTCTTAAAAAAAGAATTCTTGGGAAAAGTGGCCTTTTCTACAACAAGGGAGGAAAGGAGTTTCAACTATCTTGACCCTGTTCTGTCCCTGATTTTGCGGAATTGTCCCTGATTTCTGTCTGTATTGTCCCTGAAAGCAAATTTTGGGGTAGGCATGCCTGCTCTAATATGCAAAACGGAAAGTTCAAATGGAAGACTGTTGTATGGTCTGGGTCCATAGGATGCACGCAGACCCCATGCTCTAATATGCAAAATGGAAAGTTCAAATGGAAGACTATTGTATGGTCTTGGTCCATAGGCTGCATGCTGAGCCCATACTCTAATATGCAAAAATGGAAAGTTCAAATGGAAGACTATTGTATGGTCTCGGTCCACAGGCTGCATGCAGAGCCCATACTTCATGCAAAATGGAAAGTTCAAATGGAAGACTACTTCTCACTTTAGCTCTAGATTGTTAATGTCCCCAAGTGCTCTCGGCACCACTGGCTTTTTACACTAGCATTTATCAAAACTTCCTGTGTCTTTATCTCTTGCATTTGTTTTATGCCTAGAACAATTATGAAAGGAAGCTCATTGCCATATGCTGAAGTCAAGACCTCCATGGAGCTGTTTTGCATCATAGTCATTGTCCTCATTATTTGTCTTTAAAAATGTCACAAATTTTGTTATCCTTCATGCCTTGCTCTCACACTCAACCGTTTGATTTCCTTTCCACATGTCTTTGTGGAGAGCATGTGTTCAAGTTGCCTTTAACCGCAGGTTCATGGAACACTGATAAGATAGACATTGTGTCACCCTTTGAGGTGGAACAATTAGTCTCACTAGCTCCATGATGAAGCAACTGTTGTCATTGATAGTGGATTTAAAAAATCTTATGCCCTGCAAATGTTGGATTAGTATAAGGACCACTGAAACCACCTCAGTGATTCGGCAGCAGTGCAGTGTCTCCTCTGATGAGTCGCCTTGTGTCAACCTGTTACATGTGCTCCCTATGGACTGTATTGAGGCACTACAGGATGAATGTTAGTATGGGTGTGTGTAGAGTGGCCTGAATGAGTGGTATGGAAGTGATGCCATTTACAAGAAACAAAAAACATGATAACGGAAATATTTAAAGGACAGGAGCAATATGCGTATGTCCATTTAGAAATTATAGAAAGGGAGAAACTGGAAAAGAACAAAAATTTGATGAGGAGAATCCTGGTACATTTGGGATGTGGTTAGCATTTCAGAAAGGAGCCCAAATGCAGTCAATGCATGTATCATACAAGGAGTAAATATATTTGCTGAGCATGTGGAACATTAAGGGTTTGTATGAAACTAACAAGAATGTCTGCCCTTTCGAGCACTGGAGAGGAAAACCAAGGTACCTTACTTCATGACTCTATGGGGATGCTCTTTCAGTGTAAATTGCGTCTCAAAAAAATTCTATGCTGCGCTGGTAATTTCCTGTTTTCTGTCACTCTTTTTGTGACAGTCTGTATGCGTGTGTTTGTATGCATGTGTCAGGGTGGGTCCATTTATGAGTGTGTGTGTGCATTATTTTTTTTAATTCATCTTTTTTATGCAGTCCGTCAGTTTTGCTGGCCTGTCCATCTATCTTTACAGAATGTTTTTTGAACACTTTGTTAAACCAGGTTCTCAACTGTAATCTGGTGACCATATACAGAAAACACTATTCAGTGTAGATACTAGCCTTTAATTGTGCTTTGCACACACCTTGCCAGCTTTATCTACTTCAAATAAGGCACCATGCTCTGTCTATTCATTGCTTTCACTAATGACTTCTAATCAAATCAAATATGTAAATGAAACTTTTCTTCAGATTTATAGGATCTTTTAAAGGGATGCCTTCAGTGTTTATTATACAAAGATCAGGGATCTTTGGTTATATAGGCTCTCTTACCAAAAAAAAAAAAGGAATAAATAAAGGAATGCACTGAAACTTTTTTCAAATCATGAAGCATAAATCAAGTTGGAAAACAGCAATTTTATTTGATGTGCTGTCTGCATCAAGTCAGTAAAAAGCTTATCTTTAAATGTTCCACTGCTTTGATATAAGACACTAGAAGCAATACTGCCCATAGCCCAACCAACCACAAACATGCTGGCACAATTTAAACGCAACAAAAATCTGATGCCCAAAATCTGCATAACAATGATATCAAAGTACACCTCACAACCAAACATAAATCTGATGCTGCTAGAGAACATACAGGAGAATTTCAAGAAAGTTTTGTTTACCAGTGCGAATGCACAAAATGTCCCCCATGACCGGCCTATGCCAAATCATTGAGGTAATTTCTGTTCACTGACTGCCAATGTGTCGTATCAGCTTCTGTGGTCCAAGGTATATAGATTTGGAAGCTGTGGAATAGAGTACCGTCAGAGGCAAAGATGTCATTTTTCAGACCCAGGTGACTCCTATCCACAGCTGAGAGCGCTATTGGCTCAGCTGGGAATCTTGACCATACACTATAGTTTCCTCCACTTAGGGGTAAGCTCTCGAGACTCTGCTCATATTTCCTGATCAACAGTGCTGATGTCTGTGTTTTCAGGATTGTCAAACACAGGAAAGAACTGCAGAGTACAATCTGTCATACAGTTTCAGACCAGACCAGAAATCCAAAGCATCATTTTTTATCATCCTTGCCCTCAGTGATTGTTGTACACAATCTGTGTCCCTTCATGCTGGTTTATGTGGTCATCTCAGTTGCCAACTCCACGGCTGTGGTGATTTCATGTTGCCTTCAGTGTCCCCAGGTTCATGAGGACTGTTGGGTGAACGTGGCAGTCTGATCCATTTGTGCATGAGCAATAATTGTTGCACATTGGCAATAGGCACAGTAGATTGCGACTTGCAAATGCTAGATCAGAATAGGCACCGCTGAATATCACCAAAGTGATTTGGCGATAGTGCAGTGTCTCTTCTGGAGGGTTGCCAGATGATGACATGATACAGATTGCTCCCTGTGGGCTGCCTTTGCTGAGATTGTGACTGGATATTGCTATGTATAGAAGAGCTGCAATATGTGGGGTGGGGGTAAAGAGAGGGCACAAAATATAAGAAAACTGAGAAAAAAACAAAGAGTTTAAGCACTAGTCTATGGGGTGAAAAAAAAATATGATGCTCCGCGTCAAATTACAGCATGGACCAAAAAGAATTACAAATCTTATGGAAGTCATCAGATGATTGAACAATAAGGCAAAAATGAAAAAAAAAAAAAAATGTAGAAGAAAAAGTACTGGTACATATACATTCTACCAAAATTCATAGAAAGCTGGGTACCACTCAGCCATACATAGGGTGGGGAGACGGGGGGTTTGGGGGAAATATCGAAATGGTTCAAAATGCACAAAACTGTCATGGACGGATGATCCATGTTGTGTAAGTTTGTTGACTAGGATTAATTTAGCATGCATTAGTAAACTATTTTGATAACCACGCTCTGAACAACAAAAAAACGGAATTTTAGTTTAACACTCCAAAGAAAATACTGAACAAATTTGACAATCACAATCCAATCAAGAAAAGTTCAGATTACTTCAATGGCAACATACTTAATGTGAGGAAACGCGCACATCCAAATTCAGAATATTCATACAGCTAGAACTGGAAAATAAAATCAGAAAATTCTGTTTTCCAGATGCTGGATTGTTCTAAGAGAGAAATGGCGCATGAATTTGTTGCTCCGTAATGTTGGTTTTTCTGTGTGCAAGCAATTGGGTTTGATCAGAATAACCAAAACAGTGCTTTGAAAATAGAGGAAATAAGAACAGGTCTGACCTGCTATGAAAGCAGGTGAGCCTTTCTAAGACAAACACAGAATGGTCAGAAGTGGATGTGGAACGGGAGATTTATTAAATATGCATTGACATTATGAACACCTAAGATCCTCATAAATGAACAGACTTCTTTATTTGGAAAAAGGAATGCCTATACAAACACATGGAAAGCCTAAACATCCAACATGCTATACAGTTTGAAAATTATGGACATTAAAACATGTTTGGCTGATAATCTCCTTCAACAGAGATAATATATTCTGTTATTGGGAAAAAAAAAGGAACATAGCATGCACCGACACAGGATTGTGTTCAGATGGAAACACCTTCCCTGCTGTGTAGCTAATAGCTGGATTGTTACATGAACGAGAAAAATTACAAAAAAAGCATACTGCTTGAGCCTAAAGTATTATTGTATGATTCTCTCAAACAAGGATCTTATTCAATTCATTTAGTTTTAACAAGTCTGATTAAATTCATGATTAAATTGTATGATAACTTTTAAGAGAGAGAGATAACAACAGGCATGCAAACGTACATGGGACTAGTTAACCAGATTTCGAAGACCTGTACATCAAGAACAGAAATAACTAAGGAGCAAGTTTAGCACAACTCTCGGTTGAATCAATTGTGGATGAGTATCAAAATGAAATGAGTTCATTAACAGTCACTTTCCCTATTTCCATGTTCTATTATAAACAGCTCCGTAGTTTTTTGTCTTTTTGCACAGTCTTGCTGATGGATGCCGATTCCAGCATGTATTTACTCCAAAATGTTCTAGGTTTGATCTTGGGCAGCGTTCTGTCTTTCCATTTAAGTACCACAAACATGGTTTTGTAGCTTTTGCATGATCGGCTGACAGACAGATTGACAAATAAACGTATGAATGTGGGTGGAAACTCCCAAGCAGAGTGCTCACAATGACCTAACTCTCCTGCATGTCACCCCCTAAAATAGGTTAAAACACTCCACTGAATGTGCTCTTTCTATACATGTACCAGCACTTGAAAATGGACACTTAAAAGGTCATCAAGAAATTATCAAATCTGATGTTTGTAATCCAATGTGTAAACGCATTTCAAATAATTTGTAATTCAATGTGTAAACACATTTCAAATATATCAACTTCAACAACAAATAAATAGATACATAATAAAAAGGGGAAAAAAGTAGAAAATAACCATCAGCTTGATATTTAATTGGACTATCCTACAGGTTGTTTTCACCAATTGTGAGCATCAGCTGCTGCTGCTAGCTGCCCAGGTCAAAGGTCAGGATGTCTTTTACTCCTGTCACAATAAGTATCTCCTAGACTTTCAAATTACAGTTAATCTGCACTGGCACAATTTGCACAGAAACTTTCCCTTGTCTTGGGGTGAATTTTTTTTTTCGCTACCTTTTAATTTCAATAATTTGTTTACATATATGGAAGTGGATTTTTTGCAAGACAAATCTTGGGGGCAGATTTTTCCGGAGTTTCAAGACCTGTCTTTCAACCCTCTCTGATCTGAAAATATAACTGAGAAACTGTACCTTTTGTGAGAGAATTTTCACTTTTTAAGCGCATGCTTTGCCATAGCTCTGTAATGCTTAAATTAGCACCATTCTTTCATTAGTTTAACCTTGGGCCTCAGCAGGATGCTTAATTAGCAAGCCAGAGCTTAGTGTGTAATGGAAAACCACCAACTGGTCTGAGTGACAGGCAGCTGGCTGCAGAGGGTATAAAAATAAACACCAGACTTTCCAGCAAGCAGAATGAGTTGGGATAAAAGGTAAAAGAGTTCCAGAGCAGGTTGCGCACAGGATTTGGATTATGCTTTGGACAACTAGGATTATTATCCAGACCAGTCGCTACAAAACATCCAAAAATCAGTTACAAATACACACACGCTAAATAGCCCATGTTTGACTCTAAACCAAACCTTGGGATATTTTTCACTCTATTGATGGACATGAATATTAAAATGGCCACCATCCCACTAGAAACAGTGCCAGCTTTAATCCAGGTGATAAACTGATTCGTTTTATTCCTTCAGACCAACATCCATATTCTGTTCATACAGTTTTATTTTACATAGCATGTGATGAACAGAAGCTATACTGTTATGTTCATTACCAACAGCACACATCACATGCACTTGTGAGCAGCTGTTCAAATTTGGTTTCCTCAAATATTGGTTAATATATTTCATATGATTTTTTTTTTCATGACAGCTTCTCACAACAATACACACAACAAACCATGAGACAAATCTTATTCAACTTCAAGTTGTTTTACTTTCATGTGACAAACTGTACTTTTACCCTGTAGTCAGACTGTACACAGAAGACAGAGTGAACAAAAGTTATAAATCAACAACAAAGTATTTCATCATTTCCCTCCAATATTTCAAATCAACAAAGCCAAAAACAATTTTACAATTTTCCTTCAAAACGAATCATATATTACTAATATGCACATTCAAACAATTGTACTGAATCAGAGAATATCCGATGATGTCAGCCATGCAACTTACCAAAAATGGTGAATGAGTTTGACAATTTGACAGAAACTAGAAAAGGTTGTTCAAAGTGCCGTAACATATACAGCCATCATACAGCGACCATGAACATTATTATAGTTTTCCAAATCAAACCTTAAAACGTACCTTTAAGCTTTGATTATCAGTGTGTCTTTGACCTTTGATTACTGAAGGACTTTGAAAATAAATGCTTAATTCTCAAATTATTAAGAGTTAATAATTAAAATCAAAGTAAATTAATTTAAAGTAAATTATACCAAGCAGGAAACAAATGCAAATAACCCATGCAGAAAAGTCCACAAATAAAAAACATGAAAATATAAACAAACAAACAAACAACAACTAAAGACAGAGAGAGATAGAATAACTTAGTGATTGTCATGTAGGTGAGAAGAATAATAACAATAATACCTGGAGAGGAAAAAATCAGGATCCGGTGTGGAGACAAGTTACATGTTACCTAACAATGCTCACTACACACAGTCCATACTTTCTTTCTTTAATAGTTTTGTTTTCTACGCTCTTTGAATAAGACTTGCCATGAAATCTGTGAGCCAATAAGCAGAGATCACCAAGATTTCAAAAAATATAGAAACAAAACTAGCTCTCTATAGTGAAACCAGAGCATGTGTCCAGAAACATATTCAAACTAAGAAGTGAATCCACTGAAGCAAGTTTCAATACTTCACAAAATAACACTCAAAGTTTAAATGTCTGCAAAATAGTTTGTGGACTTGCTAAATTGAAAATAATCTACAACTTATCCCTCTTCCCACCCCAATTCTCATCCATATTTCACCCAAGAGCTTTTGTTGATTAAAGACCTGCATCCACTTTATTTTAGCACTTCTTTTAAATATTTTAGAGGAAAAGTCCAAAACAACGCATATTAATGTAAACACAGTTACATACACATACAAAACACATGCATGTCCATGCACACAAGCATACCCATTGAAAAGAGTGCAAAAGATGATCAACAGCCGACAGCATCTCACAAATGCCTATATAGATCATCCGTTACTGGGCACTAATTACAGATTGGTGGGGCACTAAGCTTTTTATTTGAGTTTTAAAGCACTTAGTCAACAGATAAATAACTAACATTTATTCAGTGAGTTACAATGTAGCTTAGCTATGTAAATGACTGAGAGGTCATAAGCATTCTAGATGTAAAGGCTAAAACCTTAAGCATGCAGGAATCACTGTAGTGAAGAAAGCACTGAACAATTCTGGCCAAGCGACGTCCTGAGATTTGTGAACACACAGCATGACAATCTGCCTGATTCTGCAGCTGACTGGCAATGCTGGACAATCAAAACTGGCACATGCATCAGTCACAACACATGTAATCTTTCCACAGAACAATCAAAATCTATCGAACACATCTCTAACAAGAACAGAACATCTAACAAACACATTCATTCATTCAAATTCCATACATCACATTTGCTTTCCAGTGAATTTACAATAAAACTTTTCATATGCACATTTATCTCTAACACAAATGAAAATTCCTTCCACTCATTAAAAAAAAAAAAAACGTGTTTTGTTTTTATAATGTCACTTAATTATGCAAAAGTGATGGACTAAATAGTCTGCCTTTCAACAATGACAATAAGAAGAACAAGCCCAGCTGATAATGCATGTCACAAGAGGCAGGAAAAAGTTGAGAAGTGACAGCCATGGGTTTGATGACCTGCTAGTCAGAATTATATCTGCAAAGTGGTTTTACCTCGCTATTCCGTTAGCTAGTCTGTGAGTCTACATATGATCAGATCCAGGACTTCATGACACACTTTGAACCTTTTGAACAAGTCAAAACAAAGAAATTTGGATTCTAACGGGCATCTATTTGGGTCTTACAGTAGCTGCAGCTTTTATCTAAAGGTTGAAGTCCAACTGCCAAACAGTCCGAAAGTATGTGAACTATCCGAGGTTCACCACGACTACGGCACAGAATTAGGGCTGACAGAGCCTTCTCCACTCCCTGAACAGAATCAGTACCCATTTACAGCAGCTTTTTCTCCATTGTTGCTATATCCCATGTAACTGAGGGAGGCAAAATCATGGATCAAGGTCCTCCTAAGGGCACACTCCGGTTACTGTGCCTACAAGCATATCACAACTCAAAATTGACAATGTATTGAATGTTGAAGTAATATTCATGAAGGGAACCAGTTCAACCTAAATAAATATATCCATGCTCTATTTTGTGTAACATATTTACTAGCAATCTGATCTGTTTCTCAAAACACAGTCAAAACAAAAATGACAATTACGATCACTGAAACTAAATTTATTAATAAACAAAATATTCTTATGTTGCTGCTTCTTATCACAGTTCTTGGAAGGCATTGACTAATAAATCATTAAAAAAAAAAAGGCATACTGTGCTCCTCAAAAACTTTATCTATTCCTTGATTTCCTTGGTGACTGCAATGTACACATCAATCAACACTGCATACCTCAATTCAAGAAAACTCTATTGATGCACGAAAGTCACTGGGAGATCATTCAGCAGTTTCACTTCTTGGGCGTGAAGTACACATCGCGGGTAAGCATGGATGTTATACACGGGATCTGCTTCTGCGATTCATGAACTCTTTGCTGGCATTGGACTCAAAGTCGTAGGCCACCTTCCTGGAGACACGTGTCATCATGGACAGCAGGTCCATGCGCTTCCAGTTCTCACGCAGGACCTCCACCAGGGCTTGCACGAACCAGGATCCACGGGTCGAGTTGCGCCAAGCGAAGTAACCTGGTAAACACACACAAAACGGCGAACATTATTTACCCAGCTGATCAGTTCAAGCAAAGGCTTATACATCCTGATCAAGTAATATTCCCGAGCGCTACAGCCTTTTCTTCAGTCAAATTTCAAAATAGTCTTGTCATTTTTCACCCTTCATTATTACTATGACACAGTTCATTCAAGATCAAACTGCTGCAAGGCTAAAGTTCATTGTTCATATACACAGGCAGTGGTCGCTTGTGTCCTAGATCTGACTATGATGCCAACATGACTGATTGTCTAACTTGTGGAGAAATCGATGACGTCTGATCTGTTGGATAAAAGCTCCTCTAGGTTTCATAAAATCTACCATATCTTTTCTGTTTTCCTGCTCAGACGCTCATCCTCTCTCTCTCTCTCCCATTTTCCTCCCCCCCCCCCCCCCCCCCCCAACTCTGCCTCACCCCTCACCTTTACACCTCCTCTCCTCATTCCTTTTGCCTTATCTCCGCCCTTTTGCCCTTAACTTAAAAAAAAAAAAAAAAAGAAAGAAAAGAAAGCCCAATGTACACAGTAACTACTTCTGTCCTTTGGCACATTCTACTACATTTGACCTGGCCCAGGTCCAGTCCTAAGAAAGCACTGTTATCTGATTCTAACCACTTTCAGTGATAACAGTGAACAGGTGGAATCTACAAATTAACTGGCTCAACCACAAAAAGTTTCCACAAGAGAAGTCTTCCTACTCAATATGCAGCACTTGTCACAAGTTCCTTCTGGCCTTCTTTCTTCTTGTTTATCGTTTCTTCAAAAGCATGTAGTCTTGAGTGTGTGTGTGTGTGTGTGTGTGTGTGTGTGTGTGCTGTGTGTGTGTGTGTGTGTGTGTGTGTGTGTGTGTGTGTGTGTGTGTGTGTGTGTGTGTGTGTGTGTGTGTGTGCACGCATGTGTGTGCATGTACCTGCATGTGTGCATTTGTGTGCATGTACAAAGTGTTTACATCTGCATGTGCCAATGTGTGTTTGTAAGCATTTACAGTGTGTGTGTGTGTGTGTGTGTGTGTGTGTGTGTGTGTGTGTGTGTGTGTGTGTGTGTGTGTCTGTCTGTCTCCGTGTGTGTAAGCATTTACAGTGTGTGTGTGTGTGTGAATGAGTGGGTGGGTGGGTGGGTGTGGGTGTGCTTGTGAGATCATGTATGTGCATCAATGAGTGTGTGTGTGTGTGTGTGTGTGTGTGTGTGTGTGTGTGTGTGTGTGTGTGTGTGTGTGCATGTTCAAAAGGAACACTATCCATGTGTGCCTGTATACATGCATGCAAGCACACTTGCATGACTGCACGCATAGCCTGTGTGTGTGTGTGTGTGTGGTTTTAAAAAGTAGATCTTCTATTTTTTCCTTTTCTGTTAATCACAGCTGATTCCCTCATCAGTTTGAAAAAATAACAAAACAAAAAACCAAACATTTAAATGCTTAAAAAAAAAAAAAAAACCTGAACAAACAAATGTAATATGAATTCCGTATATTTTTCTTCCAAAATTTAAACCAGACCAGCATTTTCTTCCATCTTTCAACTAAAACAGGAGCAGACTTTTAAATATCTTTGTTTCTGTGTGTAAAATTTAAAAAAAAAAAAAAAAAAAAAAAAAAAAAACTGTCTGGACTTTGATTTTAGAAGGAAACTACACTGATAACAAACATCTGACATGGGGTAAAAGTTTCCCAGTGAAGGAAAGCACCAAAAGAAACTATCCAAATAGTGAAAGGTACATATATTGCATTCTGCAAACACTTATGCAACAGTTGAACCAACCGTCCCACCAGAGTGATTCTACACTGGCATCTCTGAATTGTTGTTAGTGATCATCCTTAAAGGTATGGAGTCTTAAAAAATTCGGACTGACTCTTGTTTAGTCAAAAGACTTTGTATCCAACTTGTCCTTTCGAAAAAACAAGAAAAGAAAATAAACTACTGCAAGATCTGAAGTCATGATAGGAGTGACCTTTCTTTTTCAGCACATCCAGTGGATATTTGGAGCAGTGAAAAAATTGTGAAAATTCTGTATCACAGACAGACATTCACGTTTAGCAGATTTTCACACACACACACACACACACACACACACACACACACGCACACACACAGAGAAAAAGGCATAGCAAGAAATATGAAAACATTGACTGAAATGAAATTTTCATGTTATCTAGACTCTTACTGCTAGTTCTTCATTGTATATTATAGAGAAATATATGGCAATGCATTACATCCATATATTTTACTGATGGTATGCCAGAAGGAAAAGCGCATTTTCAAAAAAGAAATGTTTCACACAAACTCATCAACAAAATGCCAGGTAAGACATGCTTTCTGTGCATACTGTCACACACCAGCTGTCATCTACACAGAAGCAGACTGAACATGCCATTTCCCTGACACCTATCTCACCTGGCACGACTGAGTAGGCCATCAAGAAGTCAGCTTCTGTGGGAATCCTTCGAAACATCCACTGCCTCCATGTCTTCTCCTTCAGCCGCGCCTAAAGCATCCGATACCTCCACACCACTGTCTAACTGGGTACCTCGGCATGCCTGAACAACACACACAGCAAAAAGGAAAAATTACTTAAGTACTGGACAAGCTGGTGTATTAATGTAACTGTATGCATGAATTATGAGTGAGTGTGTGAGCATGTGTGTTCCCCTGGAACTGTCGGGGTCCCTTTTGGTATAAATGTATTTCTGCTTTAAGGAAATTCAAAGCACATAATTTCCTCCATCCAGTATCTTACCTGAACTTTGCTTTTTGTTTGCTTTTATCTTTCTCTGCTTTTTTTCTTTTGCCTTTGTGAGCCATTCTTCTGCGATAGTTCCAGAAAGTCTTCACACATTTTCTTCTTCTTCCACCAGTCCATACAATGCCTGCTTTTTTGCTGTAGTCTGGCAACTGCTAAGTGAAAATGTACTCACTGTCCACATGGACTCTAGCACACCACTTCCCATAGTCTGTCTGCCAATTTGCTTTTTTCATGCTTTTTTGAGGCACAGACACATCTATCCTTGACAGGTTATTCTTCTTTCATTCAGGGATGATCAATGAAGTGACAATGCTAATGCCCTCAGCCTGGCCTAGTCTCATCCATCTTAAGGATCTCAATGTAACTATACTTAGCTTTGTTGTGTGTCCTGATTTCGTTAAGAACAGGCAGATTTTTGTTTCACAGATTTCCACATGGCTTACCCTCTTTTGCTTTGTGTGCTGAAAGCCCTGAATGGGTGATGTATGGCTGGCTACAGCAAACACTGAGACTGAATTACAACTTATGAGAGTGAAGAGTCAGTATGACAGGGCTCTCACAAAGGAACAAGATCCCCTAAAACCCTAGTGGGGTCTGAAAGGCAAACTCCCCTTCCCCAAGAACTATTTGCTTACCTGCTTTCAAAACGGTGCAGTCTGATGGAAATCTGAGCATCAAATTATGTGTCTTCTACTTTCCAGTCCAGCCACCACAAAGACCATTTCTTCACACTGCTTTAATAAATCTCTTTGAGTTTCGTAGCATTTTGCAGACACATGTCAGAATGTGACATTTCACTTTGAATGGGTAGACAAAATGGCGAGTGCTTCTGTCCTGAAGAAGTTGACATGAGATTTCATTATGTCAGGGTCGTCTGCTACTATACCAACAGCATAACACTACCTGAATTCTACAGTAACCTTCTTCACTCTTGATACATTTATGCTTAGTCAACTCTCTAAAACTGCCAACTTCAATCAAACATCGGAAAAGTGTGTTCACATTTCTTTCAGTTTGATCCAGCTGAGATGTCCCAGGAGTATCTACACAAAATTACTGATCTCTTTTCTGTTCACCTTTTGGGTTTTGTGTGTGTGTGTGTGTGTGTGTGTGTGTGTGTGTGTGTGTGTGTGTGTGTGTGTGTGTGTGTGTGTTTGTAAAAGGTAAACAGTGAGGCGATCAGGTAATCCACGTCTCAATAAATGGGGCGATTTGAAAAATGTGGTGAATTTTGTCGCCTAACTTTTTTTACACATTGAATGGTGTTCAAGAATGCAGTATTGAGGTGCTGCATTCAAAATCTCACTCACCTCAGTTTTGCCAACATCGTCCAAATTCACACACACACACACACACACACACACACACACATTTATGCTCCACTGCCCCATTCTGTTCAGATGCCACTTCCCCTATCATCTCACTGTTTGCCCTTTTACAAACTTGTGATGCCCTGACCACCTCACTGTTTGCCTTCTACAAACTCATACTGACTTGGGGGGGATACACTCCATAGTATGGGTCAGAGAGCCACCCGAAGTGCTGCCTCATAGCTGCGAGATTTTGCCCCATTTTGACTTCACCCGACTTGTGCCATTTTAAAAGCATGTGTGTGTGTGTGTGTGTGTGTGTGTGTGTGTGTGTGTGTGTGTGTGTGTGTGTGTGTGTACTGTGTGTGTGTGTGTGTGTGTGTGTGTACTTGTGTTTGTGTGTGTGTGCGTACTTGTGTTTGTGTGTGTGTGTGTGTGTGTGTGTGTGTGTGTGTGATGCTGCTCCTTTCAATTTTGTTTTTTAATCAAAGGATCCACATACACAAACAATATCAAAAAAAAAATTTCAAATCAGAAGTAGCAAGCCTGACTAAATACAAATACAAAATGTGTGAAAGCACTGACATGATATTACCTACTAAAACCACCCACCCAGGCAACACAACCAAAAACCTTATCAATCAGATGCTATTACAACAAAATCATAAACTTCATGTACTTACCTGAATGAAAAAGATTTTGGGTTTGCCGGCAAGCGTACGACATTTGTGGCCTTTGAATGGGGCGACCAGTCTGTCAATCTCTATCCGCCCATTTGTCCCAAACACATAGCCCTCCTCTCCGTGGGACAATATAGCACAGGTAAAGCAGTCTGCATTGCTGTGATCACTCTGTGCCACTGGAAACCAATGAACCCACATGTTCTAGCAAGTTACTGATAATAACTATATGAGATATATATGTATATGAGTACATTTGCCAGTGTAAATGCCTGTGTGTGTATGTGAACTGGTGTGTATGTAACGAACACATTCATCAGTGTATACATTCTACCTTACTTCCTGCCAAGTATCAGATGGCACACCAGAGTGATTTTTTTTTACACTTATATGCAACAGTCAACCATTATCCTGCATTTAAAAAAAAAACTACAGAATGACAATCAGGACTTTCACCTTCTTCTGAAACAACAAACAGCATTCATCTGGTGTCTACAGAAAATCCATCCATTGTTTTCAAGTTTGTGACCTGTAAAAATACATGACTGGAAGCCACACACCTCTATTAACAAACTTCCCTCACTCTGTATGAACCCTTTGTGGAAGGGTTCGGGGTGGTGGGTATGACGTGGCGTCTCAGCTCACCTTTCCACTTTTGCTTTACTCACATGCTCTGAGCTTATCATCACTTCTCATATTCTTACACCACTGATCAGTCCTACTGTTTTGAACAAAATTTGTGTTTGCGCTTCACCAGATTAAAAACAGCTACCGAATTACCCAGAATTCTGTTCTGATGTTGCTTATGGTATTGTGTAAAAGATTTCAGCCACAAGGTGATAATGGTGGACAGGATTTGACATCATGCACCTAAGGGAAGTATCACATTCTGAAATACAATCACATTCTACAAAGAAGCTTGCATGAGTCTGAACATGTAGAGGAAAAATAATCAAAGGATATGAACACTAACTGAACAAACAGCAAGTCATACTACTTTAACTGGTTTCAGTCCAATATTGGCTGACTGATGTCAGAAGAGAAACAAGATGACTGATGCTTGAGCTTCATTTTGATATACTGTAGTACTTTTCTTTTTCAAAGTCAGAAAAGATTTGTTTATTTAATAATCAACAAAGGCCTTCTACATCAAGTTTCATCCAAAGCAAAATGCACTCTGACGATGTATTTTGCAAATTTACACAAAATATGACTTGCCTTTCAAACTTAAGACAAACTATTAAGCCCCCCTTCAAGTTCAAGCCCTCCCAACCACCAAACCCTATGACTCCCTCTTTCTCTCCCTGCCTCACATTATTTTTCTTTCTTATTTGTTTCATGACCTGGGAAATTAAAAATCTGTATTGTACCTAGCTGTGAATCCCTTTGTCAGAGACACACTATAAATGTGTACAAAGTCATGTTGTGAAAAGTTACAGCGATATGAATGAAGAAAAAAAAATCAAAACCCTGCTTAACTTGTGATAACTGATGATGGTACGTCTGGATCTAACTTTCTTAATACCTAGTCAAGTGTCTTCTGATAATAAAAAAACAACAACAACAACAAACCAACCAACCAACCAAAAAAAAAACAAAAACAATCAACCAAACAAAACACGAAAAAAAAGTCAAAAATAGCTGAAACAAACTAAACCAAGCATTTTAAATACACATATTCTGTGTTTTTGTTCAAACATGTGTACACACACACACACACACACACACACACACAGAGTAAAAAACCTACGCAAAGTCAAACGTCCACAAAATCCCACAAGAAGAAACAAAACCAATCAAACCCAAACTCACTCTTTACTAGGCAAGCTTCCATGTCCTGCGTGGTGCAGTCATTCTTCAGAACCACTTGAAAACCAATCTCTGTGAGGATCATGTACAAGTTCTCTGCATCAACATCGGTGCCTGACCTCTCTCCCATACCGGTGGGAGGGTTCAAAACGTCGGTTGTTGAAGATGACGGCGCACCCTCTCTCCTTGTGGCCCATGTTGTAGGTTTCTGCGATAAATTCCGATGCCTTCATCACGGCACTCGTTCCCTTACCCGCCGCAGCTGATCTGTTGTTGACAGCAGCAGAAGAGGAAAAATACAATCCTAATAAAAATGATACAGTAACAATAACCTTTAAGGAAAATTTCTTATGAGAAATATTATACAGTGGCAATAACCTTTTAGGAAAAAATTCTTATGAGAAATATTATACAGTAACAATAACCGTTTAAGAAAATTTCTTATGAGAAATATTATACAGTAACAATAACCTTTTAGGAAAATTTCTTATGAGAAATATTCTACAGTAACAATAACCTTTTAAGGGAATGCCTTATGACAAATATGATATAGTAACAATAACCCTTTAGGGTAAATTTCTTATGGTAAATATTACATAGTAACAATAACCTTTTAGGAGAACATCTTATAATAAATATGAAAACAGCAACAATAACCTTTTACTGAACGTCTTTTGATAAATATGATACCGTAACAATACTGTTACTGAACATCTTATGACAAATATGATACAGTAATTATAACCTTTTAGGGGAATGTCTTATGATAAAAATGTGATACGGTAACTATAACCTTTTAGGAGAATGAATGTCTTATGATAAATATAATACAGTAACTATAACCTTAATGGAAAAGTCAAATGCATATGAAATATGAAAAGGAATGTTAAAAGATCTTTATTAAACAAGGAAGATCCATTCATGACCATACTGCTCTCTCTTTTCATATGATTTGTGTGTGTGTGTGTGTGTGTGTGTTTTATGGCAAAACTAGATTGATGGGGTGATACTGTTTTAGGATTTAAATTATAGTATTTAATGGAGAAAGAATCCATCATAATAAATAACAACAACATGAAGAGGAAAAAAAAAAAAAAACAACAGCTTTACATTTCAGCCTGCCCTCAGTGAAAAGTTTAGTTATTACAGATTTACACACAATGCATAAAGGTAAAGGCCTAAATCTTACACAAATGAAAAAACATTAATATAATCAAAACATAAAAGCATACGTTTGTTTCATGAGAAAATACACAAACCTCTCATCTTTCTTGGATACTACATGACTCATAAAACTACAATTTTGTTGCTCACTGGAAAACATGACATGTAGTTTTACTGAGGGCATTCACCAAATTTCAAACAACCCCTCTCCGCACACTGATATATGCTATTTATCCTTCTATCTGCCTGAAGGACAGACCTTCCCCTTCATAGAATTTCCAGGACAATTTAAACTGCAACAGGCTTGAGCACTGAAGACAGTAATTACGCTAGGGAACACTGGACCCAGAGAAGCAAAACGAAATGATGCAAACAACAACCAAGACCCTGTAATCAATGGAGACAGGCTTTTGTCAGTTAAGCAGTGGTAGCACGCAACAGCAGTGATTCGGAGGGACAGGTTAAGATAAACTAAATACTAGAGGCTTTACTGGTATTTCTTGGGAACTTTCTAACTAGAATGTGTGTGTACATATGTGTGTGTGTGTGTGTGTGTGTGTGTGTGTGTGTGTGTGTGTGTGTGTGTGTGTGTGCGCGCGCGCGTGTGTGTGAATGTGTGTGTGTGTGTGTGTGTGTGTGTGTGTGTGTGTGTGTGTGTGTGTGTGTGTGTGTGTGTGTGTGTGTGTGTGTATGAGTGTGTGCGTGCATGCGTGAGTGCATGTGTGCATTCATCTATGCTTGCATAAATACAAGCATATGCAGAGGTCAGTCCTTTTTTTAATATTACAGAATAATAACATTAACAGCTGTTTGCTATTACACACACAGACACAGACACACACACCTATTACAGCACCTCACATGAGTACAGCAAACTGTGGAACGTTCACCTGTTCGGGGGTATTCTTTTTCTTTCCTGTGTACCTACAACTCTTTTTTTCCCCACCACCCCCATCCCACTCTGTGAAGTAAATATAACTGCTTGAACTACCAGCTGAGACAGTACGGGAACAAAAGCTTCAACTGGGCAAACACGGAGAATTCATTGCCCATGAAACGGGTCAGTGTAGGGGAAGCCTGAACAAATCTGGTTACTCACCTGCAACACCATAGTGGAGACAGTATATAGCTAATCCTCTCACCTTCTTGTTTGTCTTTCTGTCTCACTCACCATCCATGCACTCCATGTGGTGTTATTTTCAGGTTGCTCATGCCAGTGGACCCATACAGGGATTCATACGAGCATCAGACATTGAACCCTTGACCGATTTCTCTCGAAAATGACAGACACATTTTCAATTGCTCCTGCACCTTGTCTAACAATTTTGCACCAAGTCAGAAACTGCAGTCAATGCTCATGACCAAGCCGTGTCCTGTTATCTGCTTTTATGGACTAAAAAACACCACTACAATGATTCCAAGCCTGCATGTATGCAGCTTAAGTTAACTCATACTATCTTCTTCAGCACTATGAAAGGAAACTAGGTCTGGCAGTCTGTTCAAAACCACTGAAGACAAAACCCTATGTTACTAGACAACCCAACAGTTGATTTCTTAATTGCCAGTTAAAATCCACAGTATGGTTTGTTCTCGTTCCCTTTCTTTTCTCTTCAATATAAATGTACCTTAATATCACTGAAAAAAAACATCTTAAACATCCTGACACTTTGTCCTACAGATTAACAAAATATCCTATTGATTTCCGAGGAGCTGAGACATGTGTCCATAACTTTTCAATTTTCAGAGAAAATACTGTCCCTATATAACCACACCGAGGATTGTTTAGTGTCACTATCAGCAGCTGACTGCTGACAGGAATTTATCAATACAATGGTTGTAAGGAGGTAACCCACCAGAAAACTCTGCTATGCTGTCAAGTCCCTTTGGTATTGTTTAGCATCGCCTATTCTGGTCAATCCAACAACCACAAGGTAACACCTACCAAGAAGCGCACTCCCAATCCTTTCCTTCCTTCTCCCCCCTTTTCTGTCTCTTACTGACAACCGTAGATGTACTGACAACCGTAGATGTTCAGTCCAAAAAACCGGTACAAGTGAATATTGCTATGGAGAGGATTCTAGCAATGCACAAGAATAAGAATTGATGCAAGCAAGTACATTCAGCAAACATATCTACAGTCTGGGTTAGAAACAACAAAAGATAAAAAAAGAAATAAAAATCTGATTTGCCACAGTATCAACTGCCAATTTAATCAAAGAATAGTGGAAATGACATCACAACCCTTTAGATGAAGGCCCGCACTTTGCTCTGATGTACCTACCCAGCTGATCCACGAGCATCAACTGCATCCCCACTGCCATTGCTGGCTGGCTCCGCAACATCCATCTGGTCATCTGGGGAGACAAGTGATGAGGTGGTTGTGATGCCATAAGATTTCAAACAAACTCAAAAGTAAAGGATTTTAACATACAAAATACCAGATGCATGGTTGTTCTCGTATAATACTGTTTAGGCTCTTAAATCTGGTGATGTAAGGTGGTTATAATATCACAAGATTTCAAACAAACTCAAACATAAAGAATTTTAACATACAGAATACTAGATCCATGGTTTTTCTCATAAAATACTGTTTGGGATAACAAATCTGGACAAGATCATGTTCACTAAATTCCAAACAATGCTTAAGTATAATGCATGCTGCAGTAAGTGTGCATGTAGATGTGTGTGTTTGTGTGGAGTAGTGTGCATATGCACCAGGATATGAAAAAAGAGAGAAGAGGGACAGAGAGAAAAAAAAAAAAAAGGGAAGGAGGAAGATGGAAGAAGTAAGGAGGGAGAAACAGTGGGAAAAAAGGGGAAAAGAGCAAGAACTCAGAACTCAAAAAAAACTTTATTTGATCACAGTTTATGACTGAATAGAGGTTTTCTGAGTTCAAACAGACAAAAAGAGGGATACACAGACAAAGAGAGAGAGAGGGAGAGAGAGAGAGAGCTCTAACCTTTCAATAAAAGCTTATGAAAAATGTTTTCTGGGTGATGCCACAATGGAGCAGAACTACACACTGAGCTTCACTGTCCCTTTCTCAATAAATCATGGTTTCTTAGCAATGTCAAATCTAACATTAGCCGCCCCACATACTTCAACAAAAACTGCTACTTTGTATCTGCTGCACTAGCAGTTTTGCTCTAACATGGAGCTGTAGGCAACTTTCAGGACACATTTTTGATTTGCAGACAACATGAATACAGCACCACTAAAACATTTGCAGACAACATGAATACAGCACCACTAAAACATTTGCAGACAACATGAATACAGCACCACTAAAACATTTGCAGACAACATGAATACAGCACCACTAAACAAAAACATGTAACAGAAAAAAAAATTCATATAACACATGTAATACTGGTGTGAAAATGTTAGGGCAAACAGGAGATGGTTTCAGTTATATAAGAATTTTTCATCGCAAGATACTCAGCAAATTTTATACACTCCGATATATACAAATTTTTGAAATGTTGTAAGATACTCAACAAAAAAAAATTAACACACACCACAAACAAGATCATTGCAAGGACACTACCAACAACAAAAAAGAGTTGATGGGCATGAAAACCATTTGATAATGAAAGAAAAAGCACTAACCTGCTTGAACATAATAACAGCATTATGTAACTTTACAAAAATCCTGTACAATATCCATGAGCATACATGCTGCCAACAGATGAAGAGCAGAGAGAAAAGGTAAGGCGACACAAACACTCCCTTCCCATCACCAAGTCCTGCTGGAAAAGATTTGTTCAAAGGAGCTGGCCTCTGGCGACCCGAGAACCCTTTTCACTGCCCGTTTCGGATGAATGCTTCATGAAATTTCCTCCCACTGTTGGTCTCGTTTCAAAATAAAGCCAGTGAGGGCTGAGCAGATTTCAGAGTGACAGAAGTCCACACCAAGACTGGCTGAGCCTGAATTCTGTACACCTTAGCGTGCAGATTCATAAAATGAGTATTACTGAAGTTTGTGTTTCATTTCTTCTTTTTCTTTTTTGGTTTGTGTAGTCTTACATGAAATGAAAGTTAAATGACAAACATCATTAACTTACTAAACATCAACCGATGACCAAGACTGCTAGGTACACAAACATCACGAGATCTTAGTATCGAGGACTCTAAAATTTACGGATAATCAATTTAAGTCGCAACCTCAAAGCAAGCAGTGACAAACCCACCATTGTGGTCTACGTTCCACAGACAGGAAACCTGGACCCAAACTTCGGCAGCGGATTTAAGTACCCCCACATGTGCGTCAGATTACATAAGGCAACGATATTACAACACTGGCACCAGGGTCAGTGTCAATATTGATACAGACCACACAGCACAACCCTCACCCATGGCTGACGTCTTCTCCTCCTTCTCCTTTCTGACACTCCAGAGTTCAAGCTGGTTGTCTGGGTGTGTTCTTTGGATTCCTCTCCTTTGCCTGTTACGCTGCACACACACACACAAAAAAAACCCCGCCTGCTGCTTGTGCTTGCTATGTACCCTCATCCGGGGGTTTATCCCTACTTGACAGGACAACGACCCGTCAGGTCCTGTCTGTCAAAGCACGCTTGACCACCTGCGGGTAAATCCCCTGTGAAGCATTGCCACTGACCTGCTAATTAACCGAGAACCCCCCCTGTCACCTTCCCTTAGTGTTGACCACCTGATGAAAAATACAACTCCACACAACTGTTCTGTTTTTTTTTTTCGTGTGTGTTTATCACGACATGTGTGCATGTTGTCAATGAGCAAATGTACATGTGTGTAGGTGTATACATATACATATTATTAATATTATATACCATGTATGTTTTATATATGTTTTTTCTATTCATTTGTTTCAGCAACACATCCAAAAAAAAGTATGTAGGTGTATGAATATGCTACTATATATCATGTATGTTTTATTTCTTTCTATTCACTTCTTAAGCCACACACACACACACACACACACACACACACACACACACACACACACACATATATATATATATATATATATATATATATATATATATATATATATATATATATATATAATAAATATATCAATGGATTATTATACTAGTACGTTCTCTCTCTCTCTCTCTCTCTCTCTCTCTCTCTCTCTCTCTCTCTCTCTCTCTAAGATTTCTCTAAAAAATAAAAATCATCAATGAATAACTGCTGTTAAGAAAGTAGATACATTCCAAAATGTCAATCAAAATAATCATTCTACACTTGTGTATTCAAAAAACAAAACAAATAAACATTCAGTAAGATACTTCTAAACAGACTGAGTGCGACTGCCTACATGCTTGAGAATGCATGCTTGCATGTGCGTAAGTGTGTGCACATGACAGTGTGTGAAACTGTGCGTTTTTGTCCTGTTAAAGTATGACTTGTATAGTAACACAACTTAACTGTAAAGTTTGCACAAAATGCTCAAATTCTTTTGCATATACATCATTTTAATCACTTTACACTGATAAAAGCCAAAGACTTTTTTTTTCCAATTTGTAAAATGAAATGAAAACCAAAAGAGAGGAGTATGAGGAATCAAAATGACAGGAATATGAGGAATCAAAATAATGAAACTGTCTCATGAAAAACAGGAGAAAATAGTGAATAAAATTACATACAAATAAATCAAATCTGACACAGATTTATTTCATGATCATACTCATAGTCTTCCAAACTTTGCAGGGATCCACTGACCTTACATACATATATGCATGTGTACACATGTGTACATACTTGCACGCAGAAGCACCCATGTACCCACACACACACACAAACAAACAACAAAAATGAACACACACACACACACACACACACACACACACACACAAATGCACACACTCTTGAGCAGTGTTGTGTGCAATAAGATATCGTACGCATATGTGCACACACTGGAAATGAGACAAAATGAGCTTAGCTGGGACCAAATGAGGTTTCTTTTTTCTTTTTTTTTTTTTTTTTCTTTTGTACCGAGGAGATGGGGAGAGAGTACATAGTTAACACATCTCAGAAAAAGAAGCTGACAGAAGGGGTTGCCCTGTGTGCTCAGTGGTTTGCAGGACCTGCCTTAAGAAATGCCTGACCAGTATAGCACAATAATACTTCATTGTTTATATTTCTAAATTAAAAAAAAAAAAAAAAAAAAACTCCAGCATTTTCAGGAATGACACACTAATGAGTATTCATAGTTTTCAGTTTGTTAAAAATGTCACAACAAACATTTTGTCTATTCTTCATTACAACTATATGTGTAAAAACACCTGATGTAACCCTTGATAATCTGTGTTTACACTGGTCAGTGCCTTTTTACCATGTAATTGCAATTTCATGTTCTAATATCATGATAAAAGAAACATTTTAGGTGCTTTACAAAGGGGAACAAAAATGGTAAGCCTTAGCTGTGTTTTCATAACACCATCTGCAAATTCAAAAGACGTCTCAGATCTGGTGCCAAAAAAATGTTATTCAAGCAAATGATATGAGATTTAAAAACATTTATCAAAGATAATTAAGATGTCACTATTTTTGCAATCAGTTCAATGAGTCTGTGTCCAAAGCACACACACACACACACACACACACACACACACACACACAAATGATCAGATGTATACATCATATTTTACTCATAACCTTTTATGTGCGCAAACAAAAAAATGAATTACCAAACAAACTGAACATAAGTACAATTCAAAGTTTATACGCACACACACATACACACAAATGTACAAAAACAAAACAAAACAATACAAAACAAACAAACAAACATGAGCCCGTTAAATCTTGAACTTTTACTCACTGGATCCTAATCTGTAGACATCCAGAATATAATAAAGAATCTTTATCTTATTCAGCAATTTGTATCTTACATACCCTCACAGTATAAGATAACTCTGCTTAAGAGATGAAAAAAAACAAGCTGTAATGATGCATTTGTAATGAACACTTTTATCAGCCAGTTTTCAGTTCTAAAAAATAAAACATGTCTACACAAATCAATGCTGAACATTAGCAGCAAAGAAAAGAAAACCTACGCAGGGTTTTGGAACAAAAATTACCAATCACTTAAAAAAATGGAATACAATCTTGAGTGAGACGAACTTCAGACTGAATACCTGATCCAAGGCTAAGTTTTTCAAATTCAAATATTTCTCTTTTTTCCTTTTTTGTTTGCTTTATAACTTAATGCATAAGCTGAAGAACAACCCATGCAACTTGTTAATTATACATAATGTCTCATTTTCTTTCCCTTAAATTTAGACAAGAACTTCTAGAATTGAAGACACTGATGAGTGACATTGATACAGTGTCCTTACATGTGAAAACTCAGGGTCACACAAGAAAATCACAGCTTTTTTTTTTTTTTCCATACCTGATACATGTGGAATATGATTTGTTCTCTGACAATATGAATGCGATAGTTAATGCCATCTGAATATTATAATGCATGAATCAAGGTTGGCAGTAAACACCTGCCTTGCTATTATATATATTAAAAGTAAAAAAAAAAAAAAAAAAAAACTTCAAATTCTAAAATTTGAGATTTGATCATCCTCGGTTGTGTGTTTCATAAGGAGCTCTTTGTGCTAAGCCATTAAAGTAAGCAATGTGTTAAAGCTCTGAACTGAATGACAAACATTTCATCTAAAATAGTACACATCGTGAGCACGCACATACGAGTGTGTACAAGTGTGTCTGGATGCCTATTACACATTGTCAATCTTGAGAATGTTATTTCACATATTTCTAGCCCCTCTCGACAGAGGGATTGTGTGATCGCATGTCTAATACCAAATACCCTACAGATTTCTGTTGTTGTTGTTGTTGTTTAGTCCTGTCTTTCAATTCCAAACCACTCAATCTGGTTAACCAACACACAACCACACCCAAACCAGCCCTGTGATAGCTGCAGTATCACTGTTCACAGGAAACAATCAACTACATCAAATCATCCTCACACAGTCCACCACACGGTCAGTACTTATGCCCAGTCACTTCCACACGGTGTCTGTTCTAAGCCAACATACACAGCCCAATGTCTTACTAGGCCCCCTGCTATGGATATAATTCAGGCGCCATCACATCTACCCAACCCATGAACCAGTATTGGATAGCTTTCACACTACCTCACCATAGACATGGAGAGGAAATGAAACTGAGGTCATCAAGAGCGTAGGAAGGCACGACAGGCCACAGAAATTGAGAGCTTTTCATGATGGTGAATGACAACAGAGATGATGGTAATATTAATGATAATAATCATTCATTGAAGATTTACAGCATACCTTTCTCTCTCTCCACTGAGCTAAACTAGTAAAAGCATTGTACAAAAGTTAAAAAGAACATGAATGAAAAAAAAAAAAAGGCAAAACTCTTACTAAAACTGGAGCTCTTGGCTCCACCCACAACCCATCCTCTCAAAAACCAATACAGCCTCTGTCCACAAACATCAGGACTCCATACAGTACACCCAGTGAGGCATGCTAGTCCATCTGAAGAGCCCTCTTAATTACACGCACACACATGCACGCACACACACACACACACACACACACACACACACACACACACACACACACACACACACACACACATATATGCACACATGCACACACACACACACACACACACACACACACACACACACACACACACTTCATACACTCTGTCACCCCCATCCCCACACTCAGTCAATCAATCCTTCTCCTCCCTTCTTCCGCACAAACACATACACACACACACACACACACACACACACACACACACATACACACATACAAAACACGCATGTACACACACCAACACATCACACTGTAGATGCAAGGTGGTTAAGAAAACTTTAGGAAAAAAAATGATAATAAACGGTTTTTAATAAAACTATTAAAAGAAAAAAAAAGGACACAAGATTGTGAACGCTGGAACGGAAGAGCATTCAACGTCTGTCTTGTAAATTAGACAGTGTCTGCAAGTGAAAGATCTCTTTCAAACTTACAAGGGACAGTTAACACAACACTTGTTTTTCAGATCATTACACAGCAGTTTGTTGAGTAACATCCAACATCCAAGTCTTACGTCATCAATACGCAATTCTGTATATTTGCACAATCACTTGCTGTCAAAGAACATGCAATGATGTTCCACTCTGGTCTGAGACTACATCACAGAGCTGCTATTTCCTTTTGTATGTCCCAGAGTCAACCTCAGGTCTAAGAGATGTAACACACTTATAGGACTGGACAGAAAATCTGAGCAATATTCTAAACGAATATATATATCTGTTAGTCAGATGCATCTCAACTGGATGATTCCAATCTTCCCACCTGAGCCATGACACAGCAAAGCAGAGCACCAAGGCCAACAAATCTCACAAATAAATGCCTCTAATGGGATTTTTGAACCCACAACTCACTGCCTGCCCTACTTACCACTGTACACTGTGTGTGTGTGTGTGTGTGTGTGTGTGTGTGTGTGTGTGTGTGTGTGTGTGTGTGTGTGTACGCGTGCGCGCGCGTGCGTGCGTGTGTGTGTGTGTATGTGTGTGTGTGTGTGTGTGTGTGTGTGTGTGTGTGTGTGTGTGGTGAGTGTGTGTGAGTGCATGTGTGTGTGTGAGAGAGAGAGAGAGAGAGAGAGAGAGAGAGAGAGAGAGAGAGGGAGACAGAGTGAGTGTGTGCATGTGTATTTGTGTGTGTGTGTGTGTGTGTGTGTGTGTGTGTGTGTGTGTGTGTGTGTGTGTGTGTGTGTGTGTGTGTGTGTGTGTGTGTGTGTGTGTGTGTGTGTGTGTGTGTGTGTGTGTGTGTGTGTGTGTGTGTGTGTGTGTGTGTGTGTGTGTGTGTGATCAAATATGACACAAAATTTCAGTCACTGGTCTAACCCATCTGTCAAACAGGCATGAAATTTAAAGTAACAGTTAACTCTTCTAGTGACTAAAAATGGAAATGTGAATTTGCAATTTTCATGCAATGGTGGACCCATAATCCTTTATGGGAAATCTCTAAGCAGTACCTGGAAATTTCAATGTCCTCTTTTGGAAAGCAGTCTCTATTGAAGACCACAGTTTATAGGAGGTTCTCTGAATTCCATGCTGAATAG
>JADBJO010000165.1:677500-682500 GCA_016801955.1 Conus betulinus
CACGAAAGAAAAAAACACATGCAATTTTACAGAAAAACAACAATTAAAGAAAGTAGAAAATTATGGAAAAAATTAACACCACTATCTATCACCCTTCCTCTTAAAAAAAAAAAACAAAATAAAAGTGCACTGGTTCACACACATACACTGCACAAATAACTGATCTTTTACATTCTGACATTTGCATGTACTGTCATAGGATGTCCGACCATTAACAGCACTTGAGCAAATTATTTTGAAGCAGTAGTATAGATCTGTAAACAGCAACAGTCACAAAGTAGTAAGAATACACACTGGTGATAATGTAGCAATAACATACATGCGGACAGGCTCTGGTAACATGAATTATATACACACATCGATATAACCAGTGAGAGTGTGCAAGATATGTAAACAATTTCTTCTGTAAGATCCTGGACTTCATTATTATTCCAAGCTCGAGCAGAAGAGAGTGCCAGAGAAGAGGACAAAAATAGCAAAGATTTGTTTTTTTTAAATCAAATAAGTCAATTCTAGGTATGGGAACCTGGTGTTTGTTGAATTTCAGGGATTCATGCTAAATTTAGAATAAACAGTTTGCGGGGCTAATCTAGACACAATTTTTGGCATAGACATCTTTTTTTAATTTTATTGATTGCAAACAAATCCATTCAATGATTCATGGAAGAACTCCAATTTAAATATAATCTGATTATGTAAGGCTCAAGAATTTCAGGAGAACTGTGCTGATTAAGGTTTCACTGAATTTGTGTTGGCTCAATCCAATACAGCTGAACAGTAAGTGACTGAATATGAAGAAAGGGTATACATGTATGCATTCAGGAATAATCTTCTGGCACAGAGAGAGAGGTGGGTGGGAGGTAGGGACGGTAGATTTGAGGAGGGGAAGAGAGGGGGGATGGAGAGGGAGGAGAAGAGAGAGAGAGAGAGAGAGAGAGAGAGAGAGAGAGAGAGAGAGAGAGAGAGAGAGAGACTTTTTGACACTGATATTTTATTGTCATTACCAAAGAGGTCTTTTGACAAGAAAAGTCTTTTGAGAGAGAGAGAGAGAGAGAGAGAGAGAGAGAGAGAGAGAGAGAGAGAGAGAGAGAGAGAGAGAGAGAGAGAGAGAGACTCAAGAGAGAGAGATTGATAATCTGTATTCCCAACCAAGAAGATGCTTTTTCCATCTGGCGCTTGTCCTTTTACTGAAAGTTTCAGGGGCTATGGATATCAATAAATACCTCAACACTTTTACCTTGCATGTAAACATAACTGTCATGATTTATAAAATTGTAGAAGAAAACATACAAGCAAACCAAAAACACCCACACACACACACACAAACACATGCATGTGCGTGTGCATGCACACACACACACACACACACACACACACACTCACACACACACAAGCACACATGTGCATGTACACACAAATGTACACATTCACACACACACACACACACACACACACACACACACACACACACCACACCACAACCACATACATACACATACACTCTCATACACTAATGGTACACATGTATACACACATGCACTCACTCACACACTCACACACACACACACACACACACACACACAAGTAGAAAAAAAAAAAGCATTTTTTTTTAATGAAAGAAAAACCCACAGAAAAAGACATTCTCGTCATTATAATCAGTCTTTTATCCCCATGTATATTGCCACTATCTCTTTCCTCCAGCGTTGGCCTCCTTTGAGCCCTATCCTTACTTTCAATAGTTTCATCATCCGTTTGCAAGGACAACTTTTCAAACATCATAGCAATTGACATACCCGGAATAGTTCCACACACACCCACTGGAGAGAGAGAGAGAGAGAGAGAGAGAGAGAGAGAGAGAGAGAGAGAGAGAGAGAGAGAGAGAGAGAGAGAGAGAGAGTGAATGAGAGAGTGTGAGAGAGAGAGAATTTTATAAAAGTAATAAAGATATTTTGTTTAACAAGTTATTACTACTTTTGCTCTCTGCCACGTAACATCTAATATCTGTTCATTTAAGAAATGCCCATACACGTGATTAAGTTAAAATCTGCTTCTGTCACTCATTCACACTGCGGCACTGGTCACGTTTCATTTCATGATGTAATTCAACAAACTGATAAAATGAAAACGTGACCAGTGCCATAATTACTATTGTGCGAAATGAGTTTTTGTTTCTTCTCCCTCCCCCCCCCCCCCCCCCCCCCCCCCCCCCCCCCCCCCCCCCCCATCTGATTTGAAAAGGAAAATGGCATCTGATTGAAGACCACATACCTATTAATACGATTAATCCAAGAAACACATTAACGGAGTGATCTCGAAACACATCGACGCCGACTGTGGTCAAGGCTGACAGTCGACACGGTAAACACAATGCATAGACACGCTCGTTCAACACAGGTTCTCGTTGACTGAAGCTGCCGTCAGCAGGAAGTAATCATTTGTGACACATTACAACACGATACTCCATCAGCCAACAGTTAATTCCCTTTATAGACTGTATCTGTTGTAGAATGAACCAAATCAATTTTCACTTATCTATAGAATAACTTATAATGCATAAAAGATTTTTTTTCAAATAGTTTTGACATTTATTTATATTTTCAACTCACTGTGCTCTAAGGTATTTTCTACCAATTCGTTTGATGATTTTGAAAGGGAAATAAGTCATTCTCCACAGACCAGCGGATCCAATGATTTGTGTATCGTCAGTGCGCCTTGTTTCGATTTGAAACACATCCTCCTGTTCGTCTCTGTTTCCCGACACGTAATACACTGAAGATGAGAAATAGCCAGTGTACTTAGATACTGTATTTTTCCAGACTGTATGTTCTTCAAAAAGCAAGGATGGATGACACATTGGAAATAGCAGATGATGGTATGTCTGTGAAATGTATTTCTAACTGAACTTGCACGAAGTACTATAGATTATAGTAAAATGAATAGTATACTGAGTACAGCCAAAGAACAGTTAAAGAAAAAATCACAAACATGTATAGATTATCGATAAGTCTGATATTTGGATAATAAATCATTAAATCAGGCTAGCATCTTTACTATGCGTTTTCATCTTAAGTCTGTTGAGTTATGCATTGTCATGGTGCATTAGTTCAATTCAGTTCTGGAACATCGTTACGGAATTCATTGTCAGATTAAACATAAATATGCATCATAAGCTAAAACCTTCAAAAATCTTGTTGATAATCACTAAAATTTTACAAGTGTTACTGAGTGCTTGTATAGTTGTTGAAAAGCACTGAGCCTATGTCAACCAAACCAAAAGAATAGTGAAGGAGCCCATACAAAGCCAAGGGTTCAAATGACTTACCAGACCTGAACCCGAGTCTGCACCTCGACTAATGTTGCATGGGATTATAAAGTAGAGGCTAGACCCAGAAATTGAAACTGACTATAACCATAATCAGCATGCATACAGCCACACTCAAACATGTGCACGTTGGAGTCATAAGAGGAAGTGGAGGGGGGTCTTGGGAGGCTGTGGTAGATAACACAGGAAGGCGATGAGCCAAAATTGATGAGAAACTAGGATGGTAATGCTAGAACCTCCTGTAAAGCGGTTCCAGGCCGCAGCTGCAAGACCTCCCGGTTGTGCTGAATACAGTGTGTGCCGTGTCGGGTTCAGTCTGTGAGTTACCCTGTGATGGCCAGCAACTGCTGATCCTATGGCGTGAATTTACTGCAGTATGTCTTTGTGGATGTTTAAGACTAGTCTCACTCACTGATGTCTTCCTTTTTTCCCCTTAGAAAAGTTCCAGATCAGCAGTGTGTGAGTGTGGACACTACAGAACACAAATGTTTTGTGACAGAATGGGTGGATTTGCAAAATGGAGACCTCAGAAAAGTGTTTTACTTTTTTTGCTTCCACATCCCGCTCCCTCTCCCACCTCACCCCCTGGCCTAGCATACTGGTGTGTGTGTTTGGCATAACGTTGTATCAATACACAGGACCTAATACCATTAAACTTCCTCAACAAATAAATTGCATGATTTGTAGAATTTGTGAGAATTTCACCCACTTAGTTTTCCTTATTTTCTCTCACTGTCAGCCACAGTGGAGGAAGTAACTACACACTTAATAGCCCTAAAGCTTTTACTGTATATAAAACATGCTTCAGTTCAAGTCATCCGTACTGATTACATCAAGACACTTGGGTTGGTTGCAGTTTCCAGTGAAGATCATGTAACTGGTGTTATGTTGTGTTGGTATCCTTGTCCAGCACATCTGAGAGTGATCCTGTGGCCAAAGATTTTCCATTTGTTGCATCATGTAAGCAAATTCAACTTAATGTGAAAGATCTGTCTTCAGCTTTGACAGAATCAAGTCTGTGGTGATAATGAATAAATGACGCTTTTCGAGCAGAGGTTGGAATGCAGTCACTGATTGAAAGGGATGGCTTGTTAGTCTCTAAAGGACACTCTACATTTTTGTGTGTTGTGAGTTTGTACATGTGCAGAGTTTTAAGATCTAAGGTGAGGTTTCTCTGGTGTATGAGGGGATGAAAATAGAGTGGGGGAGGACAGAGTTAACATTAGCTCCCCAGTCTTGGAAAAAGAGGTATGTAGTTATATATGTGAAATGAAATCTTGTAAGTGCTGGAGATTTTCTATGCAGTAGGCAGCCAGGATAAACATTCCCAGAGAGTCTTTTCAGGACTGAATGATATATTTGTCATTCAGAGCACAGGGGCTGATGTTAAATCTTTCTACCAAAGTATTTGAATCACTCCTCTCTTCCATCATCCTTTGATCTCACTGACTCATCAGTCACTCTTCTTCTGCTTTTAAACTTGATGTGACACATGAATAAATTGTTTCTTTTCAACAGCACATTCCTAATGTCTTCTTTATTTGTTTTCTCAACATCCTATGCATTGCTTCTGTCCACCACTTTTGTGAGGAGGCCACCAAAACTATCATCTGTGCATCAATGCATCACCAATTTCTCATCTTGATTATTGTATGCCTCTTTAGCCCGATTCCCCCAT
>JADBJO010000165.1:685000-712500 GCA_016801955.1 Conus betulinus
GATAGCATTCCCCTCTACAAAGCACTACTATACCCATCGAATTGTAGTCTACATGAACTTGCTTATACCAAAATATTTTGACACACGTTCAGTCCACACATGGACATTGAGAGAAACCTGAAACTGTGCTCACTATGAAGGGGGAGAATTCAAGACCTTTTATACGATTGGTGCCTTGGTGATGGTTCTGTAGAATTCCATTCTGGTCCTGGACTACATGACTAGGATTTACTCGAATTTTTTTTTTCCTAGGATGTCCTGGCATATTTGGCCTTAGAGATACAGACATGTACAGTGTTGGTTTGGTAAATAGGTTAGTAGATAAAATTTGGCTGTGGATTCAATTTCAACCAGTAGCACACTATTCTGTCGGGACTTGAACGTACAACCTTGTAACCTGCTATCGGTGACATCAACTATTGCACCACAGATTATTTTCAGTTAAGTCCTGTCATGATGTGTAAATTATCATGAAAACCTTTAAAAAGAAAAAGAAAACTTGAACTACCCTGAAATAATCACTTCCAGGTGCTCACAAATTCGTAGATGTGCATGTGAGCTCATCATGTCTTTGGATGAAAAGCATACATGAACCCTTATTTCAGGATACAGCAGATACTGTTGAAATGCCTCACAAATTTGGAATTCAAATCCAGTTCTGTGACACCATACGCTGCTTTTAGACATTGTCTCTAACTGAATGCATTTGTGTAATTCTAAACTATGGTGCTTTTTTGTTGTGTTATGCTCAAACTGCAGCAGATGGCAATTGGAACTGAAAAAAAAAATTGTAATGTGTGTGTGTGTGTGTGTGTGTGTGTGTGTGTGTGTGTGTGTGTGTGTGTGTATGCATGTGTGGGCAGTGTGTGTGTGTGTGTGTGTGTGTGTGTGTGTGTGTGTGTGTGTGTGTGTGTGTGTGTGTGTGTGTACAATCATTATTATAATTATTGCCATGATTTTTTCACATGTACACATCAATGTATGTGTTGTGTGTGTGTGTGTCTGTTTCTGTGCGTCTGTGTCTGTCAATATTAATCGTCCTATTGTTCTGCTATTTAAATACATAACAGATGAATAGTAATAATACCATCATTATGTCACCGTACATCAAAAATAGAATGCAGGACAACAAGTTACAGAATCAGAAAAAGATGTACAGCTGTTAAGTCCCTTTAAGTGTAAGATGGAATATTACCACTGTTTCCACCAGAGGATTATTCTTCTACACAACCTTTTAATAGTTTTATTTTGCTTACTGATTGTCAGCATATATATTGTATGTATATTTGTTATCATCAGGTTAGTTTTGTAAATTTGGGCTGCTTTTCCCCCTCGAGAAAATTGTATTTATGCAATATTTACAGTGTTTATATTTAGAAACTCAGGATGTTCTTTGAATATTGCCGACTGAGTGTATAATCTTATGAATTGTATTCATGTAATTATATTTGTTATCTTTTTGTTTTTTTACCTTTTCCCTCCAGGCCTTCTGCAAACCAACAAGAAAGTGCAGAACCTGCAGTCTGGGATGATTCTGATGAGTATGATACACATGGACGCCCAGGTATTGCCCTCATCATCATCAACGAAACTTTTCGGGGCCACAAGGGCCGAACAGGAAGCCAGCTGGATGCGGATAACCTGTCTCGCACTTTCTCATCCTTGGGTTTTGAAGTACGCCTGGTCAGGGACTGTACGCTGCACGAGCTGAAGCATGTTCTAGGGCAAGGTAAATTACGTCTCCATGACAATATTCTGTCTGTCTGTGATATGGAATTATAGCTGGTTTTTGGTTTTTGGTTTTGAATATCAATTGATCTGTTTTTCAAGAACAGCTGCATAAACTGTTTGTTTTGACTGAACAGTTGAAGAGCAGAGAAAAGCAAATGTGTGTAATCAAGCTTTGGTCTTTGGAAACTTGTCAATGGTGTACAAATTAGGTAGTGAAAGAAAGAAAGAGATGTACAGATCTAAACTGTTTGCAGTTAGTCTGCTGGGAGTGTCAATGTTCCTTCAGAGCCGGATGGTTCTTTTAATACTGTGCAGTATCCCCAAAAGCATAATTTTGTTTTACTTCAGGTTTACAGTTTCTTGATATTTAAAACATAATTTTACATCTTGGTTAATAATGGCGAGTTTAGCTAAATATTATCCTTCCATTTCTGGATCTCCTTCATCAGGCGCTTTTTTGTTCATATTTTGTTGTGTGTTTGTTCTTGTGTGGGTTTTGTTTTCTGTTGTTTGTACGTTTCTTTTTCAGTTTCCTTACCTTCTTTTTTTTTGAAAACTTTTTCCTCCATGATCTCTCAGACTTAGCATATTTTAGGTGCCTACTCACCAGGTTATTTGTGTGACAGTTTTTGTTTCCATCCATATTCTCCTGTCGGTGTATGCAGTCACTTTTTTCATCATCACATCATCTGTTGCTTCCTGTTTTTATTGTTGCATAGAGACATAATTTCTGCCAAGCATGTGTTTTATTCTGACATGGTCTTTATATTATATAATGTTCATCAAGATGATATAACACATAATACTAAATACTATTGTCATTTGTCTGCCTAGATATGATGTCTGGTGACCATGTGTTACTTTTTGATTCTGAATGCCATGGGAGGTCAGTCTAACTGTGGCAGTCTGAATGTCATATCATATGTCAATTTAGATGCCATATGTCACTTTGTCTTTATACAAAATTATGTTGGTCTAACTACTATGTTATGTCAAAGCTAAGTACCTTCCATTGCAGGATCTTGTTGCAATTTTTTTGTCATTTGTTCTTCTAGACTCTGTTTGCTCTCACATTTCTGATGTTTGATCACCCTGGTGCACACTGTAAAATAGTAGACTTCATGTCATTCACCAGTTTACCTAATGTTTTAACAAATGATCATACCGTCTTTAGATCTACATAGTAGGCATCCTTCAGTCTCGGAAGACTATGGAGTTGCGCTCTAGGTGTCTATTCTGGTACAGCGACGGGTGTGGCTGGCCAGTCCGACACGGGAATGACAGTCCCTGTGGCAGAGGGGCACAGGTGAAGTCTGACGCTGGTCTGTCTGCCTGGGCTGCAGCCTTCTTCTCATTCTCTTTTCCCTGTGCTGCTGAGCGAGTGTCTCTTCGAACTTGGAGAGACCTTTCTGCACAGTCTGTCTCCAGGCTGACCGTTCAAGGGCTGTTGCTTCCCAGTTGTTCTGGTCGATGTTCAAGGCTTTTAGGTCCCTTTTGCACATGTCTTTGAATCGCAGCTGTGGTCTGCCTGTGGGACGTTTTTCTACATAGAAAACAAGATATTGATCTGTATCTTTTCTTTCATCTTTCCTTTTCAGTATGTTTCTGTCTCTTTTATTTTTCCTCCAGTTAATGGACTGAGTCAAATGTTTGATGTCTTGTGTCCACTGGTAGGTAAGAAAACCTATGCACTTTGTGAGCTGAATATTTGGTTAGCTTTTGAATAACTTGAACAGAATAGCATGTCAGGTGCTTGTGACACTTTTCAATGTTTTGGAAGGAATGAAACAGAGTGGGCTGTATTTCAGAAGAACGAACGAACGAACGAATTTTATTTTAAGAGGGTAGTGGACTAAGCATGAATGCTTTTTTACATCCAGCCCTCTGGCAAAAAAAAAAAAAAAAAAAAAAAATCGATATATAGTAAAAAGCAAAATAAACAAACACACATGAAAAAATGGAACAACTGCTTGCATGAGAACCTTTGACAAAAAGAGGAAAGAAGAAAAAGAAACCAATAAACACACCACCACCACCACACTACCAAGAACAACAAGAAAACAAAATAATCAGGGCAGGGGGGGGGGGGGGGGGGGGGGGGAATGGATGGAGAGGGAGGAGAGAGAGAGAGAGAGAGAGAGACCGACCGAGACCGACCGACCGACCGACCGACGGACCGACTGGCGATAGATAGTCAGAGATAAAGGAAGAGAAAACATTAAGCTTCTTGTAGAGTCAGTGGCTTGAGACACTGATCAGTGCTAATGTTAACAGGGCTGATAGCTGATCTTGTGGTGGAGGGCAGCGCAGTTGATCCTCTTCTGCTCCCCAAGGTTGGCCCAGTTCATTTTTTTCTCTGGATGTTATTCAGGCTGCCCAGTTCTGTATGTCTTATGTCAGCAAATATTTTGTGCTGTACTGTCTCCAGTTGGTGTGCTAGTAAGGAGACAACAGTCCAAAGCAGCGAAGACACACCCCATAAAAGATCCATGGTGATGTCAGAAATAGCTCCCTCACATGCCTACTTGCTTTTCTGTTTCATGTTTTCAATGGTTCTGCATCATGTTCAGTATTAACTGATGTAATATAACTTCAGCATTAACTGATCAAAGATATCCTCTGTGATAGTTGATTAATAAAAAGATAATATTTCAGTATTGATATGGTTACAGTTGCCAAGGAAGACCACTCTGACTCCAGCAGCTTTGTCCTGGCCATGTCCAGCCATGGAGACGAGATGCTGCAGGATGGGAAGTCTAAAGCACCGCTGATGAAAAAAAAAGTGCGGGAAGATGTTCTGTTTTGTACAGACTTCTATCTGACAACATGCCAGCTGGTTCTTCATTTTTCTGATAACAATTGTCCAACTTTGAAAGGAAAAAACCACGTCTTTTCTTTTTACAGGTAATAATATGTGGACAATTCCTATATTCTTTCTTTCTTGGTTTTTTAAATTTCATTTTCTTTTGTCTTTTGCTTTCCTATCATTTCATTACAGGACTAAAATGTATTTTACTATTGGGCACTGATCATGCAACACAGTCACAATATGAACGTTGCCTTAGGTCACCTCATATTTACCACCCTCAAGGATCTTAAATAAATGTTAGCGAACCGCCAAGAGAAACGTGGACAACGAGTCACAAGACAAAACACGACGCGTTTCAACCTCTTTCAACGCTTGCCTACCTTACGCTGAAGAGTGAAGAGATCAAAGCTGAGTGCTAAATTCGTTCATTTTCGTTGTATTATTTGTTTGTGCCTTGCCCGAAGAAGACCTAAGAGGTCAAAATGCATCATGTTTTGTCTTGTGATTCGTTTGTCCACGTTTCTCTTGGCGGTTCGCTGACATTTGTTTAAGATTTGTTAGATTTCTGCCTGCAGTCGTCTCACTTTGCAACTAGACCCTCAAGGATGTTATCTTTTTTCTACCCATGTCTGTTGGTTTGTCTGTTGGCAAGAGTATCAAAAAAGTCCTGAACCAAAGTTACTGAACTGCGTGGAAAGATGGCGTATGTCCTGAGGGTGAGCCCAGTAATTCACGGACGGGATCCAGGGTAAAAGAGTGGATCCAGTATCCATTAAACAACATTTATCACAAATTTTTCACTGGACATAAATTCTTTGAAGTTACTGGTTACAAATTCATAAGTATATTTGAATTAATATATTTTCATTGAATACTTGACACTTTCTACAGATGTGAATGTTGGTATTTAATATTTTCCTCTATCATACAAAGTACAAGGTAAGTAACTTGTGCTTTCTCAATCTATTGTAATTTCCTTAGATGGAAAAAACATGTTGTTGTCGTAAGTGAACTGACCTAAAGGGTGGATCCAGGATCTGTTCATGCTTGTTGGAGGTCTGAGCTCTCCCATGTGCCCTTGTGGTTAACACATAAGTTTATTTTTGATTAACAAGGTAATGTTCACTTTTTAGTGGGATATGTTTCAAGTGTCAGCTAATTCTTTTGACTTTGGTTGTTGGCAAATTCTATCAGGTCGACTCACCATCTCACCATGAGCTGATTTACTGATGACCCTTGGGTGCTAGTCACTGGCGCATCCACTTCATGATTTCCGATATCATCAGGAACATCAGCCATTGCTCTTTTTTGCTGTCTGATCTTTCATGCACTCAGTCCATCCTACCATATTGTAATCATTTTACTGCATGTATGATATTGTTTGATTTTCCTTTTCTTTTTAAGGTGTGATTCTACTCCTAATTATAGTAATCTTAGGAGTTCTACATTTTAGAAGTGTTTTGATAATATCATATGCATCAGAATGCTAAACCTTTTGCAGTATTTATATTTTTCATATTTCATGAATATGTTTGTTACTGTGTTATACCTATTTGGTGTTCTGTCGGCTTGTGTTTTATGATAAGAGTTGCATCTGAAGCAATTTCTCTTTTTGGAGATTATAGTTTTTCTTATCTTAAACACAGCCACCCATCTTAGTCTTGAGGCAGCCCCAGACCCAGCAATCCACCGTACCTTCATACTGAAGTTCAGTCTCTGACTCTTCCTCTCAGTGTGGAGGTAGCACTAGTTCCATATCCCAGACAGTGCTAATTCTCTCTCATCATGCCACTCACTCAGTGAAAACTTGTTTTTAGCCTGGAACTGGATTCAGCCTTTCTTGCTTCAAATTAGCCAATGAATATGCAGCCTGTCTGTGTACTATTGTCATACGACATAGAATGAATGGAATAAGTGTCATAATATCCTGTAGAAAAGGAAACCTTTTCAAAAATTCATTATTGTTGTCATAGCTTTAAATGACAGTTGTTTGGTGTTTTATTTGATTATACTGTTCACTTGCAGTCCTGCCGTGGAGATCAACTGGATGCAGGTCAAGAGGTGAAGGTCATTCGCACAGCAGGAGACACTGTGGACGACGTGGATAGTGTGTCTGTACCTGAAGTTGTTGTTTCCCCTGCGCCATGCTTCAAGGATTTTTCTGATTATGTGTGCCACTCCTCCTGGTAAGTGCCTGTTTTGGAAACTAGTCAGCAAGTCGGTGTTTTGCAATGTTGGTCACTGTATCAAATCACCATCATTGTTCCTGTTGTTTCATATTGTTGCTTCCTATGTATCTCCTCATATAAACAGGAATCTTTTAAACTGGGATTTTTGTGTTGACTGTTAACTGTTAGGGCATCAAACGTAGCTAAATGATGACATTGTTATATGATGATGGAAAACCATTTAGCGTTCTAGTGCCACCTCCAGTGCTGTTATCAATGATGATGATGATTTTGATGTTATTTAGTACCCTTTTTTGCAAATTAATTTTTCAAATCATATATGGTCTATCATTAGATTTGCTGACAGATTGATATAAACAAGGATTTAGCTGTTTTCAGACTACTGTATGTCCATTGTCTGAATATAATGTTTGGTGCTATTTGGGTGGAAAAAAAGGAATGTAGCTGATTTTTTTAAATCATTATTTGCCTATTTTGTTGTTAGTGATGTTTCCATCTTCTTTCTTTTTTATCTAGGGGAGCAGAGGAGTTGGTTTTTTCTTGGATTTTTTTTTTTTTTTTTTTTTGTAAAGTTTTGATGGTTGCAGTTTTTGATTTAAAAAATTGATTTGCTTTTCACGCCATCACCCATTACATTATCCAGTGTGTGTGTGTGTGTGTGTGTGTGTGTGTGTGTGTGTGTGTGTGTGTGTGTGTGTGTGTGTGTGTGTGTGTGTGTGTGTGTGTGTGTGTGTGTGTGTGTGTGTGTGTGTGTGTGTGTGTGTGTGTGTGTGTGTGTGTGTGTGTGTGTGTGTGTGTGTCTCTGTCTGTGTCTGTGTCTGTCTCTCTCTCTGTCTCTCTCTCTTTTCTTTCTTTCTCTGTGTGCATGTGCACATTTGTGTGTAATTGTGTGTTTGTATGTGTGTGTGTGTGTGTGTGTGAGTGTGTGTGTGTGTGTGTGTGTGTGTGTGTGTGTGTGTGTGTGTGTGTGTGTGTGCATCTCTCTCTCTTTCTCTGTCTTTCTTTCTCTGTGTGCGTCTGCACATTTGTGTGCATGTGCATGTGTGTGCGTGTGTGCATGCATGCGTGTGTGCATGTGTGTGTGCATTTCAGACTGTTTAATTAACCATCTGTTTTCACATCCATTTTCAGGCTACTACGCCTCCGTCGTCCATGGATGGGTCCTGGTTTGTGCAGGCCTTGTGCTCAGTGTTGGAACAGTGCGATGGTTCGCAAGACGTTCTGCAGCTGCTGACAAAGGTGGTGAATGTGGTGGCACATGAGTACATGTCCTTCACCCCTCTCAGTGCTGACACCGACAAGAAGAAGCAGACACCTTGCATTTACAGCATGCTGACCAAAGACATCTACTGGAAAGTCAGAGGGCAGCCAGGGAAAATCCTGAAATGGGAGTGAGATTGTTCTCTGTGTGTATGGGTCTACAATTGCGAATAAAAGAAGAAAACATAATGAATATTCAATACACACAATGTGTTAAGAAAAAAAGGAAATTGATATTTCTGAAGAATATCTTTCTTTAACTTTGTAAGCTTCTGCAATGATATGCTTGAAAACAAACTTGCATCCATTTGTGTATTGTTTCAATGGCATTTTTTTGGATGTCAGACAGATTTCTGAGTAGCTTTTTTTTTTCATATATTTATTTGTTTGTTTGTTTTTTTAAACTTTTGCAGTGTTGTGGTTATAAAACAACTTTTTTTCCAGATCTTTTTTAAAGCTTTCTTTGCCTTTTATTGCATTTCCAGTTTCCACAATATTCTCTTCACATTTTGTATTTTGACATTTCCTACTTTATCAGTAATCTTTTCACGATTTGGATCTTGACATTTCCAACACCTATGGTTTTTTTTTTTTTTGTTTGTTTTTTTTTTTTTAATTTTGATGAGTACAAGTTTCACAGTACAGTGGCAGTGTAAAGGGGGAGCTAAAATGAGCGGGCATGGAGTGTGTGTGTGTGTGTGTGTGTGTGTGTGTGTGTGTGTGTGTGTGTGTGCGTGTGTGTGAGTGTGTGTGTGTGTGAGTGTGTGTGCATGTGCGTGTGTGTGTGTGTGTGTGTGTGTGTGTGTGTGTGTGTGTGTGTGCGTGTGTGCGTGCGTGCGTGTGTGTATGATGAACGTAGAAGTCATCAAGATCTCCAGTTTCCTCCATGTCTCGTGGTGTGTTTTAGAGTTTCTTTTGCAACTCATTCCGAATGCAGTGTACCTCTTTTTCCAATACTGTCATACATATCCATCAAGTTTATCATGCAGACTGACATAAGATCTGAATTCCCAATTGTGCTTTGGCCCGGGTTGGCTTTGATAATGATGTGTAGGTTTTGTTGTTCAAATATTGGTGTCGGTGGAATAACCTGACCCATCACTCATGTTTGTTCATATATTTTATTGTCAGTGTGTGTTTGTTTGCTTGTTTTTACCCTTGTGATTGTTTGTTTGCTTTTAAAATTCCATATCATGCATGACTGATTTGACATTTTTTTTGTCCTTGCTGTTAGTTCTCTTGCACAAGTTTGTTTTGATAAAATTTGTGATGGTTGACATTTTCTGGTATTTTTCTGGATTATGATCTAGCTGTTTGGAAATGAGAGTTGTCCACCCAGTTTACTCCAAACTGTGTTTTGGAGAAGGAAAGAATTGATTCTTTTTCTTCCAGCCAACATCAAAACAAAGTCTAGCTATAAGCTTGTCACCTTCGAATTCTTTTAGCTAGGCATTTTCGTTAGTTTTTTTAGCAAATGTTCTGAACGTTTTCACTTAATGGTGGCTTTTTTGTTTGAACATCAGTGCATGAGACAAAGAAGGATTGGATCTCTCTGTCATGGCATATTCTCTACACTCTTCTCAAATGTTGTAGGTGATAACATTCATATGGGTGATATTCAGTTTCTTCTCCTTGCCACTCAGTTTTTGTGTGTAGATAAAAACAGTCCAAGAAAATTGTCTCCCTTTCCTTGATTTGCCTGTTGATTTATTTGCCTGTTGATTTATAGTTCAGAAGAAGGAAGTATTCAAGCATAATAATGATTCAAAATGATATGAATCAATAAAGGTAGTTTGTGTTATTATTGGAGTATTATACATTTTTGTTCCTCCTTTCTGTTTTTTTTTTTTTGTTTGTTTGTTTTGTTTTCTTTTCTTTTCTTTTCTTCTTAAATTGACTTGATTTATAGTATCAAAAGTGACCCCAAGATGGTATATGTGGCTGTAAGAAAGAACACACAAATGGTCACTGTTTTGAATTATTTCACAATTAAAATGAAAGTGCGCTAGAATGAAGGTGCAGAATCTATTGCAGATAAATGATGTTAATGAATATTAAACAACTGATTACATGGAGTTCTTTTATTTTTGAACAGCTCTGTTTACCTCTTCTGCTTTCAAAGCTTGTTTTGATGCTTTGGAGATTTGTATCATATTGGAATTTGTTCACCTTGATATTCAGTAAATCTCTTTTTCCTTTATCTAGTTGCCATATATGGATGATGTGCATAATTAAATAAATGTGTGCATGCGCAAATTCTCTTTGTGTAAGCACTGATTTTTTTGTCTTATGTTTACGTGTTTATGTTAACTGTGTATCTTTTATTGGTATTTTGCCAATTTCATTAAGCTGAACAAGATTATAGCTGACACTTTTTTTTTTGTGACTGACATTTACCTATGTATGTAGATTTTACATTTTATGTAAGTGTTTTGCCGATTTTATTACGCTAAACAAGTTTATAGGTGACACATGGAAGGTTGAAAAATGTACATGCGGTGCTTTGTTCACCATGGAAAACTGGAACATCTTTGAAAGACGGAAGCACCAAGCAGACATCGCTGGCAACCATTAGTCTTGATTCAGACCATTGGTGCCTGTGACATACATTTAGTGTTTTTACAATAAATTTGAATTTGACCAACAACAACACACCTCACAAATATTTTAGCTGTGTGAGTGTGTCGTCCTATTTCTCTTACCAACTGCCTGGATCCGAACCAACAGCTCCAGGTTGGTCGGGCAGCTCAAGGCCAAGTCACCTTGTGATGGATGTCTTGACCACTTGGGTATCAGACACCTCTGTAATCAGAGAAATTCAGATTGTATGGAGATTTTCCTTTCGTTCCTCAGCAGTGACTAGATCCAGTCAGATCACTTACCATTTTCAAATTATCATACAGTATTGTAAATGAAGTGGCATGTATTCAGTGCAATGCATCATTTTTATTTTCATCTGAATGCTCTTTTGTGCCATCAGACAGATCCACTGAACAGCAATGAAGAAGAACTTTGAGAGAGAGAGAGTGTGTGTGTGTGTGTGTGTGTGTGTGTGTGTGTGTGTGTGTGTGTGTGTGTGTGTGTGTGTGTGTTATGTGTGTGTGGATTTTAACTTACTTAGATATATGATGCCGATCCTAAACTGAAGCCTTCTTTACTTTGGGGTGTGCAAATTCAGTGTGTGAAGGTGCATTTGCCTGATCCACAAACTTTTTTTTTTTTTTCGATGTTGAACTACCAGGAATTGACAATTAGGAATGTGCAATATTAGAGATGTACTTTTGGAGATTGTCACAACTTTGTCTTCAAAGTCAGCATCATATTATGAATAAAAGCAAACAGAAAATGAAAAAAAGTAAAAGTATAAGGATGTGAAGTAGATGAAATAAAATGAGCTAATGTTAAGTGAGGGAATAACAATCATTATTATTTGAAGCAGCAATCTCAGAACAAAGACTTTACTAGAAATGTTCATTTGTGTTTTAATTTCACTGTTGTACTTATTGCTTCTGGAGCCTTTGGATTTAAGATTCATTGCTTCTGAACATAACATAAATCTGTGTGCTGGAAAGTGCAGTATGTTTTCTTTCAATTTGATGCATGTAGTCAGGTTTTGCAGTGCCATAAATTTGTTTACTTATCTAATCTGTACACAAATCTTGATTTCGGGTTTCACTTTTCCTACAGGTTTGTTGAAATATGTGAGATTTTTGTTTTGCATTTTTATATTTCATTTATGCTACCTAAAATATTGTTCTATTTTCAGAATATATTGTTGTAGCCTGTTTCCCATACAAAACCCAATACTTATAACGCAAATTTTGTGGTCTGATGCTGGCCTGTTGGAAAAGAAACTGGTAACAGTAACATCAGTGTGTGAATGTCAGTTTGCTTTCCATTGTAGGACTTGAGCGGTGCTCGTATTCTTGGAGGGAAGTGTGAGTATGTGTGTAAGTATGTGTGTCTTTTTTGCCATACTGTTTCTGTCTTGTTCACTTCGCCATTCTTTGGGACAATTGTTCTTGATCTGATTTTAACATCCTTGTTCCTCTCCTCTCTTTAGTCTTTGTGTTTTAACTGAGAAGTTTTTATGATAATGTCTGTAATTTGTTACTTTTTCATATTGTTGATTTTATAATTAGCATCACTCTTTGTTACAGCATTATGTTTTAGATACACTAGGGAGTTATTCCAGGAGTATTGGAAGCAGTAAGCACTATGAAACTGTCCTTCAGCTGACCTTATGGATCAGATTAAGGAAATGATCTGGTCATTGCCATTCACTCTTGTTATTATGTAATGAGAGATCACTAATCAGTGTATCAAAATAGTATTTTTGCTTGTCTCACCAAACGTTAGTGTTACTATATTAAGAGCAACTTTTTCCATAAACTACCTCATGGATGCTTTATGAAGTAGAGTTTATTATATTTCAAGGGCTACAAAATGATACTTTTTCTATAAACTACCACATTGAGGTTGTAAGTGAAGTGAAGTGCCCTAACTATGAATAACGCAAAGCTGGAAGGGGCTTCCCCACAAAAGAGTGAGTGTTTATTTCATGGGCTACAATTGATACCGTTCCATTTATTGCTGCATATGTGCTTTGTTATGTGAATACCCTAACTAATGGTAAAAAGATAGTAACCATGGCTTCCTGAGATCAGAAAAATACAGAGGAAAGGATAAGTACTTTGCTTGTTGCTGGTTCGAGTTCCATTGCACGTGTCAAAAGCATTAACCACTTCCTGTTGATCTGGTTGTTCTGTGTCTGCCTCCTCTTCAGGAGCTGGTTGCACTTTGCTGCTAGTTTTGTCAAGCAGTCAAGTTTAAAGTGTACACATGGTGGCATTTGCTGCAAAGGCTTCATGCAGGCAGTGGGCTGACCTCGTTGAACAATGAGCAAGAGGAATCTGGCGGTGAGGTTTCCTGATAAGGGCAGCCCAGCAAGTTTTGTACACTGGTGGCATTTGAACAGTTCTTTTGTGGCACATAGTGACTGTACTGCCCGGACATGATCAGTAACCTACATGGGCAAATAGGACTCCAACAAAGGGGAATAGTGGGAAAGGGAGGCTAGAGACTTATCCTTCCCCTCAACATGTCTGCTGCTGTGGGTCAGAAAATGAAGGCGCTTCAGCCTTTTGTGACTCATCTGATGGCAGAAATCAGTGGCGACAAACATTTAGAAGTCAGTGCATGGAGTATAACTTTGACGTCCACAGATGATGGATTCCCTACTCCTCTTCTGATCATATACAGTCAGAAGTCAATGTAACTTTGATGTCTGATTACGAAGGTTTCCATACTGCTTTTCTGATCAGCATTTACATTACAGTGCTGGAAAACAAGTTACACATTTTTATAACTGAAAGATACTGTTTTTTGGTTATTAATAAGGATTACAGGAGCACATCATTTTCATTCAGAATAACAAATTATCTGATGAAAACATTGTTTAAAAGAAAATCAAGTGGACCAGCCCACTTTACCCGACAGTATTGGTAACTCACCCTTAGCTTCAAGCACTTTCATTTACATAAGCATGGTGCCTGCTGGAAAAAATAGAAAAGGATATGACCGTGTTCATAACTTGTTTTGATGAATCTCAATTTTTTTTTTTTTTTTTTTTAAATTCTTGAGAATAAATATTCTTAAGATGCTGTCAAGCTGATGTTTAGACAAGATCAATCATTTCTCCCTTTTTGGTAAAATGAAATCATCAATGGAGATAGTAGCACATGTGTGTGTTTTCCAAGTACACATAAGTTTAAGTTTTACCTTTTATTTGTCATAGTAGTGCATCACTTTTTATTATGATCGTTATCAAAAAGACTCTGTCTCTTAAAGTAGGTTAATGATCAAGAACAACTGAACGGTGCCTTACTCAGCGATCTTGTTCTACTATTCTTACTGAGGTTGGTCTCTTTTTTTCTTTTTTTCTTTTTTCAAAATTATATTACTTTGCTTTAATGAACTTGCATATAAAAAAAAAATTATATTGTCAACCGTATGTTCAATTTTTAAAACAGAGGTTGTTTGATACATGTTTCATTTTTGTCATTTTGATTTTAATACCTGTGTTTTGTTTTTCTCTTGGCATGCTACAGTTCACTCTGAAGGCATTTCATACAAGTAATTTTTCATAACATGATCAGAAAATTGCACTTTTTGGCAGTTGGGTTTGTGCTTTTTGTGGAACGTTTATCATCAGTGTCATATTTTTCTACCATGTACACATTAGTTGGCACAAAGCTCATTTTTCAAATGATTTTTTTTTTTGGAAAATATGCATACAAGCTCTTTACTCAAGATAGTGTAACTGAACATTAATCATTATGTAAGATGTTGACTGTCATTCTTCATAGATTATGTGAATTAAGAATATTTAAAATTGTATTTTTTATCCAATTTGTTGGTCCATAATTTTTTAACCATTGGTGATTATTTGTTAGTATTATTATACATGGATATTTGGAGTGATGGAACCCATGGCATATGTGTATGTGTGTGTGTGTGTGTGTGTGTGTGTGTGTGTGGTAGAGAGGAAGAAGGGAAGGTGGTTTTGTTGTATTCTGCATTTTTTAGGGGGATGAGGAATGACGGGACATTATCACAGTTTCTCCTTCGTTTCTTATTGATGAAATTTTAGAAGTCATTGTTGGCCCACAAGGTGTCATTTTAGTGTCCAAACTTCTCTTTAGATGTTTCATGCTGTAGCTGTGTAGAGGACTGATAAGGTCTTAACTTTTTTTCTTCAAATAATTAGGACAAAATGCACGATCATGTGTTTCATTTTAACCTAGTGAAGCATAGATGCCACAGGTGCCTCACGAACTGATCAGCAATGATTGGATTGTTACTAAATGACTTTTCTCAGGTGTCTGGTGCAAAAAAAAGGGACATAATGATTAACTTCAAGTTAAAATCATTTTTCTTTATGTCAGTATTTGTTAGAACTTTTAAATCTTCACTGTGCATGGATTGTTGTTGGGCAATTTTTCTCAGGCATTTATGAAGAGAAGATAGGAACATAATGATTAACTTCAAGTTGAAATCTTTTTCTGTGAGTCAGTAATTGTTAAAACCTTTAATAATTCATTTTTTACGTAATCTTTTAAAAGACCTCTACTACAAAGCTTTTTATATGCAGCATAGGCAACTAGGTAACCACTGTGCGTTTGGTTGTCAGTCAGTTTTCACTTACAAACAGTTTCATCTGTTCTAAGAAAATGACAGCAATGGAGAAAAGTTCACATATTGTTGACAAGTTACATTTTGTGTTGGTTGCACGACTACCCTGAGCACCAGAACAAATCCCACAAGCGCTGGAAGGAAAGTAATGCAGAACAGAAAGAAACGTCTGCCCCCTTCCACCTTCGCCTTCACCCCCTGTCCTTTGTTATTGTGAGCAATGTCCAGACTGTGAGTTTGTTTGTCCATTGTGTGAAGATGCATATGAAATTGAAGCTGATGTGTTTCAGCCCATCCCTGAATAGCCTCTTAACGTAGCTGATCCCCTCAAAAGATTGTAGACAAAGTAGACCTGTTACTTATGACTGCTTGTCGAGAAGATGATATAAAAACAGTTCCTGCCAAAAGGCATTTCAAATTCTATCCGTAAGCTACACCTTAATCAATATTGTTCCCAGTTTCTATATTTTTAATGAACAATTTCTTGTATTCATGGAATGCATGAGAATGCCATTCCCCCTCGCGAGGGCCTATGGTTTTGATTGACTGAAATAGCTACATGTCGTGCTGTTCGCTGTTATCTCAGAGTAAGCCACTGTCATTTCGGTTCTTTATATAGGTTTATAGTAATTTGCAAAGCCTTTTCACATGAAATCTTGTTAATGTACTGTTGTGACGACTTCATGTGCATTCTTAACACAGAAAAGAGTGCATATTTTTCTTCTCACGTGTGCCCTTATCAATCTACCCAATGTTGTGTGTTGCAAGTTAAGGAAATAAAGTATCTCTGTATTTCTCTTCAGAGGTGTGACCGTTTGGTTGAAACGCGCATTTTGAAGAGTATAATACTGTGGGTGTCTTAGTTCATGAATATGAAAAGGGCATAACAATATATGCTTGATATTTATGCATGTGCACACATGCATGTACAAGTATTTATCATATGTGTGTACAACATACATGCATGTGCAAACACGCACACACGCACGTGCACACACACACACACACACACACACACACACACACACACACACACACACACACATGTAAGCACACTCACACAAGTTATTATCCACAAGCATGTACACATGTGCACAAAACACACACTCAAGCATGTTATTGCCCCATGTGTAGCATGGACACTTCTTACTTTCATATGGACTCTTCCTCCTTCCAACAGTTAATGCTGCCCTTCATGAAAAGAGAAACTGATGAACATCACCTACACACACACACACACACACACACACACACACACACACACACACACACAATTACCAAATGAGAATGAACAAGGTTTTTCTAAGATTATTCAGCAATACACCATCTCTCATTTGAGGAGGGGGGGGGGGGGGGGGGTACGGTCAAATTTCACAACAGTAAAAAGTTTTATACAAGAGTTGAAGAACTCTCACCATCAATACACTGAAAACAAATCTTTTCATAATGCATCCATGCACAATTATGTGTTCCCAGAGTTGACACTGAAGTCAGTTATATAAAGATTGGTTGCATCCCAAGAATGGATGGGGGGTATTTATCTTAAATTCGTCTTGGACAATAGAGCAGTGTTTTGACATTTCAAAGGAGAAATGTTTCACAGAAAAAGAAGGCATTTTTACATCTTTACCGTGAAGAAGACAAATGGTGCAATATTTGAAAAATGTTGAGACCAGTCACGCAACTTATCGCTGTTAAAAAGCAGTGTCATCCTGTATTGCTAACAGAATCAAACCCTTCTTGACTTTCTGGCCGACTCAGAGGGAATGGGTCAGTGACAGTAAGGAAAGACCCACAGACCGCTGGGAGGGTCCTGTTGATATCAGGAAAGACTGCATCCCGGGATCCTCTGCAATGGGCACGTGAAGCTGTGGCAAAAGCTTGGCTGCATCTGAAGTTGTACTGTTTCCACCTGTCAGCAAAACAGCAACAAGTGGGGACGTGCAGGGATTTGCTAGGTGATGGTGCCTTTCAGCAGTGGGCTCTGCAGTCATGACAATCAGGTTGGTGCACCCATGGGGACACTTCCATGGGGGTTCTAATGCATATCATGTCAAGTGGCCATCACACAATGGCATCTGTAAGGAGCATTTTTATGTCCCTTGACTTGACTTTAATGGAATGTCCTGCGCCTGCCATCACCCTGTGTAAACACGGCGCAGGCTTCCACGGTTGATGCAGGGTTGCTCCGGGCTGGTTGTTTGGCAGTTGGGAACAGTGCTTCTCTGGATCCCACTTGTACCTTCACGTGTGTCTATTTTCTCGTATTCATGAACACGAGACAGGATTTGTACTCTGCTAGCATTTTGAGATAGCCTGGCAACAATTTGAATATAATACACTGTCTTGAAGAAGAACAACAATGTCTTGATCGCTTATTTCGATTAATTAAAAAAAAAAGCATTTGACATGATAATCTACTGAATGTGAATAAACCATTTAAAAGCGTATGGTTTTAGTAAATATATTCGTAATTGGATTTCAGTCTTTTACAACATGAAAGCATACGTAACTGCAAAATCGAAGGTGGGTGTCGCCATGAAGATCCGATCTCTCGTTACTTGTTAATCATACACAGGACATTTGCCGATCGCGTTCTTCTTCTTCTTCTTCTTTCTTTGAGTGTCCACCTTCATCGAGTTGAAGATTCTGACACTTTTGTGTGTATGACCGTTTTTTTTTTTTATCCCGCCATTAAGGCAGCCATACTCCAACTTCGGGGAAGGCGCATGCTATGTGTAACGTGTCATCCATACCAACGGCCTAACTGGCCTTCTCTGCCGAAAGTTGGCGATGGGATTTTACGTGTGTGCAAGATGTTGTGCGTGCCTTCACACACGGAACCTCGGTTTATATTCTCATTTAAAGGACTGTATGGGGAAATGGAGTCAGAACCTTCAAACTTTTCTAGGACGCCAACAACACGAATCCTAGACACGACAGCCTACCGGAAAACTTGAAACCCTTGCTAACACATTTAACTCCTTTTCACAGATGAAATGAACAGGAAACGAATTTCACATTGACATGTTTGATTCTTGCTCGTAGATGAGAGGCAGAATGGACTTAACACGAATTTTTGTGTGTGTGTGTGTGTGTGTGTGTGTGTGTGTGTGTGTGTGTGTGTGTGTGTGTGTGTTTTCAGTCTTTCTTGCAAGAAAAAAAAAAAGTGACTTGAGTTATTGAAATGCACTTGCGAATATGCATAGTATATGCATTTACTTCTATATATGCTCGCGCATACACCCATAAACGACCATGCGTGCACCCGCATGCAAGCACATGTAAAATACGCCTACTTACATACGACGAAAAATGAAGGTAAGGCTTGTATATCTGTCTGCCAGTGTACTTTATTACCAATCTATCTGTCTGTCTAGGTGTTTCTAGGAGCCGGAATAAGTAGTTGAGTAGCTTCACAGCAGAAAATTTAAACCCCAACCCAACCCCACCCGAACCTCCCAAGTGTTTTGGCCCTGAACTCCTTGCACTGTGGGGACCGGGCCGCATCCACGTCATCACTCCTAGGTGCATTTCTGCTGTTGGAGGTCTTTTGGGCGCAGCCTGGATGGCTGGGCGCTTAGTCGCACTGCTGTCTGACGCCTGTTTTCAGTTGGGAAAGTCAAGCCTTATGAAGTTCACTTTTGTTCTTCCTCGACCGGAACCAGATAGAACTCTTTTCAGCTGCCTTTTTCATTACCTTTTGGGTTCTGGTTCATTTCTTACCAGAACTCGAAAGCTCTTTTCATGCGACCTTAGGCTGATGAGCCTGCACAACTCCCCCATTCCCCACCCTCCCCTTGCTCTATGGAGAAGACGTTGGCTTGGACGCCAGATTCTCTGAAGCTGCTGGCTAGACTGGCATACTCCTAAGTCCTGTGGATGTGAGTTTCTTCATTTCTGCTTTTGTGTGGCAAAGTGAGTTCTATTAGAATTATTTCATGCCACTCTTCCCGATGGTCGCCGTATGATTTTCCCATTCTGGAACATCTGCTGTGCACTCCCAGTTATCCACTTCATCCAGTAAACCCCGCATCCAAGCTGTAGATGTCACAGCAGCTCCAGACAACGATTTGTGGTCACCTGCTGCGTAGAACGTCGTTGCTGGAGCAACGGAAGGCGTTACGTTTCCCCTGGCTATGCTGATACAAAGTAGAATCTGCACTTTGGTTATATCTCCGTGTGTATTATTCCCGGATTTGCATGAGCTCAGGACATCTTCCCCTGTTTGTTTGTCACGATCGAGTGGACACGCATGGTCATCTGAGTTCCTCAGTTCTTCTGGTTTGAAGTCGAGGTCTAAGACTTCTATATAGCGAGCTTTCCCGCGTTGTGGTCCACTGTCATTGTTGGTGTTGGCCAATCGATTGCTGTCTGGGTTCTCTTGGCTCGCTCTTCTCTCTGCAGCTCCTGTGTTACCATTCTTACTTTGCTTTCCATTTCGCCTTTGACCACAGCTTCATTGTAGTTGATCTTATTCCCTGCCTGTTGGTTCGTGCGAGTTCTCTTATTTCTCTGATTTGTTGGGTTTTCCCTTGCTGTGTCTACTGCCTCCTGAACAGTCCATTTTCTGCCAGTCTTCAGCTTGGGTTGTCATTATTCTCACGACCTTGTCTCCCGACTCATCACGCACGGTTAATAACCTTGCTTTTCTCCACCTTGTATTCCTCGAGGATGAAGAAAATGTTTGCTGGGACGGGGTGGTTGGGGGATTAATTCTGACAAAGACAATAGAGACGAAAATCCGACCGAACGGCTAAAATGGGTTTAGTGCCTATTTCCCTTTCACATAGCCAATTGAAGTACATAAAACACACACACACACACACACACACACACACACACACACAGAGAAAGAAACACCGAAAGAGAGGAATTGAAAAAGAAACAAAAGACATGTATTTTGTGGATGAACTAATTGAAAAGTGGTAGTGAAATAATTGAAACTGTAGCGTGTGAATAAACACACATATTGTGAAATCACCAGAAACATTTTTTTCAAGCCTATCTCTTTATCTGTCATACGTAGTTCCTACAGCGCGAAGGTGAGCACGTCAGGGAGATATGACAAAGTAGCTGGCCATACGCACATGTTTTGTCAGCTCATTAAGTATTCGGTCAAACTGTCAGAAGTGTCACGTGTATTGATGGAGGCTATCACCGACGAGGGATCGCTTAGTGGGTTATGACGTTAAAGGGGCGACACGAAAAAACGAAATCATTAAACCTTCAGATCTGACCTTAACTGTTCGATTTACAGCGCTCTCTCTCTCTCTCTCTCTCTCTCTCTCTCTCTCTCTCTCTCTCTCTCTCTCTCTCTGTGTGTGTGTGTGTGTGTGTGTGTGTGTGTGTGATGTAAATGCTGACGTACAGCGCGGTGTTACTTTAGAACATTGAACTTTAATCACACAACCTCACTGACAGATTCGACTATAGGCCCTACAATCTTAGTTCCGTAGGCTTAAAACGACTAACAATTCCACAGGCTCTGAAGATTTAAGTATATAAACGGACATCTAGGACTACAACATGTAGCCAATCCACAGGAGAGAGAGAGAGAGAGAGAGAGAGAGAGAGAGTCTCGTTGCTTGCAGACTGATCATACGAACACTAATCGTGGCATATGGGGCAAGGTCAATCACACAGATGTAAAGCGTCCAGTATGAACGACTGGATGATGATCAGAATTCGTACAAAACTCAGTATGTTCAGAATGTATTTGATGTCTCTGTTACCTCGACTTTCATTCGGGACGAACCAGCAGCGGAGGCGATTAGCCTGGAACATCATTGTCGGATACGTTTGTAGCGGCTTCTGCACGTTCACGTCAGTGAGATGCTCTCTCTCTCTCTCTCTCTCTCTCTCTCACACACACACACACACACACACACACACACACACACACACACACACACACACACACACACAGAGAAAGTGACACACAAAAGAAGACACAAAAAGAGAGAAGAAAAAGAAGAATAAAAAGAAGGTGGTGGAAAGAGGGGGGGGGGGGGGGGGGGGGGGGAGGGCACAAACGTAAACATCGTTCGCGTGATCTCGAGGCAAAAGTCCGTGACAATGCAATCACTGTTGCAGACGGGGGGTTAGTGATATATTCCATGGGAACAGCATTATTACTGAGCATCTCTGAATCAACGCAGCATCAGTGCAGGACACTTTACTGGCAGTCTGGCGGTGACCTCACCTCAGACGATCTGTAGCCCAGCTGCTGGCGCCAGCACTGCGACAACACGTTCCTAGGTGTGGCTGTGTTTGAGAGGGTCGGTATATGCCGGACGTAAAGGTATTGAATGGACGAAATGGACGGAAACGTGTCCTTCATTTAGAAACACATTCTGGTTTCCTTTGTCTGCTAGTTACATAATTGTTTTATTTGCTATTTACTTAACTCTTATCACGGGGCTCCGCGGTCAAATGGGTATGACAGCAAAGGATGGGCGCGAGTTCAAACCATTCATGTGCTCGGATTTTCAGGGTCTGCCTTTCTATCCACACAGGAGTGGCCAAACTGGGTATCTGATTCAGATCAGGGTGGGTTAAGACAGCGGAAAGACAGGATTCGAGTCCACCTTTTTGCCTCGGCACAATCAACTTCCAGCAAATCACTGCTTCCACCAGACTGACTATCAGACTGTATCAGGCACTACTCACAGAACTGCGAAGATTGGAATAGTGTGTATACCACACAGTACTTTTCATTTACTGACTGGTTGGTTTGTCTGACTGTACAAAACATGATTTGGTCGCAGCTTGCTCAGCTAGTTCTCTCTACTCAGTATTGGTTACAAAACGAAGTCTCTGCAATACAGACGTAGGACGTGAATCTGAAGTAACGACGGGCGCAACGTTGAAATTCGACTAAAATCCCCGACATGTGAACGATCAGTATCTAGGTGGGTCTCGCCATTGCCGTTCTCCCACAGAAACGGATGAATAGACTTCAGTATTGTGCGCCCCATGTCCTGGATGAAGAAAGGAGTGGGGGTGAGGTGGGGGGGGGTGGGTTGGGGTAAGGTGGGGGTGGGGTAGGGGAGAATTAAAGTGGGGGGTCTTTGTATGGCATTCCATCTTCAGGTGACTGATTAAACGCTTCACTGGGGCCCGACTCTACCGTTTTGGACGCATACCATACCTTGGTGTACTTTTCGGTTCAGAGGCGACGGTTTCATCCGCTCATCTGAGAGAGAGAGAGAGAGAGAGAGAGAGAGAGGTGATGGTAGTGGTAGCAGGATATGGGCGGGATCTAAAAATGATGTGCGAGTGGGCGATGTCACGGAAATATCTTTAAGTTTTTTTTTAAACCCCCCCCCCCCCCCCTTTTTTTTTTTTTTATTAAATGAAATGCTATTTTGTGCACCAGTGGCGTTGTTGTTTTCTAAACTTGAACATTGCTACGCTCTGGGCTGTAAGCCTCGTCCAAATATGATGATTATGATAATGGTAATTATAGCAATTCGAGAGAGAGAGAGAGAGAGAGAGAGAGAGAGAGAGAGAGAGAGAGAGAGAGAGAGAGAGAGAGAGATTCTGTCTCCGAAACACTGCACAGGGGACAATAAATGTTAAGATTATTACTTCCTCTTCAGAGTGATGATAAACTTTTGACAATTTGAATACTCAAAAAGTGTTTTTTGTGCAGTTGTTGAAAAAAACTTCTTCTTCTTCTTCTTCTTCTTCTTCTTTTCTTCTTCTTCTCTCTCTCTTCTCCTCTCTCTCTCTCTCTCTCTCTCTCTCTCTCTCTCTCTCTCTCATTTCGGCCACAAGTCTGTTCAGTTCAGAAGATAAATTGTTTTGCTCTGCACGCAGCTTTGTCTGTGTATGCATGATGTACGCTATCTCCATAAGTCGCGATGTGCTTCTCTGTGTGTGTGTATGTGGGGGGGGGGGGGGGGGGGGGGGGGGGGGGGGGGGTGCTTCTGTCTGCTTCTGTGTGTGTGTGTGTGTGTGCGCGCACGCGAGCGCGCGCATGTGTGTGTGTGTGTGTGTGTGTGTGTGTGTGTGTGTGTGTGTGTGAGCGCGTGCGCGCGTGCGTCTGTGTATGTGTATCATATGCATAATACACATACGGCTTCAGCATCAAGCGTGCCTCTATAGGCTTAAAGACGGCGGAGGGAAGGAAAGTAGAGGTTGTGAAGAGGCGGGGGCTTAGATCAATGACCATACAAAATGAACACTGACATTGTTGTATGCGATGTCACTGCACCGCTGAGGGAATAACGGCTAAAACTGCAAGTTGCAACCGCCGACATCGTGCGGGCTTCAGCTATTATTGCATCGGGACTCTTCTACGGTTTCAGCCTTCGCCCGTACGTGACCCGCAAGTCCGTACATTGCGGAGCGAAAGGACAGCAGCAGAGAGCATGCTCGCAACAGCCTGCAGCGGAATGCAGCCTTAAAACACAGCCCTAACAGACCGCAGTAGTGTGTATAATACGACATTAAACAAACACAGGGTGCTGCACTCACGTGGAAGCTATTCGGAAGCACGGCCAGCTGGATTTCACCCAAACGGGGGGGGGGGGGGGGGGGGGGGGGGGGGGGGGGGGGGGGGATTATGAGCCAGTCACGCGTCCGCTGAGCGTGGCAGCTGGCCAAATCCACCCTTCCAACTGTCCACTGGCGTCGGTCGGTCAGCCGGTCCCTTAGTTTGTGAATGGTCAGAGAGTCGATCACGTCATTGTGAATGGTGAGATTTACGACCTTTTTCACTAAACGTATGGAAGTGTCGGCGGAATGCGACGATTCGACAGTATTCTGCTTGAACGTAATTAACAGATATTTATAAATAGTAGAGACAGAGATGACAGACAACGACTGAAAGATTGAAATTCCCGAGAGACCATTACAAGACCCACATCAGCTCTGTAAATGAATAGTAAATTGAGTAAATAAAACAAACAGTTGAATAAACATGTCCCTTGATGGGAAAAATAAAGGGATGGGCGGGAGGGTGGGAGTCAAAAGAAAAATCGCAGACGATGACGCCGGCCAGCAAACATAAAGCGTATTTTATCACCCGTGTGAAATCCCAAATAACGCAGCGTTAACATCCTGTTGAGAAGAGAGAGAGAGAGAGAGAGAGAGGAGGCGGCGGAGGGGCGAAAGATGTAAATCTGTCTCTGTCGCCACAGGAGCTCCGGAACTGGGGCGCATTCACCTCCGTGGCGTTGTGTCGCCCCTGGAAACAGCACACAGCATTCAACTTTTATCACCAAACAGCATCCAACATTCATCATCATCATCATCCAACACCCAGACTGACGGCTCTGCTGGTGTCGGTTGCGAGGGCAACCAGTTGAGGAACAGACGAAAACGCAGATAGCAGGCAAGACATGTCTTCCCTGGGAACCGGATTCGGTAGCCGACATGGCGCCCCGGTTCGGATGATAATCCTGCGGTGACAACAGTCCTGTCTAACGGCTGATCTCAGCGGCTGCCTGCCGCGATTTAGGGTCTGACATTCCAGTCTGAATTACATGTTATTAGTATCCCGCGCTGGCACGCTATTACTTCCAGCCAAACGGGACAACAGAAGAGGGGCGCGTGCTAACTGACGGGCCACCGATTCAGCCTGAGCAGTGACAATATGGAAATGCCCTCGCTTTAATGCGTTCCGTGCGTTTTTTTTTTCTTTATACACCGGAGGTTTACTGAATGAGAAGTCGTGTGGCCAACTCCAGCTTCATCATACATGCGTCGTACGTTCTGGGCCATCCTTTCCTCCGTGTTTGCCTTGGCTTAGATCGTGGGGAGTTGAGAGCCCAGTTCGCTGGAAGGGAACAGCCAGCCACCTGGCTTACGTACGCCTGACCTTTGTTGCGACTCACAGTTTGAACTGAACGACTGCTGCGACAGACAGTGAAAAGGTGTGAAAGCGTTTTATGATGTTGGGTGGTTCTTTTCCGTCTTTGCTTCTGGAGTGGAGAATATAATACAATTTGCTGTGCTCTAATTTATTCTGGGTTTCGATGGACCACCACTATTCACGGAACAACATTTTTATATATGTACTGTGAGCTTAAAACAAGAGCCCCGGGAAACGTGTCATCCAAACGTGACAAATCCTCCACGCAAGCCCGCTGAGTTCAGCCACATTGTTTCTGCTCAAACAACTTCACGCCAACCACAACAAACCACGTTGTTCGGTGGACTCCCGTATTCATACAGTTTGTGTTCCATCGATTTTCACACCCCTATCCCTGTTCCTGTGACAACATGTTTTGCAGCAGGCGCCTGTTGGTGAACTTTACGGGCTGATCGCGAAGGGAAAGCAGTACGGAATTTACATTGCAAGCCGTCCGGCGCAAACTATGAGTAGGAACGTGTGTGCCCGCTGCTCGAAACCAGTGTATTTTGGTAAGTTGAAGCTTTACAAGTTTTTTGTTTTTCAGTTCCAATGTGTTCATGAGAATTAGCTTTTCAGTGGGGACAGCATTAGGCTGTGCTTCAAGGAAGCACCTACCAAGAGGAAGGCGGGCCAGAATAATATTGGTTTGCGTCTGCCCGAGTCACGTCAGTGGCCTGCGGATTAGCCCAGACCACACGGTTCACATAGTTTCTCTGTTTGAGCGCGCGTGTGTATTGTTGTGATTTGAGTGTCTGAGAGAGAGAGAGAGAGAGAGAGAGAGAGAGAGAGAGAGAGAGAGATAAGAAAAAGCAGATCGTCACTGCACTGTTGCACGTGTTTGCTAAAGAAGTCATGTTTACCTCACGCCCAGAAACTAACAGTAGCCAAACGTTAAATCTCTCTCTCTCTCTCTCTCTCTCTCTCTCTCTCTCTCTCTCTCTGTCTGTCTGTCTCTCTCTCTCTCTCTCACCACACACACACACACCACACACACACACACACACACAGTCACATACGCGTGCCCACGCCCATGACACCGACACTCTCATACAGAGAGAGAAAGAGAGAGAGAGAGAGAGAGGGGGAGAGAGAGAGAGAGAGGGAGAGGCCGGGGGGGGGGGGGGGAGACGGGGGGAGAGAGAGAGAGAGAGAGAGAGAGAGAGAGAGAGAGAGAGAGAGAGAGAGAGAGAATTTTCACTGATTCACTGGTCCTCCATGTCTTTTCACAATTTTTTTTTTTTTTTTTTTTTTTGGTTAACGCAACCGTTCAGTCACGATCTGCGAACGCAAGCCTACCCGAATTACTGGCCTATCTGCTTCTGCCAGCGTAAATCCATAAGTTAACATGCGCTGAATCTCAGTTAGTGTTCTGGGTAAGTTAAGTTTAAGCCTGCCTCAATATAAGGATGATGGCTATATATATTTGATCGGCGTTCCCGGACAATTTCATTTTTGTGAGTTTTGTTTTCGGTGTCCTTCCGACTCTTGTTGTTCGAGTGCAACGCATGACAGATCATTTTTATATCCTTGTAGTGTCTAAGGCTAGATGCCCTATTGAAATACGATAGTACCTGTATGTAGTATAATTATGTACCGATGCGTTTCGTTGCTCCCACAAGTAGGTATCGTGCTGGTGTCACAAGGACCGATTGTGCATTTTAGTGGGGGCCGGAATAGCTCAGTGGTAGAGCGCTGGAGTCGTAATCCTTGGACTGCGGGTTCGAATCTCCGCCGAGCCGTTTCGGTACAGGGGGATTTTTCCCTCGGAGTTAACATTGGTTCTGACTCCATTTTCCGTACAGTCCTTCGGATGAGACTATAAACCGACGTTCCGTGTGTGAACGCACGCATAACATCTTGCACACACGTAAAGTCCCATCACCAACTTTCGGAAGAGAAGGCCAGTTTGGCCGTTGGTATGGATGGCACGTTACACATAGCATGCACCTTCCCCAAAGGTGGATTATGACTGCATTAAAACTCCGCTCCATTTATTGTGCAGATGGGTTTAATACTTGCCTTTCTATACTGGGAGTGTCCGCAGAAGTATCAGCCTGCGTACGCAGAAGAAGAAGAACTGTATCTTGGTTAAGTTTGGTGAGAGTGTTGACACTACAATGCATGCAATGAAGTACGGCTCCATTCGCGAATCAGTCGATCTATTTTAATTGCGTCACAGGAAAACAGGACAGGCTTTCATGCTGTTTACAGCTAACCGAATGCGGGGGTTGGAGGGAAAAGGGGGTGGGGTGGGGGGTCGGGAAGGGGAGGTGGCATGTCAGGGCTGTAACAGGTTAGTTTGCAACTGGCCATAAAACAATAAAAAAAATAATTAAACAATCTGAAAGGGCAGCAAGGGATGCCATAAACAGGGTTCAGTTTTACCGTTAATTACCGGTATTTTACCGTTCAGGTAACCAAATACTGACAAAAAAACATCGGGCACTGGTTC
>JADBJO010000165.1:715000-722500 GCA_016801955.1 Conus betulinus
TTTATAGCCTTCCTTCCCTCCGCTTTGTGAAAAATCGACGTACCTGTTGTTTTTTTTTGTTTTGTTGTTCGAATGTTAATCTATCGATCTCTCTATCTGTCTGTCTATCTATATGTCTGTCTATCTATCTATCTATCTATCTATCTATCTGTCTGTCTGCCTGTCTGTCTGTCTGTCTGCATGTCTGTCTGTCTATCTGCCTGTCTAAATAAAGTTTAAACAGTCCAGAGGCTAATTCAGCTCTTTCCGTTCTAAAATCCGCTTCATCTTCAATACCAAGGACATAAATGCTGCCCTAAAAGGTTAGACACCAAAGAGGTTATCCTTTCAAATCATGTTCAGCCCTTATTTTTGGTCCCCAAGCACCAAAGAGAGACTGGTAGGTGACCAGGAGCATGTTCACTCTCTGCTTGTCAGATCTACGATAGTTGCCTCTACTTGGTCCCAAAGCCAGATGAAATGTCTGACCAACATTTGACGAATTTTGTAGCCCTATTTGCCAAAGGTTAGGTTTGATTCAAGTGACAAGAGCTTCGTGGCCTTTGTCGTATGTGATCACCGAGATCCGATTCTGTGTCATTTCTGTGTTTCATTTCGCCCAGCCTGCAAGGGCTGACATCAACTCAAGGCTGTTCCGTTGCTTGATTAAAGTATGGATATTATTAGCTGGTGTTTGTGAGGGAGGGACTGGAAGAGATTTGCGGGAGGAAGGAGGGGCGGGAAAAGGGGACACACACACTGACTGACTGACTGAAACCAATTTATTGTCAGATTAACTCAAGGTTTGTCTCTCTCTCTCTCTCTCTCTCTCTCTCTCTCTCTCTCTCTCTCTCTCTCTCTCTCTCTCTCTCTCTCTCTCTCTCTCTCACCACACACACACACACACACACACACGCACGCACGCACACACACACACACACACACACACACACACGCACACACACACACACACACACACTCACTCACACTCACACACACACACACACACACACACACAAATGTACATAGGGAGAGACTGAGGAGAATTACAAGGTAAAATGATGATCACCTCCATAATCATCATCATTATCATCATCCTCATCAACAACATCCTCCTCCTCCTCCTCATCATCATCATTAGCAGAAGAGGAGAAGGAGAAGAAGAAAAGAAGAAGAAGAAGAAGAGAAGAAGAGAGAGAAGAAGAGAGAAGAGAGAGAGAGAGAGAGAGAGGAGAGGTTTACGAGATAGAGAGCGAGAGAGAGAGAGAGAGAGAGAGAGAACGTTTACCTACATGAGGAAGGGTAGGTGATTGAGACAAAGGGAGAGAATTATTAAGCTCATTAAGTGTTGGGCAGATCAGAAAGACGCGGATATCGTTGGATCGATCCACCTAAGACTGAAATACAACGATGGTCAGTAAACCAAACTGCCAGGAGGTGGTGCTGTTAGGATAGACAGGAATCGAGGTCACGACGTTAAAGATAAGCCAGATGAATCACAAAATGAAGGTTGCTGCGTTTCCATACGAACGGTCTGCCCATGAAATTATTTCACACCAGGAGCATTTGTTTCACCAATCCCACCCCCACCCCCCCTCTCCCCCTTTATCATTTAAGTCCACTTCCTTACCGTGCTTTTAATCTTATTAGAATTGGTAGAAACTGTGTTTCCCAATACATCCCAGATGTTCTCCTGACTTACTTCCGGTTCACCCTGGATTACCATCTCATGGCTTTCTTGACTAGGTCTATGTGACTCTAAAAGATTGATTCTTAATCTGTGGCTTAAACAACAGTACTATTCTTTTGTCATGATAAGCACGAATCGTTTATAAACAGTAGGCCGTAACCTGTGTGAGCCACCGTTGGAAAAAAAAATCTGTTGTATACACAAACTCACAAGCGGTTACCTTCGCCTTTTCACCAAACGCAGACGTATAAACTCAAGATATAGGTTGATAATGGGTTAACCTGATTTTTAATAGACATACCCTTGTGTAGGACGATGGGAAGACTTACGTGTTCGGAGTGTACACACACCACACCAAAGTTATTCGGGTGACTTTGCCCTAGCTATTTACAGTCAGGTGTCATGTCCACATCCCCTAAAGAGATCATGTCATAATGGACCCAGGGACAAGTTTACGCAGCAGGCAAATCCGCTAACATCCCTTCCTGCTCCACCCATCTCTCCTCACCTCTCCTCTCCCTCCCGCACTTGCTTGTCACCTGTCATCCGTGTCAGTTTTACCCTGAGGCGAGATGTTACCGATCGCCGTGAGAGGCCTGCCGGATGAACAAGGCGACCGTTCTCTTCGTGTCGTCTGCTTCTTTCTGATTGGAACGGTTGTGTTGCTACATCCTGTCGTCTGCTTCTTTTTGATTGACATGTGTCGCGGCCTTCGATTGGCTGGCTGCTTTTGATATTGATACCAAAAAGGTCGACTATAGACCCCTGGACCAGGGGAAGTGAATTAGAGGGGAACAGAACAGTACAGGGATCAGAAGATCTAGAAGCGTCCGGACGTTTAATGTGAACAGCCAGTTCGATTACATGGCGATAACGAAAAACGTACATCTGGTCTAAAAATAAATCACAAATCACCAGCTATTAAAATATGCACATACCCATAGTATAGATAACAAATAATTATTGCAAATCAGCTATCACATACAACATGGCCCTGCCAGACCACTAGCTAAAGCCATTACCATTCCTGTTGGTCAAATCCCAGTTGTTTGTACTGTCAATTGTAGCTCAGTCCCACAACGCGTCCATTCAGAGATCCAAACTGGTCAAAAAGCCAGACTCATCTACCCGCCTTTAAGCTCGTGCACACGCACAGAGGGAGAGAGACGGTTTACTAGACCATGGACACTAAAAGTCTCTAATACTGTGAACAGTAATGTAGTTTGTCTAAACATAACGTACATGGGCATGGCAATACCTAAGTTGGTGAATTAAGAGATTGTCCTTGGGCAGCAGTTTTTACGACAGATGAGGTTACAGTTTAGTAATTATATTGAGGGGTACTTGCAAAACACTGCCAAGAGAACTGCTTGTAGTGCTTTACAATAATAAATAAAAAATGATGATAGGCCTGCGTGTTTATACAGTACACATAATATTCTACATCAAATATCAATATTACCCATAAAGCCACGAAAATGTACCCAGCAAACTATGTAATAGAAAAGGCAAGCTGACGATCTCATCCATATACACATCTTTCAACAAAAAGCGCATATATACATGTGCACTTACAGAATGAAACATGTCACACCTGTGCAAAGGTACTGTGTAGATGAGCATGCCACAGCCTGACGTATTACCAAGGGAAGAGGCGAGTTTTCAGGCCCGATTATGGAGGCGGGGGAGTCGGAGTCCGTCAGTGTCGGAGATTGTCAGGGAGGGCCAGTGTTCAATGTCGCTGGGGCTTAGGGAAAAAAAAAAAAATCTTTGACCGAGTTCTTAGTTCTTCTAATCTAAGGTCTACTGTGACGTGTCCTGAAAAGTCGCTTATCAGCAAGAAGAGAGTTTGGCGAGAGGGGGATGATTATTTTTGTGATACATTTCTGGGAAGTTTACCATTTGTTGTGCGTTGGACGTAATAATGGCGATACATTATCAGAAGAAAGATGCCTTTCCTGATTTCTAGACCGTGTATCTTGTTTGCATGGAAGTGAAATGGACCTGAAACGGAAACGAGCACTGATTCAGAAACTGACTGGGTCTTTGAATATTTATCATTCAACTCTGTCTCCTTTATATGTGTCGGGTCACGCGCTTGTTAACTTCTGTACACTTTTTTTTTTTCGATTAATAGAAAGAAATTTTTGAAAAAAGACACCTGACCGATGTACATTCAAGCGAGGAAAACGGTATTCTGAGTGAATGAACACACTGCAAGACATAATTATTATAGACTGTTTTAAGAGTCGTAGTCAGTGTTCACTGGAACGTTATTTTAGTCATTTCCCGGAAATACCTCAAAGCTGAAGAGACACCCTCACCCCGGCCCAGCCCCTCCGAGTCCGCATTCCAACTCTTTGTTGTTGTTTTTTTTTCCCCGTCCACACCCGCTTCTGTCTGATTGTCAGTCACTGTGGGAATACCGATCGGCCCTGGTTTTTTGAGTGCTTTGTTTAGTTTTGTTTGTTTAGTATCCGAGTCCGCACTCCAACCCCTGTTTATTCCTCTTCTGTCTGACTATCAGTCACTGTGATAATACCGATCAGTACTGATGAACTTTGTTTATTGTTGTTTGTTTCATATGTTCTTTTGTTTGTTTGTTGTTTGTTGTTTTGTCGTTTTGTTGGTTTGTTTTTTTTTTTTTTACGTTTCCGTGAGTTTTATCAACGGTAAGCTGATGTTGACTCAGAAGTCAGGCAGACTTTCTGCTCAGTCTCAGGGCGAAGACTATCAACACAGCATCCACGCGCAAGTGTAAGTCGCCAACATGTGTGTGCGTGGGTGGGGTGAATTCGTGAGCACCTGTGTCCAACAGCTCACATTTCACGAAAAACAGGGAAAACAAAAACAACCGTAATACCAGCTGACACTGAGGGAATCAGATTACTACAGCATTCCACAGCTACGCCCTACCTGGCCGGTCAGATCCCCCCTCCCCCCCCTCCCCCCCCCCCCCCCATACACACTGATGACCGCTGAAGGTCACAGGAGGAAGGGACGGACGGACGGTAGGCTACGGGTGAAATTCCAGACAGGTCGCCCTACTTTTACACCGTTATCCCCTGTGTTGTCCATTTTCCACTGACGTTTATGTGTGGGCCGTTGGTGCCATTGATCGACTTGCCAGCTACCGAGCGGGCGGCAAGGCCTTCTCTGTATTTTTGTTCGGGACTGGTGGTGACCTTATGTCAGTTTGGAGTCCCGACTCCCCCCCCCCCCCCCCCCAACTCCTTCCACATCTCCCCCCCCCCTTCTCCGTCCTCCCGCCACCTCCTCCTCCCAGCCTCTCCTCCCTAAGCCCCACCCTCCCCCCCCTCCCTCCCTTTTTTTTTTGTTCTCCCCTGTTTCTCTCCCTCCGCATACAGCCCTCACGGGTAACAGCTAACAATGGAGGTATTTTTATCCCTTGGTATTTGGTGGAGGCGTGTCCACTTTTGTACGTTCGCGTGTACTTGATTATGCTTTGTTTGTGGAGCGCGCACGCCCGTGCACACGCACGCACGCACACACGCGCACGCATTTTATGACAAGCAGCGAGGAGAGATAAGAGAGAGAGAGAGAGAGAGAGGAGAGAGAGAGAGAGAGAGAGAGATGATGATCATCATTTTCATCCATTGGGAGAGGAGAGAGAGAGAGAGAGAGAGGAGATGATAATCTTTATTTCCAAGGGTAACAGATAAGCAAACACATGCTTTTTTGCTTCTTTATTTCCAAGGGTAACAGATGCTTTTTATTCATCCGGCCCTTGCCCCGTTAAGGGACTAAGTATGACTAGCGACTAAGACTTACAAAACTTTTAACAAACACACACAGATCTTCATAACATTAAAAAAGTTCATCCATTATAGGTAAGGTAAGAGAGAGAGAGAGAGAGAGAGAGAGAGAGAGAGAGAGAGAGAAAATTTCATTTACAGTGGTAATGAATAACTATGAGAGAGAGAGAGAGAGAGAGAGAGAGAGAGAGAGAGAGAGAGAGAGAGTTTCATTTACAGAGGGTAATGAATAACTATAAGAGAGAGAGAGGGAGGGATTTTATTTACCGAGGGTAATGAATAACTCACTATACGAGAGAGAGAGAGAGAGAGAGAGAGAGAGAGAGAGAGAGAGAGAGAGGGAACGTTTCTATTATCTGTGCATGGTACCGCCTTGCAGACAAAAGGGTACACGCAACGGTTACAATCGCAATAACGCATTAACGAAAAAAAAAAAAAAAAAGAAAAGAAAAGAAAAAAAAAAAGAGACACAATTGCAAGACAGTGTGCACGTTGTTCCACGCACACCTCACCCCTCCTTCCCCTGCCGCTGCCGCTGTATTACGCCCACTCTCCCCCCACCGACCCTTACCTTCCACGAGCAGGCTAGGTCCTACAACATGCAGCTAGCCCACACGCAAGCCAGGATCATGTTGAACAACCGTGAAAGTGATCGTTACTAGATTTAAAAAAAAAAAAAAAAGAAGAAATTTCTTCTGTATCCTTATGTACATGATGAGAACACCGAAAGACTGTTTGACTCACTGTTTTTGTTTTCTTTTTGTTTCCTTTTTTTTTTCTCTTTTTAAGGAACACCGGAGAACAATACAGACAGACATATATATATATATATATATATATATATATATATAGAGAGAGAGAGAGAGAGAGAGAGAGAGAGAGGTTATTTTAGTCCCAAGGGTAACAGATAAGCAAGATGACGTTTTCTTCTTCCGCATTTAGCCCTTGGCCTTGGGTAGGGTCGGCATGAGAGAGAGAGAGAGAGAGAGAGAGAGAGAGAGAGCAAGAGAGAGAGAGAGAGAGAGAGAGAGAGAGAGACAGACAGACAGACAGACAGACAGAGAAACAGACAGACACACGTACACATACACACACCATACACACACACACACACACACACACACACACACACACACACACACACACACACACACGCACACACACACGTACACATACACACACATACACACACACACACACACACACACACACACACACACACACACACACACACACACACACACACACACTCACACACACACACACACACACACACACACACACACACACACAATCTATATTACGCTATTCTGAAGTTAGAGTAACAGATAAGCAAGATCTTTCCGGCTGGCCCTCGTCCCCTGAAGGGACTGATGGTACGTAATCGCTGCAGCGAAAATATGATTACGCTGTATGTACTATGATAGTACATGCTCTCTCTCTCTCTCTCTCTCTCTCTCTCTCTCTCTCTCTCTCTCTCTCTCTCTCTCTCTCTCACACACACACACACACACACACACACACACGCACGCACACGCACACATACGCACCTAGGCTTATGTTAAATTCAGTTTATTAGTTTGTGGGGTTTATCAGCTATTGAAGAAAAACATTTTCTTTCATTGAAAAACACGTACTTAAATGTATTGCAATTCTATAGGACTTGAAGATTTTTGGAGAACTACCCCTAACGTTCGAATTTCTTGATATTGACCGACAGTTTTAATTGAATTTGCACAGGGGTGGGGGTGGGGGGTCAAAGTGTTACTAGTTGAAGAGAGCATGTGAGAGCAAGAAGATGGCTTGTGTACATGTAGGAGTAATTTTTTTTTGCTTGAGAGTTAAAGAAGTGTTTGAATTTGTACGATATTTGTCTGGGTACTGTTCTGCATAAGTGTTTTTTTTTTTTTCTTCTTTTATTATGTGAGAAATCTATGAGAAACAGGTGCCAACGATTATGCCTAGAATACAATGACTGTCAGGTTCTTCGGTTATTATTATTGTTATTATATTGGGTATTTATATAGCGCCTATCATTGGTCACAGACCAAGCTC
>JADBJO010000165.1:727500-735000 GCA_016801955.1 Conus betulinus
CACACACACCCCGAATGCTGACATCAGTTCCTTGATTGACGCCCACTTAGCATAAATTACTCAAAGAGGGAAAAGAAACAAGAAACTCACAAATATTTCTTTCCATTCTTTGAGTCCTCCAACGTCTCACTCGGCATTTGCATTGATGACAGCCACATCATCGTTGAAGAACAAAAATAGGCACTCGGACAGGAAGACTGTTCAGAACATTCACATCTCTTTCCTTCCACCTGTGTCTCCTGTCCTCGGATTTCCTTGTTTATTGGAGAAGAAGAAATACGACAGAAAATCAATGGGGCAAGAGCAGATCACTCTGCCATAGATCAGGGCCCGTAAGTCATGCATAGTAGAGCTTGGAAGAATTCCAATACTCGCGGCAACCAGCTGAAGCTGTCCAAAGAGCGGCCTCATCTGACTGAACCGTAGAGTTGATAATTTCATATTCAAAACAGAAAGCAAGACAGAACAGACGTGCTGTCGTTTTGGTATTCGTTCTTTCAATCATGCAATGTTCAATCAGTCCCCATTAGGGGCTTCTTTCTCTCGTCCTGTCTTTTCCCTTCTTTCTTTCTTTTTCCTTCACAGTAGGTCTTTTCTTCTTCTCTTCTTCTTTCTTCTTCTTCTTCTTCTCTTTCTCTTCTGCATCATCATCATCATCATCATTTCATCATCATCATCATCATCTTCTTTCTTCTTCTTCTTCTTCTCTTCTTCTTCTTCTTCTTTTCAAACCAGGTCAACATCTAACCAACATCGAAACTAAACGGAAGCCTCTGAACAGTCTCTATTCTGTTAATTGATCGCATCTGAGCATGCGACTTCTACATCCAGAACAGTGGCTTTGTCCACAGATACATAGTTCTGTTTTTGCTTAAGGCCAAAAAGATGCTCCTTTTGATGTGCCTTTCCGAACTTTTCATTACAGAAAGGCTGGAAAAAAGAAAAACAAACAAACAAACAAACAAAATGTTGTAAAAGCAGAGTATAGATGATGACAAAAACCGTCGAGAACATCAAGGTAGACTTTTTCCCCTAAAAAGCCTAATTTGTTAGATGTACTGTTGTGATGTACAAAAATTGTATAGCCTCTCATCAAGGGTCCTGCTTTCCCTCGCCACTTGCAGCGTTACTTTCTGAGTGAGATGACCTAGGTGAGCTGTCAAAATTAATTATTTCCATTGCATGTTTAATTGACAATTAATCTACACACAGGCCTAGATTATCTTCTCTCTGAACTTCAGTTTTACTCAGAATCACGTGGAGAGATTGTACCTGACTAAGCTAGGCTGTTAACAACGTGACCTAAACTGACTTGCTTCAATGCATCTGAACATCGAAAATTAGTTAAACGGTGACACAAAATACCATCGAAATGATACGATCTTACCATTGATCCAATATGTGTTGATTTCAAGATAAGTCGGTACGTTTTCTGTTTTAAGAACACGCATTATCTGTAGATAATTGTGATTTTTATCAAAATAAAGTGAATGTCTAAAAGGGTGGCTTATTTTTCACGAGATTTAAGAACACATAGGTGAACTTAAATTGACCAAAACATAATGAAAAAAACAATACAACTTCGGAGTCTGCTCACACTGATTCTTTTCTCGTAGTCTTCGATCAAAGTGGTTTAGGATGCATTTAAATTCCAGAGCTCTTGGTTTGGTGTGTGTGTGCATCTCAGTATAACCAGACTTCGGTTGAACAGTTTTAGAGAAAGGTTAAAAGATGACACCGATCACAACCGTTTTTTTTTTTTTTTTTTTGTTTGTTTGTTTTTTTTTTTTGTTTTTTTTTTTTTTTTGGGGGGGGGGGGGGGGGTTGGCTTCGGGGTCTTCAGCCGAGTTGAAGTCAGAGCAACGCATCAATCGTCGACAGTTTCCATAACTGTTTTTCAAACTTGATCCAAACCTAGGCCGTACTCGGAAGCGTTCGATAATTTATTTGTTGTCCACGAAGAAAGGTTTCCCATCTGACCTTTGGTCAAGGTCACGTGGGCAGCTATCGTGAAGAACAGACAATGTCAGGCAGGTACCCATGGTCTGACCAGCGCATTGGTCAAATACGTAGGTCAGGTATCTGTTAAGTCGTGTCCACAAGAGCTTGATTTAAAACTGAAGCACACTGTTGTCTTGTCGTTTAGCTGGTATGTGGTTGTAGCGAATAGCGTCTTTATATGGACGGGTTCGCTCGTAGTGAGACCTCTATGGTGAAAGTGAAAGTGAAACTGAAACAAAGTACGCCTGTGTGCGATGTTTCATGTAATAAGTCAGTTGAACTGCTTCAGAAATATCAAAAAATAACCACAATAACTGTTTCTTGTTTTTTTTACCATGAGCAAGCAACCTGTGTATAAAAATGATAGGATCGTGTATTGTATATAGAAATTGTATGCCAAAGCGGCATATACGCGCTGGTTGAGCAGTTTGGAAATGAAGAAGAGAAAGAGAGAAGGAAAGAAACGCACATACGCGCGCAAGCGTATAGAAGCGGTTGAGATGGATAATGCTTGAGATTATTCGGATATCGGATCCTTTTTTCCTGCAACGTTTATTAAGCCGTACCATGGGAAGATCAATGATCTGCCTGTTTTAGCATAGAACAGATAACAGACTGGGTATCTGGGCCTTTTCAGAGAGGGGAGTAGAGTGGGGCGTAGAAAGCTCTGCTGCAGTTAACATGGACTTGGCGCAGCTGATAATTCTAGCTTTTTTTTTTTTTTTTTTTTTTTTACAAGTCATAAGATTCTAAATTACCATAACATTCGGTTGTTCTTGTGGGGGGACCGGAATAGCTCAGTTGGTGGAGCGCCGGACTCGTAATCCAAGGGTTGCGGGTTCAAATCTCCGCCGGACCGGTTGGTACAGGGGGATTTCTCCCTCGGAGTTAAGACTAGTTCTGACTCCCATTTCCCATTTAATCCTTCAAATGAGACTATAAGCCGAGGTTCCATGTGTGAACGCACGCATAACATCATGCACACACGTCAAATCCCATCACCAACTTTCGGAAGAGAAGGCCAGTTTGGCCGTTGTTATGGATGACACGTTACACATAGATGCACCTTCCCCGAAGATGGAGTATGGCTGCCTTAATGGCGGGATAAAAAAATGGTCATGCACACAAAACTCAATTCCGTTTGTAGGGTAGATGGGATTAATACTTGCCTGTCAATATAGGGAGTGTCCGCAGGAGTATCAGCCTGCATATGCATAAGAAGAAGAAGAAGAAGGAGAAGCAGGTTGTTCTTGTTTTGCAATTTGACAGATTCTCAATAACCATGATCTTCGAATATCCCTGTTTTTCAAGATTAGGGATATTCCATCATCATGATCTAGAGTTTTTCCTTCTTTGCAAGTTGAGAGACAGCCCATCACCATGATCTGGGGTTCTTCCTATTGCGCAAAAATTGAGGAAATTCCATCACCATGATCTTGGTTTTTCCTGCTTTGATAGTCGAGAAATATTCGTTCACCATGATCATGGGTTCTTCTTTCCTGCTTTGCAAATTGACAGATAGTCCATCACCATGATCTTGGATTTTTCTGTGCTTTGCAATTTGAGAGAGATATACCATCAGCATGATGTTTGAGTTTTTCTTACTTTGCTAATCGAGAAATGTCCTTTCACTATGATCGTGTGTGTGTGTGTGTGTGTGTGTGTGTGTGTGTGTGTGTGTGTGTGTGTGTGTGTGTGTGTGTGTGTGTTTTCCCCAGCTTTGCAAGTTGAGAGATATTCTATTTCCATAAGCTTCAGTTTTTCAGGTTTTGTAAGTTGAGAGCAGCAAGGAGGTCGTAGGTTCCCACTGTTTTGTAAATGGACAGATCCTCAAATTCCGTTCTCCCTGCTTTGCAAGTTGTGATATTCTTTATGGTTGTCGTCTTCAGTTTCCGTTATTTCAAGCTGAGATATTCTTAATGGCTATAGTTTTCGGTTTCTGTTATTTCAAGCTGAGATATTCTTAATGGTTGTAGTCTTCGGTTTCCGTTAGTTCAAGCTGAGATATTCTTCATGGCTGTAGTCTTCGGTTTCCGTTATTTCAAGCTGAGATATTCGTAATGGCTATAGTCTTCGGTGTTCGTCATTTTCACCTTCAGTCCATTATAGACTGTTCAAAAGTATAACGATTCAGGGACTTTTCTTGATGTAGTCTGTCAAAGCTCAGTCGTCTTTGTAGATGTATCAGAATGAGCATGGAAGATGGTGATGTTAGTGGTGGCCAGGGTGCAATGTGTGTGTGTGTGTGTGTGTGTGTGTGTGTGAGAGAGAGAGTGAGAGAGAGAGAGAGAGAGAGAGAGAGAGAGAGAGAGAGAGAGAGAGAGAGAGAGAGAGAACGAACGAACGAACGAATTTTATTTTAAGAGGGTAATGGACTAAACATATATACTTTTTTTTTACATCCAGCCCTCTGGGCAAGAAAAAAAAAATCGATATAAAAAGTAAATCAAGCAAATACTTTTAAAAAATGCAACAATACCTGCATGACAACTTGCATGACAACATGAGAGAGAGAGAGAGAGAGAGAGAGAGAGAGAGAGAGAGAGAGAGAGAGAGAGAGAGAGAGAGAGGTTATGTTTGTAATAGCTGAGAACCTCATTCCACATAAATGTTGCCCAAATTCAGTGCAGACCAGTGGGAACATGATATCATAAAGTGATGAGTTGTGACGTCAACGAATGACAGTTTAAACCGTAGAGCCTTCCGACCTTTTCCAATCAGTGTCCCTGTTGCGGGTCATCGCTGCGCGCAAAATCCCCCCCCCCCCCACACACCCACACAACACAACCCCACACCCCACACACACACACACGGGATGCACACATGCACACACTCTGGGGCTGCTCGTCTGTTCTGTCTGTCTGTCTGTCTGTTGGTCTGTCTGTCTGTCTCTTCTCTCTCCTCTCTCTCATCTCTCTCTCTGGATCTCTCTCTCTCTCTCTCTCTCTCAAATATGTCGTCTTGTTTTGCTATTGTTCTGTGTTCAGTTAGAAGCCATGTTGGGAGTCTTCTACTAACGTCACCAAGGTGTTTGTACGAGCGAGTCCTTAGCTGTGTTTTTGACCGAGTGTGTTAGTGGTCTAGGAGATACAGCTGACAATCCACTGATTTGAAAGGCGAACAGAACGGAATGATGCTTCGATAAAGTCAGAAATCAAAACGTCGTTAATTTGAATGAAATCGTTTGCTCCATCATATACTATACCCAGAATTTTGGCTTATGCATGACACAAGCAGAAGGCGTTGTTTTTCGACTTTTACGCAGAACAGCCTTTCGTCATTCCCATTGTAAGTCTCCCATTCCTCGGTTATTACCTGTCGAGTACATACAACGACAGGACAGTGACGGAGGACCGCCAAAATAGGAAGTGAGTTTATCGGCACCAGATTTAGTTGTGCTGTTTTACGTAAAGAGCACGAAATAAAGTAGTTTGGTCGAATTGGGTTCCGAGCCCCCTTCTCTCCCCCTCCCCAACCCCTTTTTTGTTTTTTTTTTTTTTTGGCCCCTGGCCATGCCTCCCTCCCCCACGATCCGTCCCACCTCCATCCCTCTCCCCGCCGCCTCCCACGGATTGCAACACACAATATACAGCTAGAGGACAATACCAACATACGATGGTGGACACGAATGTTTGACAGTACTTGGTATTAATTTATTTTTTTTTTTTTTTGTATTTATCTTAACAAAAAAGAGTGTGCGAAAAGTGTATGTGTGTGGGGAGATACCATCATAGTGCTGCGCAAGTGCATGGGTGTGTTGTGTGTTGTGTGTGTGTGATGTGTGTGGTGTGGTGTGTGTGTGTGCTGCAATTTTGTTGTCGTGAGTGTGTATGTGTGTTTGTGTGTGTGGTGTGTGTGTGTTTGTGTGTGTTTGTGTGTGTATGGTGGTGTGTGTGTGGTGTGTGTGTGTGTGTGTGTTGTGTTTGTGTGTGCGTTGTGTGTCTGGTGTGTAGGTGTGTGATGTGTGTGTGGTGTGTGACGTGAGCATAGAGGAGAGCCGAACGAATATAGTCTCTTCTTCATGGCTGTCGGTAGGTTTCGGTATGCCTGCAGGTCTGTCCTGAATCTGGTCTGTCTGTCGTCGTTCTCTGGTGACCCATTATCACCATTTGCTGATGTATTGTGTTGCCACAGCCTCCTTACTGCTGCTGAAAAATGCATTGGTTGCTATCTGAATCTCCCTGTCGCTCTCTGATCCTGCCCTCGATCTCTCTGCTCTCTCCGTCTCTCTCATCTCTCTCTCTCTCTTCTGTCTCTCTCTCTCTCCCACCCCCCCCCCCACCCTCTCTCTCCTCCCTGTCGCTACCTACCCTTTCCTCTGTCCTTTCTGTCGTCTATCGCCTCTTTAAAGTCCAACACCATCCCAAAGACACAAGAAGAGGCAAACAGAATGAGGCAAAAATCTTACAACTAAACGTTCCATCTCTACCGCTTCTTAAAAGATCAGTGGACCGAGAGAGAGTTGGATTTTGGAAATGGGTTCACTGGAGAAAAATCAGCTGGAGCAGTGGACCAAAAGTGGGTTTTTAAGATGTGGGGGTTTAGGAACCCAATCAGTTGGAGTGGGGTGCACAGCCAGCATGTATGTGAAAGAGAGAAGAGTTTAGTACTGGGGTAATAACCTGTTTATAATGACATCCAGCTGGAATCTCCCGTATCAAGTTATCACTTGGCGGGTTGAGAAGAAGAAGAATGAAGGAAAGAAATCTCCTCAACCAAAAACTGCAAGAAGATAATCTCCCAAAAATCAAAGGCCAACAAACCAGTTCAATTCACATGTCCCATCTTTCAACCCCGCCAGATCAGAATATCACTCCAGAATCAGAATCAAACATTTCACTTGCATCCACCACACCAGCCAACCTCACGGCAAAATGTTTTTCCAAGCTCATATCAGTCCCTACGTATTAGAACGTGAATACACCTCGCTCGTGGCAAACTCTCTCTTAGCGCAAAACCAAACTTAAGCCATTGGAGATGAAGACGAAGAGTTCTGTTCCCTGCATAGAGGGCGCCGCATTCCCAAAAATCACTAGCCTCGCGGACGCTTCTTCTCTATAAAACCACACTAAGCATTCCCTCCCTTAACGCCGCAGACCAACAATATATTCAGGGAGTTTACACAAGATTTTATGGACGGTTGTTATTTTAAACACATCTGAAACATATATAGTCAGATTCTATCCGCATTAATTCCTCAAGTATCCCGTTCCCCAAACACCAAACACGTCCCCCGGCCCGTTTCCAAACTGTGACCTGTTCAATAGGTGCCTTTTTACATATTCAGGTTCCCTGCTTGTGTCTCACTGCCCGCCTTCGACATCCAACGCCGGGGTTTAGTCAAACCTTCAACCAACATTCATTTCTTCAAATACATATGTGCGTGATTGTTGATTATTGTGATATTGGCGTTGGACGATAGAAACAACAACCACCACCACAACAACAACAACATCAAACCTTCAACACATTCATTTTCTTCAAATACCTTATGTCCGT
>JADBJO010000165.1:740000-745000 GCA_016801955.1 Conus betulinus
AGTTCCGTGTGCAAAGGGTTAGAGTACGGTGGTTTATTTGTTTTGCTTGTTTGTTTTTAGGGAATGGAATTCATGATAAGTCCGATTACAGAGCAAAGCGTCGGTATCTGGATTCTACTGAGCATGGTCTGGCCTTGTAACGTAAACTTCAATGCGTGTCACATCTTAGACCAAGATCGCAGTATGTCCCTGCCACATGGCATCTGAAGTACGTCTGCCGACTTTCTTCTTCTTTCTTCTTAGTCCTCTTCGTTCCGATCGGAACACAGGGCCCGCACTGCAGATCTCCATCTCGCTCTGTCTTTGGCTATTCTCTTGGCTTCACCTCAGTCATGTTGGTGAACTTGAGTTCTGCCTGTAGAGTTCTTCTCCAGGTGGTGACTGGTCGTCCCCTCTTCCGCTTCCCCTGTGGGTTCCGGTCCAAGGCGTGGCATGGGATGTGGGCCTGTCCTCTACGCAGGGTGTGTCCAACCCAGCCCCACTTCCTCATCTGGATACTCTTGGTGATTGGGCGCATGAGTTCCTCGTTGGAGATTCGCTCCGGCCATCTGATGCGCAGGATCTGGCGAAGACAGGTGTTGATGAAGACTTGTAACTTGCTGTCCAGGCTCTATGTGTCTGAACCGTACAATAACACAGACTTGACGTTGGTGATGAACAGCCTTAGCTTGGTGTGCAGACTGAGGTTTTCGGTCCTCCACACTGGTCTGAGGGTGACAAAAACATTGCGCGCCTTGCTAATCCTGGCCTTTACATCTTCATCAGCTCCTCCTCTCTTGCTGACAATGCTGCCCAGGAAGTGAAGTGGTCAACATCCTCTATGGCATGTCCATCGATGCCGATGGCCTCTTCCTGAGTGGCGTTGACCCACGGGCTCTTTTGTTTTCCCCACGTTGTACTGCCCCACTTTAAATCCGTTAATTACTACAGCAGGAAACGTCTTCGGGTCTCTGGATTTTCCTTCAGGTACTATAATTCAGGTGTCTGGAGTCTGTATCTGTTCCTGGGAGAGAGAGACCACACGCACGCACACACGCACGCTCGCATATGCGCACGCGGGCATCAACACACACACACACACACACACACACACACACACACACTCTCTCTCTCTCTCTCTCGCTCTCTCTCTCTCTCTCTCTCTCTCTCTCTCTCTCTCTCTCTCTCTCTCTCTCTCTCTCTCTCAGAGGCGCGGGCGCGCTAGACGTGCTCGCGGGTTACAACGGCCTTATCATCACGGAAATGTAGACACGGCATAAAACTGCCTGGATCTTGTCATGAAAATGTCAGGCCGCAGATCACGGGGTTGGTTTGAAGGCATGCTGTTGCCGCTTTGCCTATGAAGCTGCAATTTCTGTCATGTTCTTGGTTACATTGTGTGACGTTGATATTCGTTTTGCGGGCCAGTTAGGCTACACGCAGTGAGGTCTCAATCCTTGGTGAAACCGAAACACGTGGGATACTCACATTATCCAGACTGTCAGATATACACGTGGCTTGTTTTTATTATTCATACTTTTGTTTTGCTAGAAATTAGCAGAACCGCCAAACAAATTGAACAAGCAGGTTACAAAGCAGACACAACGCGTTTCGACCAGTTGCAGTTCTTTAGACAGGCAAAAATAACATTAGAATCATCAACATGGCAATCATTGCTTTAGCTCATTTGCTCCAACTTTCTGCTTGTAGTTACTCCACTTTCAAACCTACTTTGATTTGGGTAATCTCTTTCAGTTTTTGTTGCAATGCTAATCCTAGATGTTCCAACTTGTAGATTCTTGTTAGTTTGAATATTAAGATTGATTCACTGTTTTTAACTCCACTTTCAAACCTACTTTGATTTGGGATAATCTGTTTTTTTAAGTCTTTGTTGCAATGCTAATCCTAAATCTTCCAACTTGTGGATTCTTGTTAGTTTAAATATTAAAATGGATTCACTGTTGTTGGTTTTTTTTTCTGTTTGTTTGTTTGTTGTTGTTGTTTCTTCTTTTTGACATCTATGGGGGCTTGATATTTGACTCCGGAAACGCGCTTAGAATAGGTATTTGTGACGTAACATGAAATATGTATATTAAACGTCTGTCTTCACATCTGGTTTTTAGCGAAGAGTGGGTCTGTGTACTGCGCCTAGACTGGTCCATGCAGTACCCCCACATGCAGGCTGAATCATGATGCTACACACTCAGGAACACACTCAGGGAGAGCTCACCAGCGGGTCTCCAGAGAAGAAGTATTTCGGTGCCGAACTCGTGAAACACTCTGAGGGGACAGGGCCTCATCCGGGTCATGACTCCCAGATGCCTTTCTGCTGTCAGAAAGTTTTCTGGCGCTGCCAAGATTCGAACCTGCTCTTCCTGGTTGGTTCGGAGCCTAGGGGGCCACGTCGACTTGTGACGGTTGTCGTACCTACATTGCTGTCGGACATCTGTTCTGAGTTGGTAAATGTAAGCTGTAAAGTTCACTTTTGCTGCACTTCGACCAGATACACCTAAAACTCTCTTCATCTGCCTCTGTCAGTACCTTTAGGGTTCTGGTCCTCTTCTCCGCAGACTTGGAGAGCTGCTTCAAGGTCATAGGCAAACAAGCCGACAACCTCATTTGCTCCAACCTCTGTGGAGGGCTCGGAAGCTATATCTCCCCCCCCCCCCCCCCCCCCCTCCCGACACATCTGTCTATCTATCTATCTATAGATAGAGAGATGGAGGAGAGAGAGAGATGAGAGAGAGACGGAGACGGAGAGACAGAGACAGAATATAAAGAAAGTAACGAACAGATGAGACGAAGAAGATTCCCGAATAACTCTGCAACCCATAGCACAGGTCATTCCTGCTGGAGTGACTACCCAACATAGTCAGCCTTTGACCGTGCAGTTGAACTGAAAGAATAAAAAGAAAAAAAGAAAAAAAAAGAGAGGAAGAGAAAAAGGAAACCGTCGTGCGTCGTATGTATGTTTTTTCCTGGGGGGGGGGGGGGGGGGGGGGGGGGGGGGGGGGGGGGGGGGGGGGGGGGGGGGGACCTATGCCTGTCAGGTTTTTTCGAGAACTGGGGAGATTTGCCCGTGTTAATGTCAGGGGGGACAACTACCACTGTTATTCTACTTGGATTCAGACGGGAAAGGTCAGGTCCCCAGTTCATAATGTACGACGGATTCAGTTACCTTTCCTTCGGCCCCATGCTAATATAGTCTGCAACAAGTGCTTTTCATGCAATGTGCTTTCAGTCTCTCTCAGTCCCATGGCAATCTGTTTGGCTATAAACAACAGGATTTTTTTTTATTGAATCAAGACGGTTTGTTTCGCTATAAACGAGAGGATTTTAACTGAATCAAGGCAGCCTATTGTGCTATAAACGTGGGTTTTAATTGAATCAAGGTAGTCTGTTCGACTATAAAACGACAGGATATTAATTTTGAATCTAGGCAGTCTGTTTGACTATAAACGACAGGATATTAATTTTGAATCAAGACAGTCCGTTTGGCTATAAACGACAGGATATTAATTTTGAATAAAGACAGTCTGTTTGGCTATAAACGACAGGATTTCAACTGATTCAAGGCAGTCGTGTTTCGCTATAAAACGACAGAATGTTAATTTTGAATCAAGGCAGTCAGTTTCGTTTCAAACGACAGGATTTTAATTGAATAAAGACAGTCTTTTTTTTCTGTAAACGACAGGATTTATTCGAATCCAGGCAGTCTGTTTGGCTATAAACGACAGGATATCGATTTTGAATCCAGGCAGTCTGGCTATGAACGACAGGATATTAATTTTTGAATCAACACAGTCTGGCTATAAACGACAGGGTATTAATTTTGAATCAGAGCAGTCTGTTTGACTATAAACGACAAGATTTCAATTGAATCAAGACGGTCTGTTTTGCTGTAAGTGACAGGATTTTAATCGAATCAAGACAGTCTGGCTGGCTATAAACGACAGGATTTTTTGTTGAATCAAGGCAGTCTGCTTCGCTTTAAACGACAGGGTGTTGATTTGAATCAAGGAAATCTGTTTGGCTATAAACGACAGGATATTCACCTTGAATCCAGGCAATCTGTTTTGGCTATAAACGACAGGATATTCACTTTGAATCCAGGCAATCTGTTTGGCTGTAACGGCAGGATATTCACTTTGAAGTCAGGCAGACTGTTTGGCTGTAAACGGCAGGATTTTAACCGGAGTCTCTCCAGCTAAAAAACCATATTTACATACAGTAATTTGATGCCACCTTTTTTTTTTCCCTCAGCGACTTGAGTCTGCAGCTTTACAAAGTCAAGAACTTTAGAAAACTATTATTTTTGTGAATATTCTTCTTCTTCTTCTGTTAGTTCACTTAGACTGCACCTGTTGTGAAATCTGTGATAGTGGCCGCATAATGGTTGGTCTTCAACAACAGGGAAATCCATAACCAGAGAGAGAGAGAGAGAGAGAGAGAGAGAGAGAGAGAGAGAGAGAGAGAGAGACTCTTGACTCTTGACACGCGCATTAACGCTGCGCCTTTTAATGTGGGGCCAACGGCCCGTTCACATGAGTCACGCACATTGTTCAGAATTCGAAAAAAGAACAAAAAACAAAAATCTGAAATAATCAAATCACATCATCAACATTGATCAGATCGAGAGAGAGAGAGAGAGAGAGTGGAGAGTGTGTGTGTGTGTGTGTGTGTGTGTGTGTGTGTGTGTGTGTGTGTTGTGTATTATGTGCGCGCGCGTGTGTGTATGTGTGTGTGCGTGCATATGCGCGTGCGCGTGCATGTTTGTGTGTATGTGCATGCTTGCTTGAGTGCGGACGTGCGTGCATGCATGCATATGTGTGTATGTGTGTGTGCGTGGGCGCGTCCGCACGCGTGATTGTGTGTATGTGCGTGTATGCGGGCGCGCGTGTGTTTATGTGTGTGCATGCAGGCATGTGCGTGTGTGCGTGCGTGCTCTGTGTGTGTGTGTGTGTGTGTGTGTGTGTGTGTGTGTGTGTGTGTGTGTGTGTATGCGCGCGCGTGTGTTCTCC
>JADBJO010000165.1:750000-755000 GCA_016801955.1 Conus betulinus
TCTGACATCTGTATTCCATCGACTGCACATCGGGCCCAAATTAATGACAAGACAGTGGTCTCATCCACTGCACCACATGGACGCTTCTTGAGAATGTGGCTCAGCTCTCTCGCCAAGCACTACAGGCGACCGTGAGTGTTCTTTTGGATCTGGTTGACAATGAGTCAAGTTCAAATGGCCGTATGAATCTTGGTCACTTACACACCACTGTTTTGATAACTTAAATAAAAAGATTATTTGTTTTTAAGCTCAGGAGATGAAACGAACCGATGACTGTACAGAAGTTGTTCTTCTCGACCCTGAAGATTTCTGCAAGAAGGACAACTCCAGTCAGTAAAAACCGTGCCTAACGAGATACCGTGGTTTTCGGAAATGGAGAGATGGATAAAGCGCGCGCGTGATTTGCTTGCCCCTTCTGAGGACATTTGAGAAACGCTGTCACACAGGCATGTATATGAAGTGAATGGAATTTATCTGTGTGGCTGTGGTCTTCACCGTCAGAGTCCACGACACCCTCAACAACTGTCGGTAAGAGCCGACAGCATAACAGATATATGCAGTGCTGTGGCTGTGAACGTATGAAGGGTGCGTTAAAAAAAAAAAGTTAAATCGACATATTAAAAGGAAAACTAGGAAATAAAACCGGTTTACTTTACCACAACGTAACATAGAAATGATGAATAAAGAGCGCAATATATAACTGAGAAATAAAGAGATATAATCAATTTGAAATAGGTATGTTACAATATATTGGTTCTTTCTAACAAAATTTTTTACCTTTTTTTTCCGCGTAAGTAGGCTGATACTCCTGCGGACACTCCCTGTATAGACAGGCAAGGATTGGTCTCATCTACCCAACAAAAGGAGTGGAGTTTTGTGTGTGGAGTGGAGTTTCTCTCTCTTCCTCCCTCCATCCCTCCCTCTCTCTCTGCGCGCGCGCGCGCACACACCACACGCGCACACACACACACACACACACACACACACACACACACACAGAGGGAGGGGGAGAGAGAGAGAGAGGGAGGGAGGGAGAGAGAGAGAGACATGCACTATTAGCATGTCAAATTTAAGACACAAGCAGACAGAATAACAGCCCGAGTCGAAGGCAAAACGAACACTGAATTGTATTAGCAAAGAAGTTTGAACCCAGGCCATATAGACAACATGAATTAATAATTAACGTCCGTTATTTGTATAAGTCTGATATTAACGAGCGAGCGACGGGAATTCCTGAATGAGACGGAACAGGGTGTCTGTGTGTCTGCCTATCCCTTGATCAATAATTCCTGACATTGCGGTGTGAATTTGTATAGATCCGTGTTGATCCTGCCACTCAAAGAAAGTGCTAGTAAAACTCCTCGGTGTTTGCTAACGATACGCTAAGAGAATGTGGCAGAGGTCATGGTATTAACCATGTTTATTGTTAGTATTGTTTGTTATTATTTTTCTTTCTTGTCTCCCCCCCCCCCCCCCCCCCCCCTCATCCCAGCTCATTTCACCACCATCCCTCCACTTTCCACTGCATGTTCGATTGTGATGTTTTTCGGGAAAATAAACTGGGAGTACGTTTATATGCTTTGCATTTTTTTTTTTCTTCTTCTTCTCCTTCATCTTGTCTCGTTTCTGCCCGTTGCAGAGTGAGGCGACTGCAGGAGGAAATGTAAAACAAATTTTAAAAGGTATTTGAACTACCTCCGCCAGACAACATGGACACATGAATCACAGGACAAAACGCGACGCGTTTCGACCTCTTAGGTCTTCTTCAGGCAAGCTAAACAGCACTCAGGACAACGGGAAAAAAGTGATTGCCCGATCTTCATTTTTGTTGTCCTGAGTGAAGTGTCTCTTGCCAGATGAAGACCTAAGAGGTCGAAAACGCGTCGTGTTTTGTCCTTTAATTCCTGTGTCCATGTAATCTGGCTTGTCTCCGTTTTCGTGAGTGCTTGTCAGACACACTCGAGATGAAAACACGCATAATATGTATGTTTCCGACCTTGTTTTCGGGCAGTTGTAATATGCCGAGAACAAGATAAATGCAAACATTGTAAGGGACACGGTTATCTTTGGTTCAAAGAAGTGTGACTGAATTGATGAGCGAACGATAACACTTGCTCATTTATTTTCCTTTTCGTAAGAGGCCTGTTTGAAAATAGGTTATCATGACGTTTTGGATCGAATGAGGCCTGACTATTACATAAAAAAAACAAAATGAATAATAGGTAAACAAATAGTAATAATAAAAAAAACTCTTTGTTCGCTCCCCTCTCTCTCTCTCTCTCTCTCTCTCTCTCTCTCTCTCTCTCTCTCTCTCTCCCCTTTCCCCCCCCCCCCCCCCTCTGTCTGTCAGTCTGTCTGTCGGTCTGTCTCTGTCTGTCTGTCTTCTGCGTGCATGCCTGCCTGCCAGTCTGTCTGTCTGTCTGTCTGCATATATTGAACAGCTTGCTTTTGGCACGATTTTCTATTTCTGTTGAGTGAATGCATATATTATACATACGTGTTCAAAAGTGTTTTTTTCCCCCTTTCTTTACAATTTCCTTATGGAGGGTTGCATGCAGTAAAAAGCAAATTGGTATTTATTCGGTTTCCCCTGATGAAGAAATATTCTTCGTTCGTTCATGCGTCCCCCTCCCTCTCTCTTCTGCCTCTGTCTTCAATCCTCTGTGTCTGCCTATCTGTCTGTCTGTCTGTCTGTCTGTCTGTGTCTCTAGTGTCTGTCTCTCTGTTTCTGTCTGTCTGTCTGTCTGTCTATCTATCTGTGTGTCGTCTGTCTTTCTCTCATGGTCAGTGTTAATGAAACCACACACCAGTAAGTCATTGACCACACCCAGTGACCGATATAAACTGACCGGCAACAGGCTGACCACCAGCTATCCATGCAGACGCACACACACACACACATACACACACACACACACACACACACACACACACACACACACACACATTCCTTCATTCAGACCAGCGGTGAGTAGTAGTAACAGCCGGTTAGTATTTACCTGCCGCTCGTGTTTACTTTGGGAGCGAGCGTATCTAGGTAAGCGATTTTACACGCCGTTCACCTGTAGTAGTAGGTCTGTGGGCTTTGCTCATTGATCGGAGAGCGGTGGGGTGTAAAGGGTAACCCACTGCGGAGTACCCAGACAAAATACTCGGCTAAAGAGTAGCAGGAACGCTCTGCTTATCTAAACAATGTTACTTCTCGCAGCGAAGTGCTTTCTTTCAGTGTGAGAGATCTGACTCGCGCGCTGTTTATGAGCGATCTGTATCCTTATTCGACGGCTTAAGACGATGTTTAGATCGGAGCGAATGATCAAATCGTCATTAGAGAAGAAATAGAATCACTGAGCCGCGCCAAAGGAAGGAACAAATTTCAAAACAGATGCAACGCGTTTCGACTTGTCGGGTCTTCTTCAGGCAAGACAAACAGCAGTCAAGACAATTGAAACAGAGGAAAACAAACATTCACTTATCAAATAAGTAGTAATGATTAATAACAGTAATGTAATCATGTGGCATTGATAATGATTATAACAATAATAATAATAATGATAATGATAACAACATCAATAGCAGTAATAGTAGCAACTATGATGATATTAAAGAAGAAGAAGGAGTATAGGTACAATAAAAGTTTTGATAAACTACTACTACTACTACTACTACTACTACTACTACTGCTGCTGCTGCTGCTGCTGCTGCTGTTGTACAAAAAATGGGAAATAAACTGAAATTAATCTAAGAATATGAAAATGTATAATGATACTACAATGATAGTGATGATAATAATGATGATAACAATAACAACGAGAACATGAACAACAGTAATAGGAGTAATATATTAATAATAAAAACAACAACAATGGTATCAATGAAGATGGGAAAGATCAAGATAATTTGTCAGATAATGATGTCACTGTAGCTGACTTAAGTACCACAAATGAAAGCCGAAGTAGCGAGCGATCATGAGAAATGAAATCCAGCTGCGATCGCTGCCATATTGTTTTCCTCCGCAAACGAACTCAGAGGACCATTACAGAACGTTTGGAACGCTCAAGACAATCATGCCGTTGCCAGGACAGGGCGCCAAATGTTGACGCTTTGCCTGAGCCACGCGACCCAGTGTTGCCCCTATACCGTTCTGAGTCGGGGCCGGATGGTGGAACAGATTGTTGTGCTTCTGTAGGGACGTCAGGCCTAAATGTCTTCTCTAGCGTCTGAAACTGCATCTGTGCCTTTTGTCTTCTTTAGCCATCCGTTCTCGGTTATGTTTTCTAGAAAGTGTTGAAGCTGATGTACGTTTTCTTAACCAAGTAACGCATTAAGTTGTAAAATGCATTCCTTTCGTGTGTGTGTGTGTGTGTGTGTGTGTGTGTGCGCGTGTGCGTGTGTCTGTGTCTGTGCGTGCGTGTGTGTGTGTGTGTGTGTGTGTGTGTTTCGTGCGTGTGTGTGTGTGCGTGCGTGCGTGCGTGCGTGCGTGCGTGCATGCGTGTAGAAAATACTTTCCGCTAAAACATCTGCCCCAGTTGTAACAAGCTTACGATAAATCGGCCTGTCCAATTAGAGTCTGGTAAGGTCGTGTAGAGCCCTTAGGTGCGTTCTGAACTGCCTTCAGAGCGTTCCTCGGAGTCTAGTCACGTGTGTGCCCATCCAGACGCTTTTTGACAAATGACAGAATTATTCAAACGTTTTCGATCACATGAGGTTTACACAGCGGCAGTCCAGCGTCACAGGATTGTCAGCTGTTGTAAGCGACTGGCGCTTTTTGTGCGAAATGTTGACGTCATGAAGAGTTGGTATGATCAAAATTAGCCCAACATTTTCGAGGAAAATGATGTTCATAGATCCCCCCCCCCACCCCCACCCCGCCCTCCTCACACTTATCCTTCCCCCACCCCCGCCTTCTTTTCATTTACAAGTTTGTTCAGAAGACGGAGCTGGAAAGGAGGGGTAGGGGAAGGGGGGGGGGGGGGGGGGGGGGGACCCACTGACATCGGGGA
>JADBJO010000165.1:757500-760000 GCA_016801955.1 Conus betulinus
TTCTGTGGTAATTCGGTGTCCAATTCTCGGATGTGGGCAGAACCATGGAAACTGTCCATTGAGGGACGCCGAGACGACTGCCGCTGAAGAGGAGATGTCCACAGGGTCTGGTTCTGCGACTGGGACAGTTATTACCTACCTTAGAGCACGGGCGATGGGACCGAAATAGAGCTGACGTGGGTAGATGTGGGTGTTTAGGGAGAGTCAGGATTAGTGGTTTTGGTTTGGAAATAATGCCAGAGAGAAGGTACGGAAGGTGGAGCAGAGAGAGAGAGAGAGAGAGAGAGAGAGAGAGAGAGAGAGAGAGAGAGAGAGAGCGTGCGAATTATATTCTATTTTAAACAATCTAAAAGAAGATTTACTGTTCCGCCCGACGAAAGAGACAAACAAATTACGAACGACAAAACACGACGCGTTTCGACATGTTTGATCTCCTTCAGGCAGGATAAACAACATTCAAGGCAATGAAAACGAAGAACGAACAATCACTTACCTCCTCAGTTGACATCCCCATTTTGCGCCCTATTTGAGGAGATAAGTGATTGTTCGTTCTTCGTTTTCATCGTCTTGAATGTTATTTTCTCGTGCCTGAAGAAGACCAAAGAGTTCGAAACGCGTTGTGTTATGTTTGATGAATTGTTTTGTCTCTTTCGTTCGGTGAAACAGTAAATCTTCTGTGAAGTTTGTTTTCATTTCCGCCTTCTGTCGCATCACTTTGAAACTAAATTCTATTTAAAGAGAGTCGTGGAGTAAGCATAAATAATGTTGTGTGTGTGTGTGTGTGTGTGTGTGTGTGTGTGTGTGTGTGTGTGTGTGTGTGTGTTTTACATCGAGCCCTCTGAGCAAAACAGAAAAAACAAACAAATAAACAAAACAAACAAAAAAAACCCCGCCAAAAGACAAATGCACACTGTTCATGAATTGGGCGAGAGGGAGGGAGGGAGGGAGGGAGAGAGAGAGAGAGAGAGAGAGAGAGAGAGAGAGAGAGAGAGAGAGAGAGAGAGAGAGTCCGTAAAACAATAAAGATAAATACATGTATAAATCAACTGTTATCTTGGACTTAAGCAACAACACATGATGTTCTCAAACATTTGTCACGGGCGCGCCTTGTCTTGTGTGCCCACAACTCCCGTACACCACTGTTTCCATGCTTCAGTGTAGAAACGTCAAGTCAAGTAAACTTTATTATCTCAATTTGAGAAATAATTTGTGGTCACACACATTCACAGCAAATAAACAATAATTTAGCCACATTACCCATTTTCTCACATATGACATACATCATATAGAGGAATTTGGATTTCAATTAAACATCTTCTCGGTTCATGAAATCAATGGACAGGGGAATAAAACTTTGTTTAAATCTGACACTTCTGCATTTAACCGATCGATATCTTCGTCCTGACTGAAGAAGGTCATACTGATTTGCAAGAACGTGGGTCTGGTCACACGTAATCTTCTTCGCTTTACAAACAACACGGCACCTGTATAGCTCACTCAGACTTTTTTGTCTCTCACCAACGATTTTTCCTCCCACGTTCACCACTTTCTCAAGCACATTTCTGCTCTTCACAGTCAACCCACCATACCAACATATAAATGAGAAAGTTAGAACAGATCTGGACATACTCAACATGGGATTTAAAATTCAGCTTATTATCTATAAAAGTTCCTAAATATTTGTATGATTCAACACGTTCTACTTCAGCACCTTTGATAAAAAGTGGTGGTACAGCTTTTGGATTCTTTCTAAAATCAATCAACATTTCTTTCGTTTTTGTTACATTCAGATCAAGATAGTTATGATCGCACCAGTCCTTTTCACTACCTACCGTCTGCTCCCCCCTCCTTTTTTCCCTTGCAGAATTATGAGATGAAGGAATATCCAGTCAGCCCAGACTTCTCACGACAAGATGTTTTATTTTTTTTTCTCCAACCTCGTGCAATGCTCAGTCTTAAGGATTTTTTTTCGTTGCTACTTTTGTTTGTTTGGTTTCCCCTGGCGCTGTAAAATGGCGTTAATTGAATTTACTACCCACTCAGCTTCCTCCTCCACACACCCCCCCCCCCCCCCCAAAAAAAAAAAAAAAAAAAAAAAAAGCCGTCTGTGCTTCTGCAGTTCGGTTGAAGACTCCCGAGTCCTTTGAAATCACACAGTACGCCCACTCTTACCCCCATCTCTCCTCTGACTCCTCTCAACTTCACATCGACTCCCACCCCCACCATTCCCCCACTTCTTCGTCTCCCTCATCTTTCTTCACGAACTGATCCGCCCTGAAATAACGAATAAACAGGTTAACTCTAGCTTCCATGACGAAATAAATAACTCCAAACATCCGTTTTTGGGGGTGGAGGTGAGGGGGGGGTGGGGGGATGTTTTCCTTGATTGTTCTGTGTGCTGTGTGTCGTCAAATCTGCTAGGCGACTCGGTGTCGTAAGCAGCATTTGTTTGGAGCTATGGGCCTGTATTTATTTCATCATGGGAGCAAGAGTTACCCTA
>JADBJO010000165.1:762500-765000 GCA_016801955.1 Conus betulinus
CAGTCAGTCCCGTGGTTGGTGGGCCACTGGCCAGTTGGTCAGTTTATCATATCTTCAGATTTCTTTTTTTCTATGTAGTTTCAGTTTGATTAAATGGATGTTTACACGTTTTAAATTCAAGGGTAATGTGACTAGTAGTGTTTGTTTGGGGCTATGTTTGGTCGGGAGTAAATTGTTGAGTATGTCTATGTGTTCCCCTCTCTCCTTCAAACTATGTCCATTTCTTTATTCTTTCCCGTCTGCCCCACCCCCACCCCCCACTCCCCCCCCTCATCTGTTTCGCTGGAAGTTTAAATGGCAGTTTCTCAGCTGACCTGACGTAGTGTCTCTCTCTCTCTCTCTCTCTCTCTCTCTCTCTCTCTCTCTCTCTCTCTCTGAATGCGCATCTATGCATGCCTTTTATCAAGCCTCTGTGTGTGTGTGTGGTGTGTGGTGTGTGTGAGAGAGAGAGAGAGAGAGAGAGGAGGAGAGAGAGAGAGAGAGAGAGAGAGAGAGAGAGAGAGACAGAATCATGAACTCCATAATCCTATGTGTTTTTCAAAATGTTTTTATTTTCTTGCATAATTTCGCTTGGCGTGGACAGACTGGAAGAATGGGCTCTTCTTGAAATCTGAATCCTCTCTCTCTCTCTCTCTCTCTCTCTCTCTCTCTCTCTCTCTCTCTGACAGATCTCATAATTATGCACACGCACAGGAGCAGCTGCTACACCCATCCACCTACTGTCGCTCTCCAGACGTTAATCATTTATCTTCCGGTTTATGAATTCATGCATTAATTAAAATACAGAAGGTGAGAAGGACGAGAAAATCAGCATTTTGACACAATATCTACATAGGGGAGGTCCCATACACACACACACACACAACACACACACACACACACACCACACCACACACACACACACCTCCACATCCTATACCCCTCACCCCTTACCTCTATGCCCCACCTCACTTCTTCCCCCTCACCTCTGTCGAGCTTCCGTCAAAGAGCTAAACGAATCGCAGACTCTCTCTCTCTCTCTCTCTCTCTCTCTCTCTCTCTCTCTTCTGCGTAATTAGTATCTTTTACACGGAAATTGACCGACTTCTGTCACTCACCTGCCAAACATGGGACTCTTCCTCGAAAAGGGTAGACAGATTGTCAGGGAGTATTTTTTTTAGCTAGATCTGCAATTTTCCCGAGGATCTTGCTCCGACAAAACAAATGTAAGGCTATTTTCGTTGGGCGATGTAACGAACCAGCAGGCACTGTCCAGTTGCCTAGTCCCGCACCCTCTTTTTCTTCCGAGGGTCGAAGCCCTGATAAAAAGCGCCGAAAATCTAAAACTGGTAGCACGTTTACTGAGCGTTATCTTTCTGTCTATATACCTAGCTCATATATCTATCCATATATCTGTTTGTCTAAGTATCTTTCTGTCCATCAGTCTGTTTGTCTGATCTCTCTCTTCTCTCTCCTCTCTCTCCTCTCTCTCTCTCTCTCTCTCTCTCTGAAATACAACAAACACGTCGAAACTGACCGTTCAAGTCCATCGGATGGGGACTATGAGCGAGTCGGGGACCCGTGTGCCTTCCTGGCCCCATGCACACGTTAAAGAACCCACGGAGGCAGTTGAAAATCGAATAAAAAAGACAAGGGGGTTCCCTGCTTGCCAAGGGGGGGGCAAAATTGATGTAAACAGTAAAGATTAGCCGCCTTCGGTATTTCTTACAAAGCCACAAAAATGTGTCACTTGAATGTTATTCAGTGTAGCCGGAGGAAATGGAGGACACGTAGATAAAAACATCGTTTGCATCCTATGTGAGAAGCTGGCGAGGAAAGAAATGAGCCCGAAATTGAAATGGACTGTGATCTGATATAGAGATGGTACGGGGGGAAGGGAGGTCGAAAAAGGTAGGACTGAATGAGCGCAAGTAGGTGCTCTTAGGCCGGGGCCCAACAGGGGTAGCTACCCGTTTTGAGTGATAGGAGTCGGAGTGGGTAGTGTGTTTTAGTTGTAAACTGTGTTGAAAGCGCTTATGCTTGCTCGTGGGCGAGGATCGACGCTATATAAATACCCCAATATAATAACAATAAGTATAAATGATAATGATAATAATAATATTAATGATGATGATTGATGATGTGCATTGATGATGATGATGATAATAATTCTGTTTTTCTGTTATCTAGCACATTCATAATCCGTATGTGTATCTGCCCATCTACCAATCTGTGGTGTGTGTGTGTGTGTGTGTGTGTGTGTGTGTGTGTGTGTGATTTTTTTTTAAACTTTTCATGACTGTGGCCTCAAATAGCAGTTCAAGTCGTATTTTGTGGACATGTGAATCCAGTTTTACCAGAGGGGAAAACACTCAACGATTGCAGGGATTTTTCACAGAGACTGTGGGTTCGCAGATGATCGAGTTGTTGCGGTTGCCATTGGGGAGGAGGACGGTGACTGCACGTTAATCGAGCTTCTGCTCCCGTCACACCCGCGACGTGACGTTGAATGCGCTCAGCT
>JADBJO010000165.1:782500-785000 GCA_016801955.1 Conus betulinus
GAGAGAGAGAGAGAGAGAGAGAGAGAGAGAGAGAGAGAGAGAGAGAGAGAGAGAGAGAGAAAGAGAAGAAGAGAAGTTTGAAGAAGAAGAAGAAGAAGAGAGAGAGAGAGAGAGAGAGAGAGAGAGAGAGAGAGAGAGAGAGCACAGAGAGAGAGACAGACAGACAGACAGACAGACAGACAGCATAGACAGACAGACAGACAGACAGAAAAACTTATGTGAAACATTCTTTCTCCAACTGGTTGTGTGCAGCGGAGCGTAAAACATCACTGGGGCGTGACTGGCACCCGACATGTCTACGATGTGTCCAGTGTGGTAGAGTTCTGTCCCCTGGACAGCACGCAGAGGTGGGTATGGTGAGAGAAAGAAAGGAGACCATGTGTCGCGGCAGATGTTTTTCTTTTTATAATGCAGGGAATATATTGGCGGCACATAGTCAGGAAGGGTTTCCTTTCAGTCTTCTGGCCTTTAGAGATAATGTTTTATCATGTTACCTTGAAGATTGGATTTTAATCGGGAAAAAAGGTAAATCGGAGACTGAATCCGAGACAGCCAACTGCACGGTATTGTTGTGTGTGTGTGTGTGTGTGTGTGTGTGTGCCTTTGGTCTGCAGTGTTGTTTGTAGTGGCTGAGAAAATATTTGTTGTATTTGTTGTCTGTTTCGTAATGTGCATTAAATAAAATTGTCACTTTGCAATCTGGGTAATCTGGGTGTGTACACTTTTGTGCATTTCTGAAATGTCCAAATCGGATATGGGCCTATTTGTCGAAAATTCATTTGTCTGTTTTATAAGTTATTTTGCCCTTTGTTTTTTGAGGGTTTTCATTTTTGGCTGGTTTCGAGTTTTCTCTTTCTCCTTCAGTATTCAGAGAGACTAGATCGTTCGAAATTTGTCAGTTTTCCATATGTCTCTTTTATTTACGTATATTTGTGCGTTCGTGTTGTTCTGTGCGGCTTAGCAAAACCCGAAAACTTCCTTGTGACTGACATTAATCCGGATTTCTGTTCACCTATTGATCATGGCCAGGAGGAATTAGTCACGTTTGTCAATAGCCACCGCAAGTCTGTTCGCTTAGTCAACTTTTGCTTGTTTGTTGCTATTTAATTGTCTTTTAAAGGCGTGACAGCTGTTCACAGAAGATTGTTGTTGTTGTTGTTGTTGTTGTTGATGTTGTTTTTGTGTTGTTGTTGTCGTCGTCATCGTCGTCATCATCATTGTCATCGTCATCGTCGGTATCATCATCATCATCATCATTACTATTGTTGTTGTTGTTATCATCATCATCATCATCATTATTATAATCATTGTTGTTGTTACTGTTGTTGTTGCTACCATGATCATAACCATCATCACCATTATCATTATTGTATTGTCGTTGTTATGTTTGTTATAATTATCATCATCACCATCATTTTTTTTTTTTTTTTTTACTTTTTATTTATGTATTTATTTATCTGTCCTTGCTTTCAAACGTAACTTGGATAAAAGGAAGAGGTCACCATTGCTGCAGTTGTATTCAGTAGGCTACCCCAAACAGATCGATACTCGGATAGACAGATTGATAAAAAGAGGATAAGTCCTGAAGTTCGATGGAGAAGACAAACGAGGAGACAGAAGGGCAGATAGGTCATAGGCCTTGATTTTTTTTTCTGACGTCATCAAGTCTTCCCAGACTGGTAGATTGACTGCTTACATTTTTTTTTTTTTTTTTTTTTTTTTTGCAAGCAAGAGAGTGGAATAGAGCGTAGAAATGTTTTGAAAACTGACATTTCCAGCAATTTTTTTTTTTTTTTATTTGGTGGGTCTCTGTAGTCTTACTGCCGGATGTAATGAGAAGTTACAACTGTTAGTATCATTATCATTACTATTATTATCATTGTTATAGAAATGAATGTACCGATTCAGTGAATGGTACTCAATAATGATTAGATGTTTCACCGGCCTCTTGTATAATCGTTCTTCACGTTACTCATCTTTGCTCTGCGCACAAAGCCCCCTCAAGATAGTTATGTTTCAGTCTCGCGAGAGCAGTCCATAGTAAGCCATTATTTTCAAGTCGCTGTAAGGCAACCCACAAAACGAGACCATGCGCGCTCCACGGAGTTGTGGGTGGTGATCAGTATTGTTTGTTTTAATCCCATACACATACATACACGCACACACACACAACACACACACACACACACACACACACACACACACACACACACACACACACACACACACACACACACATGCACGCGCGCGCACACAACACACGCACACACACGCACACACGCGCAAGCACACACACGCACACACTTAAAACGCACATCCTTCTGTTTCTCTTTCATCTTGTCTTTCCGTTTCTCTCTTATCTCATCCTTCTGTTTCTATTTCATGTCATTTTTCTGCTTCTGTCTCATCTAAAACCTTTCTATTTTATGGCCTTATCTTCGTATCTCCCTCCCCGAACCCCCACATTCACTCACACATACCTTTGTTTTTTTTCCTTTAC
>JADBJO010000165.1:790000-792500 GCA_016801955.1 Conus betulinus
TTGGAACATGTGGCGATGGCCAGCGCTTCATATGTGTCTGCAGTACAGTTGCTTTTTTTTTTCTTTTTTTCACAGATCCAGGATCTTTTTTTTTTCTTTGATTGCATACAGTTGAAATAAGTAATGAATAAAACAGATTTTTTTTTCAGAGACGAGAACGAAAAAAACGAGAGGACAGGGGGGGGGGGAGAGAGAGAGGAGAGGAGAGAGAGAGAGAGAGAGAGAGAGAGAGAGAGAGAGAGAGAGAGAGAGAGAGAAAGATATTCTCCGCATAATTCAAGACTGGGCCAGTTAGAAAGCAAATGCGTAATTTATATTGACCTATACATGAATCGAGTCTGCAATAGCGTCAGCTTTAAACAGCTTTTTTTTTTTTTTTTTTACTTTAAATACAATTACAACAGTACCAACAGAGGAATACACACGACACACGGCAATGAGCAAGAACAGATTGTGCCTTTGACTTGGAGGATAACGTGTATTGCATAGTTCGTTTAGCTCGGCGATGACATAAATGAATTATCTTTATGTAGTTTAAAAGGAATGTTTTTATAACCAACATACACATAAGATACAACTGTTTTATCAGAGAGAGAGAAGAGAGGATCTTACCATAACGAAGTTAATTTTGAGCGAGAGAGAGAGAGAGAGAGAGAGAGAAGAAGATGGGGAGAGGAGAGAAGAGAGAGAGAGATAACTGTTTACTTGGAAACGTGAGAGAGAGAGTGATTTACCATAACCAGATAATGAGCTAGATAGAAGGATTGCAACAATTAGATAGACTCTGTTGGAGATCGAGGGAGAAGAGATCAGAGAGAGATCGAGATTGAGAAGCATAGCACGAAGTTCTAGTTTGGACATGTTTGGTCGCAGTGGTTCAGTTGCGAAAGTGAGAGAAAACTAAACACCCAGGGGAGAACTACGATTTTTTCCTTCCGCGGTGTCCCCCCGTAAATGATGATAGCCCATTAGAAGAGGGTAGCAGCACATTGCAAACCTTGTGCAATCCCAATGAAATTGAATTCTGTGGACTATCTGTCCACATTTAGAATTTGAATACTTTATTCAGGCTTAAAGCGAAACTGCTTATGCAGAACTAATTGCGAAGAAAACCAAAGTTACAAAACTTAAGGTGTCTAGTAATGATTGTCTGACATCTTATAATTAAAGACAAACAATAGAGAACAACATTAGCTGTTTTTCCTCATCTGCATGACAGAGTGGACAGGGCAAACTTCCGATTATTCGAAGACCTGTCATGGTTAGCATGTACGCAAATATCCAAAATACTAAATCTAAATTTTGGTACAGGACATGATGCAAAATGTCTATAACATGCATCGACAAGAAATTTTTGAGATAGAGGAGAGAGAGAGAGAGAGAGAGAGAGAGAGAGCGAGAGAGAGAGAGAGAGAGATGAGAGAGATGCCACCATGACATAATGTTCAAGTTTGACGTGTTTGTTGTATTTCAGAGAGAGAGAGAGAGCGAGAGAGAGAAGACAAAAACTGTTTTACTCTGAAAAGGTGCCTCGTCTGTTTCCTGTCTTCAGGAAATATTTACAAACACAAAATATGAACTTCTAAAATACATTGCAACAATTAATATGAACTATGTTGATATTGTAAACAAATGGCATCATTATAAGCTCATGATTGAGAATTAAGATGTGTGTGTGTGGGTGTGTGTGTGTGTGTGTGTGTGTGTGTGTGTGTGTGTGTGTGTGGTGTGTTGTGTGTGAAGTCTAAACAAAAAGGAGAACTATGATTTATTTTTTCCTGCAGTGTAACCTTAGAGGACGATCATTATACGTAATTTTGAACAAAAAGCGTAGCAGCATAATGTCAACCCTTATTGTCGGATAAATGGTTTATTTGTACCGCTGATGTTGTCGATCCTGTGCTTCTGTATGAGAAATTTTAGGAATGTAGGGTTGCTCTCTCTCTCCTCTCTCTCTCTCTCTCTCTCTCTCTCTCTCTCTCTCTCTCTCTCTCTCTCTCTCTCTCTGTGATGCTAAAATAAAAAAAAAGACAACGTTTCAAAACGTTTCAAAACGGAAGAAAAAAGATGACTAAGTAGGGTGACAACGAGCTTGTTTGTCACATGTACATGTTAAATAGGATTGCCAGTTATTTTGTCATGTCATCACAGCTTTTTAACTTGTTTATGTTAAGTTTCAAAAGGGAGTGACTGGGGCGGAAAATGAAGCAAAATTTGGAAAGAGGGGGTTAGTTACCGCCAAGAACACAGACAAACCGAGTACAGGACTGGACACTAGACTAGACGGTAGGTGTCTAGTCCTGTACTCTGTCTGTGTTCTTGGCAGCAACTACCCCCTCTCTTTCCAAAATTTTGCTTGTTTATGTTAGAGAGGATTCACTTTTCATTTGTAGTCTGTAGTATCGTTCCCTTTTCCCGTTTTCCATTTGTAACTTTAACACTGAATAAAAAAAAGTATTTGCCCTCGGGGACAAAAAAAACAAACAAACAAACAAACAAA
>JADBJO010000165.1:797500-802500 GCA_016801955.1 Conus betulinus
TCTGCATATAACCGTCACACACACGCACACACACACACACACACACACACACACACACACACACACACACACACACACACACACACACACACACACATGCACATGCACTCTCTGTCTCTCTGTCTCTCTCTCTCTCTCTTTCTCTGTCTCTGTCTCTCTCTCCCTGTCTCTCTCTTTCTCTCCCTCTCCCTTCCTTCCATCTCTCTCTCCCTGTCCTCCTCTTCCCCCCCCCCCTCTCCAGCAGTGTGTAATCCAGCCTGTGTCAACTGGTAGTGCGCACGGGGGTCTTGGTGACCTCGTTACCGCGCGGGATAAAAAGTGCAAAGTTGCGTTAACTGTGCTGTTTTGCATCAAGCTTGCTGGCGACACAAGATGTGTAAAATGAAAAAATTCTTTTTTCCCGTGCAAGAGCAGTCTCTCAAGTGAGTTTTATGCCCCTTCTTTTGGCTGTTTAAGCGCGGGGTTGGTTACTGTCAGCCCTTTTCTCACCATGCCACCACGAAGAGAAAACTTAGCACCTTTGACAAAACCAGGGCGATTGCGTGGATACAAGATGGCATTGCAAAGGCTGAAGTGGCGCGACGACTTGGTGTGCATCATTCAGTTATTGTTAGACTGAATCAGCGTTTTAGGGCGACCAACAGCGTTGAAGAGAGGCCACGGTCAGGTCGGCCTAGGCAGACTACTCCCAGAGAAGATCGTTTCATCGAGAGGCAGGCCCTATTGCAGCGGGATACCACTTCCACCAGCATCCAAAGGCAGCTTCGTATGGCAAATAACACCATCCTCAGCCGTCAAGCCATACGAAACCGTCTTCACCACTTCGGCCTCAGATCACGTCGCCCAGCTGTTCGACCACGACTGCTAGCAGCCCCATAGGCTGGCTCGCCGAGCTTTTTCTGCCATCGTCATGTGAGATGGAACCAACAACAGTGGTCCCAGGTCCTCTTTTCAGATGAGTCGCGGTTTAGTCTTGAACACAATGACGGCCGAACTAGAGTTTGGAGGCGTGTTGGTGAACGTTACATTGATGCAGCTGTTCGCCAGACCAGGGCCTTGGGGGAGGATCTGTTATGGTATGGGGTGCCTTCAGCCTCCACCACAAGACACCACTCTACCATATTGATGGAAACCTCACAGGCATCCGCTATCGGGATGAAATCCTGGCGCCTTTCGTTGTTCCGACCATGCAACGGATAGGACCCATGGCAGTCTTCCAAGACGACAATGCTCGGCCACATAGGGCCCGGGTGGCCGAAAACTTCATTGTGCAGGCCGGCATCAACAGGATGATCTTCCCGGCGTATAGTCCCGACCTCAATCCCATCGAGCATATGTGGGATGAGTTGGGGAGACGTGTGAAGGAGAACACCATCCACCTCCCAGAGACCGCCAGGATCTCTTCCAAATGCTGCAACTGGAATGGCAGAGAATCCCTCAGAGGGTCATCAGAACACTGGTCAACTCGATGAGGAGTCGCTGCGTGGAATGTCTCGCCAATGGCGGTGGCCACACCCACTATTGAAATGATTTTGTGAACTGAACAGATTTTGCGAACTTTGATTTCGACCCATCCTCTGTTTAATTGTCTGTAAATCAAATGGAAAGAAACAGAGAGAAAACGATACACGCGAAGGTGCGAGTGGGACCCATAGAAGTACTGTCCGCGTCTGTACTTACTGGTGAATCTAATGAGCCAGTTCCAAGATCAAACTGATGCGTCCCCTGATCGTTGCCGTCTTTCTCTATGCCTGTGAGACGTGGACTCTGAAAGCTGAACTTGAGAGAAGGATTCAGGCATTAGAGATGAGATGCTTCTGCGAGATCCTTGGCCTATCTTACGAAGACCGCATTACCAACTTGGAGGTCCACACCAGAGTAAGGCAAGCCATTGGACCATACGAAGATTTGTCTACAATGAAAAGAAGGAAAATAAGATGGTATGATCGTGCATCAAGATCGACAGGACTTGCCCAAATCAAACCATTCTATAAGGAACAGTGCGAGGAGGCAGAAGAGAGAGGGAGACAGAGAAAGAGATGGGAGGACAGCATCAGTGCATGGACTGGCCTCACATTCAGGAACTGCCAAAGAGCGCCTGAGAACCGGGAGGAGTGGAGGAAGCTGGTTACGAAGTCTGTGGCGCCCTAACGGTCTTCAAGATGTGACAGCAGAAAAAAGTCAGAGGCCCTTCCTGCTTCCTCTGGTGATAGGAATGGGCCCACACAGTCGCGAGTTTAAACCGGCTGAAGAACGAAAGTCAACGTCACACACACACACACGCACGCACGCACGCACGCACGCACGCACCCACGCACGCACGCACGCACGCACGCACACACACACACACACACACACACACACACACACACACACACACACACACACACACACACATACAAACACACACGCACACACACATATACGCACACACACACACACACACAAGCACGCACGCACGCACGCACGCGCGCGCGCGCGCGCACGCATGTACACACACACACACACACACACACACGCGCGCGCGCGCGCGCGCGCGCGCGCGCGCACACCAAACAAAACAAACAAGTGGGACACTACTTAATAATCAAGTGGACATTATTGCCGATTTTTTTAAGTGGAGTAGACTCCGTGGATCAAGTTGACAGATAATTGAATGTTAGTCAAAGTCAGATGGGACAGAATTCAGTAGAAACCGAAGTTTTGGGATGTAAACGATTGATAATATCAGCTGGTCTAATTTACAATTCTGAAATTGAAATAAAAAGGGTGAATGAAAAGTGGATCGGAGAAATGAGGCGAGGGAGGAATGGGGCGATTCGGAAGCAAGGTACGCTACTCCGTATAATCATGTTCCATGTAAGTGGCACGAGTAATCTCCCCGTAAATCACCCGTTACACAGGTCACGCGGTCAGGCAGAAGTGTTCGTGTATACAAACATGTGGGAGAGGGGGTCGGGGAACAGGGATGGTTGTGCGTGCAGCCACAAAGATCTCTGTGTGTGTGTGTGTGTCTGTGTGTGTGTGTGCGTGTGCGTGTGTGTGTGTGTGTGTGTGTGTGTGTGTGTGTGTGAGAGAGAGAGAGAGAGAGAGAGAGTGTGTGTGTGTCTGTGTGTGTGCGTGTGCGTGTGTGTGTGTGTGTGTGTGTGTGTGTGTGTGTGTGTGTGTGTGTGAGAGAGAGAGAGAGAGAGAGAGAGAGAGAGAGAGAGAGAGAGAGAGTTTATGTGTTTTCTAAGTGTGTGTAATCCACATCATGTGTGTGTGTGTGTGTGTGTGTGTGTGTGTGTGTGTGTGTGTGTGTGTGTGTGTGTTAGCTGGTGCGTGCGCACGCGCGCGCGTGCGTGTACCAGTACTCGGCGCGTGTACGTGTGGTGCTGACGTAACACTGAACATCAAAGGAGGATGGGGTTCAACAGCGGTTTGGCACCGGGGTAGTGGGAGCGTTTGAATGAAAGTGGTGGTGGGTGGTGATGGGGGTGCGGATGAGGGAAAGAATTCAGCCACCCAGTGCCGCATTTCGTGACCTTGTGCAGAGTATAGAATACGACTGTAGGTTACGTGATTGTACTCTCTCTCTCTCTCTCTCTCTTCTTTATTTCATTTCACTGCATGTTGTAGTCCCTACTCAGGGCGAGGACTGGATGCAAAAAAGTACGTAAGTGCTTATCTATTATCCTCGTAAATACAGAATTTGTTTGTCTTGTCTTGTCTTGTGTGTGTGTGTGTGTGTGTGTGTGTGTGTGTGTGTGTGTGTGTGTGTGTGTGTGCGTGCATGCACGCAAGCTCGCGTGTGTGTGTGTGTGTATATGTGTACGAGAGAGAGAGAGAGAGAGAGAGAGAGGAGGGAAACATCTCAAATCCCTTCCGGCTCGGAAGTCAGCGTCGCAGCCCATCATGTCAGTCACTATAGCGCTTTTGTGCAGTGAACATTTGTATCTTACATGTGTAACACATTGGCCAGTCTGACTAACACTCGGCAAATGTGACGCACATCAAAAACCAGATCGATATAATCAATATGGGGTAGCTCTGCGCACGCAATTCGCACTCGCATGTACACACAGTTTTAGCGGTGAAGCTAGAGTTCTCTCCCTTGCGCAGAGCAGATGGCAGCACGTGAACTTGTTCAGGTCAAACCCAGAATTGCATGCATGTGTTGAGTGGGGGAGTTTGAGGTGACTGACGACTAAGTATGAGTGGGTAAGCAACTCCAGATTATTTATTTCTTGTTACAGGTAATATCGGTCTAAGGGCGGTTTCTTTAGGGTAACAGTATCAGGTGACTGCGTGTCTTTCGCCATGAGGTTGGTCTCGAGAAGTTTGGCTGTTGCTATTTAAAACTAACAAGTTGAAGTGCCAGTTGTCGAAGATTTAAAACACAAAAAAAGAAAAGGAAAGAAAAGCATTCATGATTGATCATACGCTTGACATTGTAGTTCAGACTTTTCCCATGCCTTCCTCGGGTGAGGGAGGGGGCAGGGGGTCCGCGTAATCCATTTGAATTCTTTTGTTGCATTCCAATGGAGCCAAAGCCACGACGCGGAGGAAACTGTTCATCCAGAGTAAACAGACAGTTTGACATACCTAAGCTTAGAACTACATCACACGGTTGTGCGAAAAACCGCGGAAAGGGTCGTCACAGAGGCCACGAAGTTGAACTGTAAAGTGGCTCATCTGTCTGCCGTCGCCTGGAAAAGGTGACATCTAGTGCCCCCTCAAACGTGCTGATTGTTTCCCCAGTGATACAGAGATCTGTCCAACAGTTTGAAGGATAAGGGTGCAAGTTTTAACTCTTTGCATGCCAGCAAGCTGTTGACACGAGACGTCAGTCAACACAGTGACATTTGACACGCCTGCTACCTGATTGATGGGCAAAGTTAGCTAGCAGTTTTAGGGCAGCTTACAGTGAGCTTCGAAGATAGACACTATCACCTGTCCCTCCCAGTTGACTTGTTCATTTTGATTAATTGTTCATGAAGGGTCGTCCTGCTGACTTAAGT
>JADBJO010000165.1:810000-817500 GCA_016801955.1 Conus betulinus
AGTGTATGATCTGCATTGTCAGTTGTTTGTGTGTGTATTGGAAATGCTGATTGTTTTGTCCTAATCATTTAGTGTGTTTCTTTCATGAATCTAAAGACATGTCTTTTGAAATCTAAGAAGTAAGATTGATAAAATTTGTTGTTTCTACTTTGAGCATTTGAAATGATTTGTTATGTCTACTTTAAGCAGTTCAGCACTTGTAAATTGTCATACAGAACGTGTACATGTGTACATTATGCTTTGATTACACAAAATGGTATGCATGCAGTTTTGGTTATGTATTTTTCAGGTCTCTCTCTGTCTCTTTGTCTGTCTGCCTCTGTCTGTTCCGCCACCACCACCACCACCACCCCCCCCCCCCCCCCCCCCCCCCTTTTCTCTGCCTCTGTGTGTGTGTGTGTGTTTTTTTTAATGGACATATAGATGATTGAATATAGTATAAGCAGAAAATCAGCATGAATGGTTACTCTTAGTTTGCTGATTATTAATTTGAAGGGAAAAGGCTTATAAAATAGCACTGCCATCATGGGGGAACAAAGCAGTATCAAATCTAAAAAATGCATTAAAGTAACTTGACCAAACACATGGACAAAGGAATCACAGGACAAAATACAGTGCATTTCAAGCTCTTACGTTTTCTTCAGGCAAGGTGAACAACACTAAGGACAGTGAAAATGAAGAATGAGCAATCACTTATCTTTTTTGAAATTTGACGCATCTAGTGCTGAATTTGAGAAGTGATTGCCCGTTTTTCATTGTCCTGAGTGTTAATCATCTTGCCTGAAAAAGACCTGAGATGTTGAAATGCGTCATGTTTTGTCTTCTGATTTGTTTGTCCTTGTAGTTTGGCAGAGTTATTTTAACACTTTTTTTTATTTTTGGATCTGTTTAGATTTCTGCCTGCAGTCGCCTCACCTTGCAACTAACTAGAGCACTGTCAGTTTATGAAATTAAGTGAGAGTCTAATCTGAATTTTTTTTACTCATTTGGTTGCCATAATGAATATGCATTAGGACCCATATTCGTTATTGACTGACTTAAAAAGTATGTTTTTCAGTTCATATTGTGTGTCGAATATATGAATGACTATGACTGATGCCTGATGTGTCTGCCATGTGAAATGCAGTGACAAAACCTCTAGAGATTCTGTGTAGTTTCTAGTACTGTAATAGATGTGATCTCCTTTACATAGGTACTTGTTGCTCTTTTTTTTCTTTTGAGATGTATTCAGTCTCATAAAAGATTTTGTAAAGTCAATTTTGGTAAGTTCATAAAGAGACTGAATATAGGAATTTATCTTATCACATATCTTGTGTGTACATTATTTGATAAATAACCCAGGAAACTATAACTTTCAGGAAAATTATTCTCTAATTAATGGATTGCCTTGACCTTAGCCTAATTGTGTAGTATGATAATGACTCAGAAGGAGTGAAAGCATGGCCAGGAAGAAACTGCAATGACAGGATATGACACTTGGGGCAAAGGGAAGCGAAGAGTTAGTCACTTGAGAGAGTACCACTGGTTCATGGGACAGCATACAGTTTGTGGGCACAGTTAACTGCTGGCGGTTGGGCATGGTTCACTGTCTGTTCATATCAACTGGTTACTTCTTGAGGGAGAAAAATTGAAACTTGATGCTTTGATGGGAGTAATTGCAATTGATTGTGCTGATACAGTTGGAAACCATATCTCATTGTAGAACAAATTCAGCTGCTTTGTGAAATCGTGAGTGTGTGCTGTTGATGATTTTTGGCTGATCGAGACAGATATTGTGTGAGAAGAAAAAGTTTTGTAAGAGTAATTGAAGGCAGAATAGTGGTACTGCTGAATAAAATTTCAAAATGAATATTCCTGCTTCTGGCCGTCGAAGATCGTCTGCAAAGGGAAAGGGACTGTTAAAACAATATCATCAGTGGTGAGTTCTTTGTGTAATGAATTCTCAGGCAATTTTTGCGGAACACATTATCAGACACAAGGGTTTTCATCTTTAAGTATCCACATAGTTATAAATGAAGAAGTGCATTTATTCACTTATTCATTTTGCTGAAGATCAGAATCAAAATTTCATTGTTTGTTCGTAATCAGCCTCATTTAGAAAAGAAATGAGAAAGGGAAAAGAAAGACAAATGTTTGTGTGATACACTGCAAAGTCTGTAAGGAAGGCACAAAGGACAGCTGTTTTAACCATGAAGAGTCCTGAATACAGGTTTTTTTTTTTCTTATTTGACAGATTTCTTCCAGACTGCAGACATTTAATAACAAATTTCTGCAGTCTGGAAACACCCTTCTTTACATTTAGTGTAGACACTGTCGTCAAGACTTCACGTTTTTGAAAGGGATCAAATTGTGAAAGAAATATTTTTAAATAACTCTTGAAGTATTTATGTATTTACTGTTTGTCACCTTTAGAAACATTTAGAAAAACGTTTTCTTCCATTTCTTTTTTTCTTCAAAAGTAGCTGCAAGAACAACTTGGTGCTCAAGCATATATTTTTTTTTTATATATATATATAATTTTTTTTTTTTTTTTAAAACTAAAAGGTTTAGGTGGTGTTTTTCTAATAATACTCCATTTATGTCAGGTAGTTCCCTAAATTCTGGGAACTGATTCTTGCATGACTTTGTGTAAAAGTCTCTGCAGTTGGCTGCCAAATAATCAAAGCTGCAAAATCCTCCCAAGAGAAAATGGCCATTGTTTGCTTTGATATAGTTGCACGCTCTGCGTCCCTTGTGGTTGACCAGACATACTCGGTGCCATTAGAGTTGTTTCCATTTCATCTTCATTGGTACCTTTTCTTTTAAAAAAAAAATACATAACCACAGTTTTTCTTTTTTTTCATTGTTGAGCATGGGTTGTTTATTGGACTCCAAGATAGGGTTGGTAGATCTATGACCAAAATATGTACAGAATGAGATACTGCAGTTGTAGCTTTGTGGACTTTGGAGGTAGCACTGTCCTAGATCCTGAGTTTCAGGGAGAGGCCCTGGCTTGCTCCAACACAGTGTTGAGTGTGCAATGTGAAATGAAATGAGTGTGCTGTTGGGTCAGACTGACAGACTAGAACAATGCAGTCAAGTTGCAAGTAGTTAATGGATGCATCTCTCACAGTGTTGTGAAAGTTCCTTACCAACACTGTAGTTGTCTGTATCTTTTGGGCATGGTTGACGCGGGGATGTATTGTGAAACTGAAAGGATGCATTTGGGTACAGCTCTGTCATGTAGTCTCAGATTGCTCTAAAACTTCACTGCATCATCAATACCCGTATCATCACTTACCACCATCCGCAGAAAAGTTTCAAATTCTTTAACCATTACTGTGCCCTCACAGTGACCTTATTTTTAATTTCCTCATCACGTCAGTGGTGAGTTCATGTCAAAGTCATCGGTGTCGGTCAGTTCATCTTGAATGGACACAGCTATGCCCTCAGGATAGGGATGCCTATTTGTGGGCTCCACAGCTATATAATTGTCATTGGTATGTCATTGGGGTTGGGATCCGAATATGCTTTTTCAAATCTTAATTAAATGTCAAACCGCCCAGAGAAACGTGGACAAACGAGTCACAAGACAACACACACACAACGCGTTTCGACCTCGTAGGTCTTCTTCAGGTGAAACAGAGACGAACAAAATAACGAAAATGCACTTAGCTTTGATCGCTTCAGATTGCTTCTGAGTTCAGCACAAGGAAGAAAGCCTTGTTTAAGAGATTTGTTTGGATTTCCGCCTGCAGTCGTTTCACTTTGCAACTATGCTTTTTCAAGACTGAGAAGTAGTCTAGCCAGCAGCTTGAGGCAGTGTGGCTTCCAAATCATCACCATAGTAGAATTTGGAGCAAATGGGGTGTAGACCCATGGTCTGTGGTCTCTTGAAACAGCTCTTAATTTAAGGGACAAAGATGGTTAAAGCTTCAAGGGTAATGGAAGGTGAAGCTGTTAGGAGTTCCAGCTGCTCAAGAAGGAACAATTAAACTTCATGGGGCTTAGATCTTCCCGATTACGACAGAGGCTGTCAGCTAAGTGGTTAAGACATCTGTCAAAAGGTGATTTGGCCTTGATGTACCTGACCATCCTTCAGGTTTGACTCCTGGCAGTGAAAAAAAAAAAAAAAAGCAGAAGGCATCAAGGACTCACGACCTGGATGCAGCCTCATCCCTTTAGATCCTAAAGAGCTCAGGGCAGAAACATTACATGGGGGGAGGGGGGTCTTTACCCCTGATGTCTAGCTCCATTGAGAGTTTCTTCCTGCATTGTTAAGATGGTTGTTTAAAGGTAGGGAAGGGAGAAACATGGTAGGTGGCAGAAAAATGAATTGTAAGTCTGCATTTTTAATGCATGAGCCCTCATAAAGCAAAGTGTTAAGAATTCCAGTGTTTTCTGGTGGCTTGGCTTTGCTCTGTTGCAAATGTGCACTCAAATGCACTGTTCTGTGTGCATATTGTACTGTAGTGTATCAGTTGATGTTATCACAGTTTTTGTATATATTTTTAACTAAAATCATGATGAAAATGTCAGCGATATTCTTGATTCTCGTGTGCATTTTCTGGTTCTCTGATTTCTAGCGTCAGAAGCACAGTACCTACCTCTCATGTTTTCATTCTTAGTTAGCTTGCACTTCTAGAAGTGAAATGGCTAATACATCAAAAGTTTTTGCTGAAAAAGAGAAGCACCAAAATCAACTGAGGTTTTGAAAATAAAAATGAAAAGAAGTGGGAGAAATACTGACAGAAAGAATCTATTCACAAAAAGAATGGTAACTTCTGCTATATTGTGTATTTCCTGGGTAGAATCACATATTTCTCTCTATGGGTAAGCAGATCTGAGTCAGGCCGTACATAAGCAACCCTCGGGCACAAATTATACTGTGTATATAATGACGTTAGCTGGTAACTGTATCGCCTAAATGTAATCACTCACTTGCATTCCTGATCCTCATGCTCATTCATGCTATCAAGATCAACCAGCTGGAAACTTGGTCTTAGCGCGCAGTAATACGTGGTAGTTTGGAACGTGGTGACAGTCCTGAGATAACCTCTGCTGTTGATGGGACTATAATTTTAATCTTAATCTTAATCTTAGTGCGCAGTAACACTGGCTAGCTTTCACTGCTTAAAGAAGAAAGCTAATGAAGAGTGTTTGTTTTTAGGTTTTCCTGGTTTTCATTTGAAAAAAACAAATATTGGTGTGGATAAGGAGTATGTGTCACTGAAAAGAGAAATGATGCAAAGATGTGATGATGATAGTGTTTTATGATGCTGTCAGTATTGTTATCATAGTTTTATCTGATCACAGTTATATGACACAATGGTTTTGATATATGGCCATACAGTTCAGTTTCAGCTTTATTGTCGGTGTTACTGTTTCTGAATTGAATACATACCTTCCTATTTCTTGCTTCCATGAGCATCTGAAAGGAAAACCATAATTATGCCAACAAGTGAAACTGGTTCTTTCGAAACAAAGGTTTAACAAATTTACTAACAAAAAAAAAAAAAAAAAAAAAAAGTAACATGCTTCCCAGCTCCCTCCCTTTTCTCTGTCTCTTTCTCTGACTCTTTCTGTTTGTCAGGATGCCTCTGCATCTTTCAAAACAGGTTTTACAGATTTGTAAACATGCTTTCCACCTTCCTCCCAGGTTTCTCTCTCCCTCTGGCTGCCTGTCTGCCTGCCTACCTACCCTGCCTGCCTGTCTGTATGTCTGTCTCACCCTCCCTCCCTCTCTGTCCGTCTCACTCTCCCTCTCACTCCCTCTCTTTCTATCTCTGTCTCTGTCTGTATGTCTGTCTCACCCTCCCTCCCTCTCTGTCCGTCTCCCTCTCTCCCTCTCACTCCCTCTCTTTCTATCTCTGTCTCTGTCTCTCTCTCTCTCTCTCTCTCTCTCTCTCTCTCTCTCTCTCTCTCTCTCTCTCTCTTTCTCTCTCTTCAGTGCATGTAAATATATGTAAATGTTTATTTCTTTTTCTTGCTGTGTTTTTCTTCCTTCATTCACATTCTGTCCTTTGTTTCTTGAACTGAAAAAAAAAAAAAAAAATCGCTAACAGCATTATTACACTGAGTGTGATGCAATATATCACAGAGCATTTTAAGATAGCAGAAGAAGACCTGTTGTGTAGAAGTTGAACTATCAACTCACTATGATATTCTTGAAATTTTTAATCAACCCTTTCAGATTCTAGTACTCTCTGTCCCACACTTCATTCTTTCTCTCCTCCTTTTTTTTCTGTAATTCACCACCTTTTATACTTCACCACACACAAGTGGGCCATCTCCTGAATATAGCTAGGTGTTTTTCCCTGCTGGCTACCCAGGGTTTTGAGAGGGGCCTTATTGGAGAGGAAGGGTGTGCAAACCGCAACACTATGCTCTCTTGTACAGCTGAGTGTTTTCTGAAGAAGCAGATGTTTTCTTGCATGCAGCACATACAGGCTCACAAGGGATTTCTCCTTCAGGAGGTATGGGCCAGGGCGGCTTACATTTTGTGAACCTGAATTACAAGAAGAGAGAGTATGGAAGCTGTTGCTAGATGCTAAATGAATAGAACAAATTATAACACAGAATGTGATTGAATAACTGGGGTATTGCTTAAAGGTTCTTCTTCATTGTGACAAGTTGGGTGTGTCTTTGTGGTGTTCATTGGTCCTATATTGCTCTTCCGCTGTGTGTGTGTGTGTGTGTGTGTGTGTGTGTGTGTGTGTGTGTGTGTGTGTGTGTGCAACTTAAGTTCAAGTTAATCTGAACAATAAAATGGTGTCAGTCAATCAGTGTGTGTGTGTGTGTGTTGTAAGAAAGATTAAAATGTCTGTAAATGCTTATTTTCATTGAAAGTATTGTAGGTATGTTGTGCAGTTGTATACATGTGAGTATTGTGAGTATGTGTCCTAAAGCATATTTTTCAGCATCATTTTCCTCCTCACTTCTCTCAGTGTCTCTTTGAAACAAACAAACAAAACCAACCAAACAAACAAAAATAAACCATTGGTCATGAACACATTTGAAACAATTTTTCTGCAATACACCTGACCCCAGAGAGACCAAGGGAAAAGCGGAAGGAAAACAAACTCTTCTTCCTTGTTCACTGATAGCGAAAATATGCCACGCATTTGTAACTAGCCAAGAAGAACCCAGCACCCAGGTGTGTTGAGCTTGTTGCAAATGGGTGGGTTAGTGTGCAATTATCCAGAAAAATGGGCATGTACAGGTTAATTGATGTTATGTGCAATATTACTTGTTACGAGGTGTTTGCAGGATGCTTAAAGCTCAGTAATTGGACACTGTTCATGTGAGAGTCTTAATTTTTTAAGCTTCACTTTCCATTTCTTCCAGTTACATAGTTGTCCTATAGTTTTAAAGGACATAATGTGTCCTTTCTCATTATTGATTTCCAGATATAATAGCCTTTGTTGCTCAGTTAAAGATTCCTAGCTATTTGCTATTCATATGCCCTCCTTCAAATGCGCAATGTTTTCATACATGTACTTACATATAACAAGTTTTTTT
>JADBJO010000165.1:822500-855000 GCA_016801955.1 Conus betulinus
TTGCTGTTCGCTTCAAATGAACAGACTGGATTATGGCTGCATGGACAGATATTTGAGTGTCAGCCCTTTCCCAGAATGTGTTTGCACAATTTTCTTTTAAGATATTAAACAGTTCATGCTGCCATTTCACATACCAGTGGTATTGTCTGCCAGTACACAGACACAACTCTCGTGAGACTTTGAGGCACACAGAGACACATGGACAGTTACGCACACATGCGCGCAAATGTACACGCATGCTTGTGCTGGTGTGCACTCACACACACACGTACACACACACACACGCACGCACGCACGCACAGAGGCTACATTGTTTAAAGCTGTGGTGACATTCTTCATTGTGTCTGCACACTACTAAATGTATATGTCTGTGCCAGTCAATCTGTATGTTCACAAGGACACATTTATATCTGCATAATTTCGGTTGATAAGAGAAAGTGATTTACAATCACATGTGCAAGTATACATGCTCAAGCATGCATGATGTAAACTCCCCCCCCCCCCCCCCCCCCTCCTCCTTCCCATGCCCGTTCCCCCCCCCCCCACACACACACACAGAGACACATACACAAACACATATACACATGCACTCAAACATGTGCTCACACATTCGTGCATGCATGCACGCACGCTCACGTACATGCGCATGCACGCACTCAGTGTTAGGACTTGCATGATGTGAGACACAAACATTTTACAGCAGATTCCATGAAAACCTCGTTCAGAGATGTTCCACCTGACGCAGTCTTTGAGTTCTTGAAAGAGATTAACATTTTTCATCGGATCTATGATTTTACAGTGGAAAGATTTTTAACGATTCAGATGGGTTTTTCAATGTATTTTAAGAATTGTGTGAATGAATCACTTGTGAGCTGATTTTAACCTGGTGACAGCCCTGATGTGGCCCTTTGCGGTCGGCTAGGCTGTAAGCAACATTATCTTATCTTACGCACGCACGCATGCTGGCATGCATGCACACACACACACCTACTGTAACTGTAAGGGCTTTTATGATCATGCCAATACAGAGGTAATTATGACAGTGTAATAGCATGCACAACGAATTTGTTTTTATCGCATTTTACTTTAAACCCTATGGATACCAAGTGTGTGCAGACTGTCAAAATGTGTGTATGTGTGTGCACGTGGGAGGATGATTGGGATGGGGTGGGGCAATGGTGGTTGTGTATGTCTTATGACTCTGAATGTGTGTGTGTGTGTGTGTGTGTGTGTGTGTGTGTGTGTGTGTTGAGTTTTTTTTTTAGTTAGTTTTTTCTAATCAAAGTGTGTGTGCATGTGTTTGTGTGTCTGTGTGTGTTGTGAAAATTGCTAATTCTGGGAACTTACTAATTATTCTTTAACCTACATTGATTTTATTCCTGCACTTGTATTTCTTGGTAGACTGCGTTGTTAGAGGATATAGTATGTAATGGTATTTGTGTTCATACAGTCTATTCTACAATCACTTTTCACATCTTGGCCATTTTGTTGTTTTAAATGTAATTGAAAAATAGGTGTTACCTGATTAATGAGTGGTCGATCTTATACCCATGATGTTTTGACACTAAGGACATTTATGATTTTGGAAGAGGAGGGTGGATTGGGGAGGGAGGGGGGTGGGGGGGGGGGGATTGTAAATGTCATGGATATGTCATTGACCATTAAGTTCCATTTTGCAGACTCCCGGTGGTGAGGTCAAAGTTTATAGGCCCATTGCGCATTTACTGGGGTCTAAGTCGTCCAATCCAGCTCCGACAGTGTGATGATGTTCCTGCTTTGCCCATCTCAAAATGGCGACATTCCTTGTGTGCCAACCTGAACGAAGGAGTACCAGGCCAAAACAGCAGCTCTCCATCACAGAAACTGCATTCACGTGGGGTGGGTATTTTTTTTGTGTTTGATATAGTAGCTCATTTGGCTGACTGTATGTCTGTGGATTTCTGTATGTGCGTATGTCTTTGTGTAACTGGGTGAAAGCACATTTGCATGTATATTTCCAGACAAAGGTCAGGTATTCAGTATGGAACTTAAGAGATGCTGCGAATGTAAGTAAAAGCTTAGTGGAATTGATAAGATCTGAGCAAGATGTAGTTTCTTTCATTTTGTGTTCAAGAAAGTGTTTTTGATCTTGATGTGGCAGGTATGTATCCAGATGTCTCCAAACAGATCTCTCAGAGGGATTGATGACTGTGTGGTATTTGCTCTATTTCAGAGCTCCAGTGTCATGTCTCCAAACAGATCTCTCAGAGGGATTGATGGCTGTGTGTGGTATTTGCTCTATTTCAGAGCTCCAGCTCCAGTGTCATGTCTCCAAACAGATCTCTCAGAGATTGATGACTGTGTGGTATTTGCTCTATTTCAGAGCTCCAGTGTCATGTCTCCAAACAGATCTCTCAGAGGGATTGATGACTGTGTGGTATTTGCTCTATTTCAGAGCTCCAGTGTTATGTCTCAAACAGACCTGTAAGAGTGATTGATGACTGTGTGTTATTTGTTCTATTTCAGAGCTCCAGTGTCGTGTCTCCAAACAGATCTGTAAGAGGGATTGATGACTGTGTGTTATTTGTTCTATTTCAGAGCTCCAGTGTTATGTCTCCAAACAGATCACTCAGAGGGATTGATGACTGTGTGTTGTTATCACCATCATCGTCAGCAGATGAGGTGGTTATGCGAAGGCAGAAAGTGCGCAAGTTCAATACTGTTGCTTACCGCAGTGATGCCCCAACCAAATGGAAACGAGCGTCGATTAATGGGCATGTCTTCAACTATGATGTGAGTAGTAAATTGTTTTAGCTTTTGAGTCAAAGGAATATGTGGAAAAGATGTGTGTAAGCACACGGTAGATACCATCTAAAAGTTTTGGTTGTTTGGAAAACAAAAGACCATCATGTGTCAGTGAGTGTTGTGTTGATTGAGAAGCTTGGGCTTCCTGTGTCCCGTATCAAAAGCCTCCATTCAAATGTAACCACTGGCATGCAACAGAACAAAACCAACAACAAACAAATGGGGAAAAGTGTGAATGAATAACCCAACGACACTGGATTAAAACAAACCAACAAAAAAAGAAGAGAAAGAGAGAAGAAAAACAGACATATACGGAATTTGAACGAATGTAAGCTGACACTGAAGCAGCAAACAGTTCCAGATGCAGATTTGACATTTACCCAGGTCTGTAGTTATCTGAGACACAAAGCCTAAGAGGTTGTTCAGCTTGTTCATTCATGTAAAATGTACCTGTCACAGCGATTTTTAAAAGGAAGGAAAGAGAAAGAAAAAAAAAAGGGGGGGGGGGGGGGTGAGGATGGATTAAAATTTACTTTGAATTTCATCAAACTTTGCCGCTGAATGCAATAAGACAATTTAGATATGGGCTTTTTATTCTTGGATATTGATGTAACATTTTGTTTTATTATTGTGATTCTAAAATGAATCATGTACATATTGTGATGTAACATGCCAGTCCAAATTTCAGTGATGCCTTTTCGTTCTCTCTTTGCTTTTCGTTAGGGTCACGCTCGATGTTTGAAGTTGAGTATGTTGGTGTTTCAGACAAGTGTGTTCACCCCAGTCCTTGGCAGTTCAACTAGTGTGACAGCAGACAGTTCCATGACTTCACCTGTTGTGATAAAAACGCTGCTGGAGAAATTTAAGGTTAGTCCAGAGGCGCTTGATGAATTGTCCAACTGGCAATGAGAAGGGTCTGTTTTCTTTCAAACAAGAGAGAGGAAGAAGGGAGGTGAATGTGGTGATGGTGGTGGTGATGTTCAAGTTCAGTTGTTAGATCTGATCTTGGCAAGTGTTGTGTCAAAACAAAATAGACATCAAACAAAAGAGATGATTATGTGTTGTGACTTACATGTGATGAATGTACACCACATGATTTATGGAAAGATGAGTGTGATGGGCAAAAGGTGGTTTTGGATGAAGCATAGAATAGAGAGAAGAGTACTTGAATTTCATATGCATGATGAAACACTTTTTTTTTTTTTCAATTTTGTGAAGGATCAGTGTTTTAGCCTGTGTCTGTTGGTTTGTGTACAAGGATATGAAAAATGTTGCTGAACTGATTTTATGTTTTTGAAATTATGGGGGCAGAGCCAGACCCAAGGTGAACCTGGGATCCAGTCAGCAACTTTATGCAAAAATGATTTTAACTCTTTCATTCCTACAACCCGGTTTGCAGAAATCATACCCTTCCTTCCTGCTGCCCAGAAAAACGGGCAGAACCTCTTTCCTTCCTGCAGCCCAGAAAATTGGTTCTTGCAGTAAAGCGCGAGTCTCATCATCAGTACACATCATTTCTCCCTGACCGGGTCGCTTGCAGGGCAGTGTATATGAATAGAATGGATGCCAGGTGGCCCCTACAGCGTGGGAAAATGGTCACCGCTCTATTCTGGCCGTTATGCTACTGCATACGTGGCAGTTCTCACTTTACACTTCTTTTTTTCTCTAAATCCAGGAATGAAGGGAATATTCATATTATAAGGATCTAGGAACAAGAGGAAGTAATGGTTCATAGAGAAAGTAGGAATGAATGAAAAGAGTTAAGGAAACTTGGTTGAAAGATGGAATGTGGCTCAAGTATAAATCCATGTAATTTTGGTGTGGATCCAGAAGGTAGGTCCAGGGTCTGTTCCTGGCCTATTGACCATATGAGTTTGTTGTATTTTGTGCACAGGTTTTGCAAAAATACCATGAGTGCGATGACTTGGAAAAAACCCATTGAAATGGAAATTCATGTTCTTTGGTGGGTAACTACTTTCGCTGAGTTTAACGATAGTGATGGTTTGGTGTGCTGTGACCAAAGAGTGACAACTCATGCTAACTTTTGGGCGTCAAATTATGTCTGGCTGTGTCTGCTTCTACAACAATATGCTGATGCTTAGGAAACCAGTGGTGACTACACGCCTGAAATGAAAAATCAGCAAGAAGGCATGAGTTTGTGCCAAATTATGCAGATGAAATAGGTTTGAAAGTAATTTGAATTGGTCCTGTTTGGAAGATTTTTTTTTTTTTTTTTTTTTGGTAGTTGCCACAAGATGAGCTATCCCTTAACTTTCTGCTGCATGATAGACGAAAAGAAACCCCATCTCTCTGGCCTATCTCTCTTGCCTCTGCTTTTGAGAATTTTTGGAAGATGAAAAATTTTAACAAGAAATATGCAAGATTTATAGACATTCTTTGTAGGAAATATACTCAGTTTTGTTGAAGAGTACTCAAGTAGCAAGTTAGGGTAAATGGGTCCTCTGGTCAACAAGATAAAAACTGCAGAGCAGATCTTCATGGACCTTAGTGGAAAGAAGGAATGCGGCCCAGACACACCCCCCCCCCCCCCCCCTACACACTGTGAAATTGTGTTGCGGATCTGGAACTAAGATTGATCAGTATAGTAATTGTAAAGTGATAAGTTTGCAAAGGAAATTAGTCTGTAACACTGAAAACATTTATAGCCTTTACCATTCAGCATTCATGTGCATATTCTGGCTATGTAGATCTTGTCAGCATTGATCTTTGACATATGCAAAGTCTTGTCAGTTTTATCGATCGGCCACATCTGGCTCTGTGAGCACTTGAAGTAGCCAGTGATTACTAAGTTTATGAAGGACATCTGCATATTCATGTACATAAACAACTGAAGTATTATTATTTGAAAGACTCACTTTGTAACAAAGGTCAGTCAGACATAGAAGAGCGAGTAGGATTGTGAGATAGTAGTGTAGGGAGTGAGGAGGTCTGGTCATGACCTACATCTAAGAAAGGATGAAGAGAGAGCAAGAGAACCGAGACAGTATTTTGCTTGCATCTGTCCAACCCCATGTGGACCAAAAAAAGAAACATACAGTAACTCGCTAGAGTTTCTATGAATAATGAATATGATTTTTGTAAACTGTAACTTTCACAAAATATGAAGCATAACACTCTCTTCCCTGCCCCCCCCCCCCCCCTCTCTCTCTCTCTCTCTCTCTCTCTCTCTCTCTCTCAGAGTGTGTGCAGACTTAAGGGAAGGGAGGAAGGAAATGGGAATGAAAAATCAGAGAAATATGAGTTTATATGAAAGTTGTCTGAATCAAACTTTGGAGCCATTATAATCCATCTTGAAGACTGAATCATTTACATCGCTTGCTTCAAGGCTTTTTCTGTTGGATCAGACACTAAGAGAGAGCAAGAGAACCAAGACAGTATTTTGCTTGTCATCTGTCCAACCCCAGTGCACCAAAAGAAACTTACAGTAACTCACTAGAGTTTCTATGAATAATGAATATGATTTTTGTAAACTATAACTTTCACAAAATATGAAGCATTACACTCTCTTCCCTGCCCCCCCCCCCCCCCCCCCCCCCCCTCTCTCTCTCTCTCTCTCTCTCTCTCTCAGAGTGTGTGCAGACTTAAGGGAAGGGGGGGAAGGAAATGGGAATGAAAAACCAGAGAAATATGAATTTATATGAAAGCTGTCAGAAGCAAACTGTGGAGCCACTATAATCCATCTTGAAGACTGAATCATTCATATCACTTGTTTCAAGGCTTTTTCTGTTGGATCAAATTTCGTCTGGGAGGCACAGCTAATTGTGTCTATGCTCTTTTGGTATCAAATGGAGGTATTCCACAGTCTGTAATTCTGTGGTATTCTCACCACCATGGTTAAAAAAAAAAAAAAAGAATTAGCAGCACCCCAAAGCAGCCAGTGAAGGGTAGAAAAATAAAATGAAAAGGAAATAAGTTGCTGAAAAAACGAAAATCATTTTGTAAACAGTAAAAGGTGAAAGGGAAAATCTTTCAAGAACCATTTAGGATTGAAGGGAGGTCTAAAGGTGTGAACAGCCAGAGAGTGTGTGTTTGAACATGCAGTGTAAGCAGTTGGTGGTTATACCACATGTTGTATACATTTTGGCACATGTTGTATACATTTTGGCATTCTAGCATAGCTTGTGTCTCTAATTCTTGTAGATTATTTTTTGACATTATATTTGACGTAGTAGCATAATGTGTTATAAGTAAGGGGTAGGATGAGTAGAGCAGTGGAATTTGATCCCAGTATTTCCAAAAACAATGCAAATGGAGGCAGGAGAGAGAATGCAAAGTCCAGGCCAACTAGCAACAAAGTACTGATGACAGTGATCCTTCGCCTTGTTTGATTTCTACATTACCGATTTTGTTGTATGTGTTCGTCACATCTAAAGTGTTAGGTTAGTGGCCTCGTCCTCTAGTGTTTGATTCGTACTGTTTTTGTGTGCAGGTGGAGAACAGCCCTGGGGAGTATGTTCTGTCTGTGGTGACTGAGAATCGGGATCAGACACAGGAGCGTTTACTAGGGGAGTCAGACCGACCATTGCTGGAGAGGCTTCAGTTAGGACCAGATGACCATTATGCCAAGATCTTCCTGAAGGAGAGAAGAATAGAGCCTGAGGCCATCGTGCCAGACACTGTCAAGCTGCCAATCATGGAGGAGGAAGAGGAAGAGACCCTGCCAGCAGAGGTAAGTGGAGAAGAGTGACGGCATCAAAGAGCATGCATTCAACTTCTGCTAAGGAGGGATGAAGGTTCTATATCTGTGATTTGAGAGTTTTCCAGGATGTTTTTCCTGCTTTCTTTAATAGACTGTATGGATACAAAGTATTTGAGCAAGTAGATGAACTGAGGGCTGGTGTGTTTCTTGCACTTGGCAGATGTAAAGGAACTTGTAGTAAAAAGAGAGTTATCCTGGCAGATGTTTAGAGAAATGTTCACATGATTAACAAACAAGTGAATAGTGCATAAACAGAGAAGCTATAGGGAGAAAGAAGTGGGTAATGTCCCACTGTGACATGGAGCACTCTCACACATAGAAAGCTATTGAGATACACAAATTGACCCATAAATTCCATGTGGCAGTTACATGCATTAAGCTGCAGTGCAATGCAATGAAGTAGTATGCATTGAAGTACAGCACAGTGAAATGCAGCGCAGCAATTCGAATGCAAACAATGCTGGTTTATTTGCCAGTGCTGTTTGGCAGTAAGTTAGAAAAAAAAAAAAAAAAAAAAAAAATCCTGGTTTTATTCTTGTTCTTGAGTTTTCATTAGTTTGAAATGCATCCACTCATTCTCTTCTAGCACCTGCCTATGTCATTATGATGGTTGTGTGCAGTTGTCGTTGTCATTTTCACAAGCTGTCCGCCAGGACAAGGCAACCTGGGAAGTAGGGGAGAACACAAACAAAAATCTCGCCAAAATACCACCAACAGACGTCAACAGACGGCACAATGCAAATACAAATCTGAAGCACAGCTTCACAAATGATTGAAATCAATAAATCTTTCTATGTCATACTCTCTCTCACTCAAGAGGAGAATGGCCACGTCCAGATTTGTTTCAGGGAGCATTGTATTGCACTCTTCAAATTAGCATATATTCACAGATCACATTAAAGCTTTTCAAAGAAAACAAAAGGCTTTTCAAAGGAAAGAAAGCAGTTTTTGCTGTAAAGTTTTCCATAACTTCCTCTCGAAAGTGGTCACAAAAGGATAAACTTAACCTGGGGGATTGTTGAGAAGTCCTAGGGCAGAATTACTTCAGAGATAAACACCTTGTGCTCACATCCACTGATCCAGCTCCCAGCTGGTCAAAACTTGTTTCACAATAGGGAAACGGGGAGCCTCGCATTCAAAGATCATGCAGTAGGAGACACGGTCCTGGCCTAAGAATTTAATAACAACATTCTTTTTTTTTTTTCCTTCAGTGCACACAAAGAAGTCAATTTCAGTTCATTTCTTCACACAGTTTTGAGGGGGCACTCAACAGATCCTTTTGAAAGTTGAAAGTCAAAGGTTTGTTTTATTCCCCAGACCACTCAACACACATCTTGCTGCTCCCCATTCATACATAATATGCATACATAATATTTACAGGGTGGAGGTATGTCACACATCTTTTTCTCCTGCAACTCCAGGTCAGCTGGCTGAACAGAGAGGGGAATGAAAGGAACTCCATAGAAAAAAAGACCAAGGCGTCACTCCTGGCGCTGACTTTAATTGCTAAGAACAGAACAAGAGGGAGGGACTGAAAAAGTACAGTCCCGTCTAAGTATCATTTCATGATAATAAAATCTAAACATTAGTGTTTTTTTATTCAAAGATCGGAGAGGAAAAGGGGGTGAAGATGAAGTGACTAAAGATATGGGGGAAAAAAAATTGTTCTCTTGATAATTTTGATTGAAAAATAAGGGATCAAGAATATTAAACAATGCGGAATTCTTTTATTTTACAAAGGATAATGGCCATTCCCCTCACACGTAAAATCACTTACACCCACCTGACAGCAGGGGAGAGTATGGATACTGGGCCCTTGAGCAGTTCACGTACAATTGTGACTGGGCTGAGAGATGTCAGTCTGAGTCTCAGTGAACCTTTCTGACTGGATCACAGCCTAAGTGGTACAATTTGACTTAAATTTTTACTGAAATTGATCAGTAGGCCAGAAAGTGCTGACAACCAGCGCCTGACAGATTTCATATGAGGATCAGATTTTCCAGGGTTTCCTATATGCGCTTTATGAAGCCAGTTGTTCATAGCTTTTTGAAGACTTTTACAGATCTAACAAGTATGCCATTAGCAAGGGCAAAATGATGTTCACCTGTGTTGTAGCGCATTATGTTGGATTTAGTGTCATTTGTGTTACCTGATGTCAGTTATGATAGCATACATAATGAAAATAACAGAGAATGTGTCACTAGATCATGATGACTATTTTTGAAATGCTCTAGGTGACTGATTTGATGTTGTTTAATCAAGAAATGATGGTAATAATCTGACAGTTATAACAAATCTGAAATTAGCATAAATTTCTTAAGTTCATTGGTATGTAACTTGTTGACAGCTTACATGGAGCTAATGTAAAGAACTGCTTAATTTTTTTTTTTTTTTTTCAATTGTTTAATGTGTATGTGGAGGCAATTTTGCAAGGTAAGTCAAGGGAGATAATTGCAATTGTGTATAGTATTATTTGACCTTGTCCCCATTTGAGATAATGTTATAGGATGTAATTCAGAACAATAGTATTGTTTGACTTTGTATCTGCTAGAATTAGGTATGTCCTGTTTTGAGAGGGTAACTTTCTTTGGTGCATTCTTTGTCTTATGCATTTCCAGTGTTAAACTTAGTTCATTTCATATGTGAGTCTTGAAGCCCCAACCTGCTATTTTCTTGCTTTCCATAATTTTTACAGGTAAAATATCAAGTACATCCCTGAAAAAGAATCCTTGCTGTGTCAGAAAGCAGTTTGTGTGTTTTATTTTGAGATGGTTCCAAACCTGTCGTGTCTCTCCATTACTAAACTCCAGTAAATTGAACAAGAAGTAGTTTAAAACAGGATTCATGTGGATGTTCTTTGCAATAAAAGAAAATCTTTAATGGTTATAACTTCAGTTAAATAGAAATGTTTTGTTGTTGCAGGTGGAACAGTTAATGATCTTACCGTTGGCAGTGTTGAAGGGGATCATGAAGAAGTATGAAAAAGATGAGGATGAGGAAGTGAAATCAGTGAAAAAGTGGTAAGTTTTATTCTGTGGCTGGTTGGTTGGTTGGTCATAATGATGGGATGATTGGCTAAAGATGAATGGCTGTGAAATCTGTTGTTGCTTTGGTTATGACATTGGTAGTTTAGTTTCATGTAAACCACAACATTTAGATGAAGCTAGAGCTGTCAACATTTTTACAGTAAGCGAATGCAGAGATGTTACTGCTGTTGGATCAGTTCATTTTATACCTATATTGGTAGGAAGTGAATGTACATATTTATCAGCAAAATGTTTGCCAAGCTGTTAATGTTTCATGCCTTGAAATTGACAGTTGTTAAACAGAATTTAGTGTCAGTGCAGCAACAAGAGCACTTACGTTTTACTTCCTGGGCTGGTAAAGTTCAGAAATAGTAGGGAGTTGTAATAATTTTTGCCTTTTCATGTAGATTTTGTAAGTTGCCTTTTTGAATTGACTTTTCTTAATGGGTAGGAAAAACGGTACCTTGTTAAAGAAATACCTTTTGGAGCACCAAATCACCTACTGACCAGCTACAGCTCGCTCTTTCTTTTATGACATAATTACATTAATCAGGAATGCTGGTTTGATTGTATGTATAGTGCATTTCTTGAATGTAGCTGAAATGTTCAGCATGAGAGGATGAGTGGTGTTGTCTTTGAGGAAAACAGATGTTTGATTCCATGAATTCAACTTTTTCCAGGTATGACTATGCAAGGAAGAAAATACACCATCGATTAGAGGAGCTGAAAACTGCATGAAGAAACCGGCAGTGGATTGATAAAGTAATTGTGTGAAATGCAAACAAATCAACATTGCACAGTAAACCGATTTGCAGAGACAATGAAACAGCTCAAAGACAAAATCAGAGGATGTGGGTGCTTGTTTCTTGTGGGATAGGTGTGATTTTTCAGTACGCTTCTAACTGTTAAAAAGTGCCAGAGGGACATTTATGACAACACTTGAGTCTGAGGGCATAATAGAGAGGTGGTCATCTGTGTGGCTGCTGATTAGGAAAACCCAGTGAAAAGTTAAGTGTCCTGCGACAGCTGAGCCTGTGTCCAGTTGCTGACCAATCATCCCACATGTGCCCCGTACCCTCTGCCTGTTTGAGTTGGTGAAGCCAAGTAGTATGGTCATTGTGAAGTCACGAGCCAAGCAGCGTTTTGTGTTAGCCAGAAGTCTGGAGAATTGTATTTACAAATAAATAGGGGGGAACTGAGAGCGGTGGGTATGTCATGTTCACAGGCATATTCATATGTCAGTGTTTGTTTGTAGTGGCCTACTATTCTTGTGCATTTAATCCATGTGTACTACTGCAAACAAATTTTTTTCTAGGAATACATTTATCAGGTTTCTTATTACTAGCGTTGTTGATTAGGACATTTTCTGCGTCCAGCTCTTGTGTCCCATTACAGGAAGGGCAGGATTTAATGAAGTCGGAGTTTTCCAGTAGATTTTGTCGCTACATTACATCATATTACATGCTGTGCAAAACATTCATGATTTATTCGGATTGATTTCCCCTGAAATTCTCAAAGTATGAAAAATGCTGTAGGTGACTCAGGTGCAGGAAAGCCTTAGTCTGCATGGGGAAAAGAAAAGGAGAGGCATTCTCCTTGCATGACCTCACCACTCGTGACCATTCCCCATTCCATAAGTTTTTCCACAGGCTGGTCTGTTTTGTTCTTGAGAGACCTCCCAAAGAGTAACTGTACCCTGCATCTCTGACAGCCTCATCTGTAACTGGTTTGACAAGAACAACTGTGATGCTAAAATCAGGAAATGAGAGAAATGGAGAAAAATATTTGGATATGTGGTAGGGTGTTTCCAGATGACAGGGTGCAGGCATGCACAGGACTTACCATTAAGACGTCTTGGGGCTTAACTGTCCCTGGCAGACACCACTTTGTGATGGCCACTGGTACAGGACATAACAAAACCTCCAAAGATGTTTCCCTGTGGGTGTACCAGCCCATATTATGACAGCAGAGCCCACAGCAAACGATGCCACCATAAGCAGACTGCTGTCTGCATCCCACGGCTCCACTTGCTGTTGTTTCACTGATGGATGAACTCTTTCACCTCAAGACATAACAACTTTTTTCACCATATGGTCTTACATGTCCTCTAAAGAGGATTTAGAGTTGTGTTGTTTTGGCTGTCAACAGGTCTTTACCTGTAGTCAGTAGGCCTTTCTCACCATCACTGGACCTTTCCCCAGAGCTGGCCAAAGAGCAGATAAGAATAAGGTGTGCGCAAAGATGTCAGCAGGATCCAAAGAAGTACTGGCCTCCACTGCTGAACTAACCAGCTTGGAGCAATTTTGCACCACCTTTGGAAGACTGTGCTGTGTTCAGATAGGTTGCAGCACGCAGTTTCAAAAGAGTCTGAACAGAACTGAGGTTTAGAGAGAAGTGCTGAAAAGGAAAATAGGCTCAGCTGTTACAAGGAGATAAGAATATGTAAAGCTGATGAAGTAGATTGATAGTGAATCCTGCCACAAACTCCAACACTGCTAGAAATTGTGGAAATGGTACAATGAATGGCAGCCATGCTTGCAATTCTAGATGGGCAAACTTTGGTTTGCTTATGATCTGCAAGCGTGCATTGTATATCGGTTTTTGGTGGCTGTGATGATATGAGTGTACAAACATCCATACATGTACATCTGTACAGCATTACATTAAGATGAATATTGTGTGCTCCAAAAATTTCTTGAAAAAATTTTTTGTTCCTGATTTTTACATGATTGCTCCGGATGGAAAGATTTTGGGGTAGGCATATCTGGTGTAGTAGAGTCTAACATGTGGAGTTATTTCGCACGAGGGAGGAGGGAAAAAAAAAGAAGAAATTAGGAGTGGCAGGCTAAAAGTCCAGTGTTATCAAACATGGCTGAAAAAAGGAAACTGTTAATGTCCTAATATAGAGTGGTAAGAAAAAAATGAACAGTGCAATATGTAGAATCATTCTCTCTTGCTTCCTCTCTTCCCACAGTTTCTGTTGAACTCATTCTTTTACACACTTTAATACCCAATTGGTACCCATACATGTATGCATGCACACACACATACTACCACATGTTTTGCATGAAAAATATTGCTTATTGCCTAGACAGTTGATAGCAAAAGGCAATGATAGATTGTGTGAAATGTGTAATAGGAACAATGCTAATGAAGCATTTGATGAAAAATGTGTATCATATGTAATTGCATACACGTATGAAATGGTGTTTGCTTACTGGATAATTCTGAGGGGCAAAGCTGTGATTTTGCAAAGAAACTGTTGGTTTTGAGGCTGCATTAAACACTTATAATCGTGGCCATGAAGCTGAACATGGGATATGTCTTTTTTTCAAACATTGTCTTCATTATGATTGAATTTAGATTTAATTAGCTGAGGGGGATGGGGTGTGTCTTCAGTGTAATATACTCTCTTGCAGTGTTTGTTTTGTTGTTTAGCAGTTTCTCTCTCTTGCTCTCTCTTTCTCTTTCTCTCTTTCAGTTGATTATGCCAAACATATTACCTGTCATGTTTTTGTGTGAAAAATTAAAGTCATACATTTTTGTTTTACTTTGCCTGCAGTATGGTATCCACTGTTAGTAGTTTGTCGTGTGATATCCTGTTTTGATAGAGACAGAGAAATTGTTTAAATGTACTCACATACAGTTATCTTTTCAATGAAACTGTTTGAATATTACCTTTTTTTTTTTAATTTATGCATGGGTGTGTATGTGCCATTTTTGAAAACATTTTGTGGGCTAGTTAATAGTGAACGTGCATGGTGATTGTAGAACAAGGGAATGTTTATTTGTAAATTATTTAGAAAAATAGCCAAGTCATTTATCATATTTAAGTCTGTTCATTTTTTTTCCATAGGAAGAATTGCAGAAGTCATTTATTAAAGCTGTGTTCGTTTATTTTTTTTTTCCAGTGTTATTTCATATAGTTTTTAAATGATGAATTTGCTGTTTTGTACAATGTGGGGAATTCAGGTACATGAACTGTTATATTTGAACTCTTCCTTGCAAAAACCAAAAAAAAAAAAAAAAAAAAAACAAAAAAAAGTGAAAATTTAATAGGGGAAAAAAGTCAATGTACAATCCCTTAAAACAATCGGTAGATATAATTCTGACAGCCTACAGTCTAAAAGATGTTTGCATTTATTTATAGATGACTCTACAAACGCCCTTCTTTCTCTTACACTCTTGATAAATGGGACTGTGCAGACCTCTCCTCTTCCTAGCTTTCATGATTATTTATGACCAGGTAGATTATAAGGATCTTCTTCCTGCATCCTAGCCCTCATCATTTATGACAAAATGGACTCTGCAGATTCCTTTCCTTCCCAAACTCTCACAATTACCTTTTTGACAGTGGACAACATGTGAACAGGTCAGACATCATGGGAAAATGGACTGGCCTTTTTCGGGGCTTGAAAAATGTTTGTTAAATGTTAAGACAAAGCAGTGACACTTCTTGTTGCCACCACATTGCAATGCATGCTTGCGGCTGGAATAACTTCCCTTTACAGGTATGTCACATTCGTTACTTCCATGTCCTGGTAAACATTAGAAACATGTAATCTGCAAAAATGGACAAAGGTAATCACATTTTCACTTTTAATTGATTACAAAAACAAAGTTGACAAATCCTGATAGGCTCTTTTCACTGATGGCTCAAAATACCGAGCAAGCTCATGTGTACACAAAATGATTTGACGACATGAATCTGGGCAAAATGGCTGTTCGACATGTTGATAGTACAACATCACTTGTTGAAATTAACTATCAAAGCTCAAGAAAAGTACAGGAAAAAAACGGCCCCCTTTTCTCTGTCAGCCTTCACTCTGCTTTTGTAACTTTCCATACTTGTCTAAGTACACCTTCAGTTTCTTCAGTTTTTTTTTTTCCCACCCCCTTTCCATCTACCCCTATATACTACCAAATGTGTTTTTTGTATGTCCCAAGCATGGAGGAAGCTTTGTTGGAAATCATTGACATATCAATATGGGTGACAATCACTGGCTGCAATTTGTCGACTTGTATTTAAGTTTGGCAGTCTCTCAGTATAAGCAATAACAAACAAGCGTGAAATTTGTTTATGTGTGAAAATGCGTTTGTATATGGATGGATGCATACAGTGTGTGTGATGCAGTGTGCTGCATTTGATGAATTTGTAATGTTATTTTGTATGTTTTACCCCGTCATGTAAGTGTAACAAACCATTATTGTGTTTTGTCTTGTTCAAAACATCTGTCTGCATTGATGAAGTGAAGAAAGATCAGCCCAAAAAAGAAAATAGTTACAAAGGAACTTGATCACAGTAAGAGCTCTAATGCTGTCCTGAAAATGAAGGGGCAAACTTGACTCTTCTCTGGCTTTCTGTGCAGCAGATCTGTCTGTGGCTTAGAGCCAGGATTCTTAAGCATCTTGTAGCACATAGACTTGGATTTCTTATTGCCTAGCTATCTCCCCGAAGCTCCATCTGTAGGGGATTTGTTTTTTAAAGGATTCTTGGAACTCTGGATATAATATTCTTCAAAAGATAGCATGGTAGGGCTGAAGTGTTGAAGAGTAAAATGTCCAGTTGGCCTGAGGCCCTTAGGGACAGGGTGTCACAGACTGAGGTCTGTTGTTTTGGTGGCAGTATGTCCGGTCATTGGCAGAAGGGTTCGGTTCCGGATGGGGACTGTCCTGTCATATCCCATTCTGGTTTTTGTCCAGACTGGAGTCCAGGTCCTCTTCATCCTGCTGAACTAGTATTCAACACATGGTTCTGGTTCCATGTGAACTTGTGTCGTCTCTGTGGTGTTGGTAAGCTGATTGTGGGCATCGCATCTTTTCCCCATCCCAAAGGCCTGTCTCCAGGGCTACAGTGTGTTGTCCTTCATGCGTGTGTGGCGATGGTCCTGTGCTGCGTGAGGCTGCCTCAATGAGAGAGCTAGACAGATGTTGCTGGAGTGCTACACAATTACCTTCTATGGTCCACTTGCTACAGCTGAGAGGGCAGTTTTTCAGCCCAACCCCAAGAGGGATGCCCGCCATGCTGACAAGAAAAGGTGGTTGGCCAGGCCACAGTTATTGCAGTCAGCACTCTGTCACTGATCATCCCACATCTTTAGGAGCTGTTCCTTGTGACACAGGTTAGACCCACCCTCAGCCCTAGTGGCTGGAAGGTTGACTGCATTAACATTGACTTTCCACATCAACGCCCTTCGAGCGTGATCTTCCTCCTCTCCATCAAAACTCTCTGCTAAGCCACTTTGCGCCGAGTGTGTGATCGACGGTAAAGGTAGAGCCTCATCTGGGGCCTTTTATTCATGCTTGACAGCTTCAGAAGGTAGATGAATGCTTCTTACCAGTCTCCACCGGCAGTCCTCTTCAAGTCCTGTGTGCATCACCACAGAGAGGGATGTGGCTGCAAGATCTTGTGGTTTAACTAGCATTGTCCTCATCCAATCACATATGTTCAGCTGTCCTTCCTATCTTGTTTGCGCCTGTGTTATTGAAAGGGTTTGTTTTTTTTGTCAGGTGGTCTTCATCGAATATTCTGTGACACTAGGGAGTGTGCTCGGATCTTCCCTGCTGAGAATGTAGCTTGTTGCTTTGGAAGAGAGGTTTGGATGAAGATAACCCATGGAGTAGTATCTTTTGTAATGTTTCGAAAAGGAATTACAGGTGAAAAAGAATGAAAGAAAATGTTATGATGCCATGCTTAAAATAGCAATGTCTGAATATTATATGTTCTTCCATGTAGAAGTCAAAACCGTTATGAACGAGTCTGTACATTGTTCTGTTTTTACCTTGCAGCCCTGATCTGATCTGTACGGTTGACTGGGCCATTAACACGGTTAGATACGACCGATAGTTTAACTGAAATTTGTCATTGGATATTTAACGACTGCTTTAGATGCTGGTTCATCGATTTTTTTATTGGCTGGATAATAAGATGGGGATTTTTTGGCTGGTACTTAATGGTGGATATGATGGATAGATTTTGTTTGGTAAATAGATATTTATTGAGTGCTTGATAGATTATGAGCTGTTTTAGCTCAGAGGGATATGTGTAGCCGAAGAAGAATGATTTATGACTCATTTACTTGTCACCAATAAACGTTTGATTGTGGGATATCAGACTGTACCGTAAATCATACAACACGTCTGTTGATAGGCTTATCATGCAGGATAGAACTTTTCACAAATTATTTGGACTGACATTTGGTCAGTTTTGGAGTTGCACCCTTTAAATAGTTTATTTTTCAGGCTTCAGCTGAATGTTACAGAAAGCAAACTGGTGCTTGCAGATTTGAGGGAGAAATAAGCATTCTCTGTGTAGACTTTTAAGATGTAATTGGTTCACCCACTACCACTTAGTGTCCACAGGACAGGACAGAGTAGTCATATGTGTGTAACCTTGACATTCTAGCCCATCTTATCACAAGGCTGCTTCAGTTGATTGTCACTGAAGCTGATTGTCTGCGGTTGTATTCATAGCTGAAGCATACTGAATGATGCAGAATTGTGAGAAGGCGCCAGTGTGATTGAGTTCAGGTTTGTTTCTATATCAGGCTGAGAAGCATTTTTTGTTTTATTTTTCAGTTGAGCTGATGTTCATGAAAGAAATACTTTCCCTACAATCTGTGCTCTATTCATACTTGCATTTTTGGTGTTTGTTGGATATTCCCATGATTATTTTTGCAAACGTCACCCAGAATGATACGTCCGCAGTTACAGATTTTGCACAGGCTGGTTGTGATTGTTTCATTAATTCAGGGTTCATCCACACATTTTCTGTCCCTGTTGCTCACTGGATTTAACATGTAACAGATAACGTACATCTGAAATGGAATCTATTTTCATAGATTGTATCTGTACATCATTTGTGTTGGATGTAATCTGTACATAGCAAATGCCAGGTGAAAAGCAACTTTTGCTGTCTGTATTCAGTGATTATGAAGATGTGCTGATGATTTTTCAGTTAAATGCAGGAATAATGTAATTATGAAGGAAACGCTGGAACTGTTGCCAAGCTTTCCTTTTCTGATTATTGAGTACTTCCAAGATTCTTTCACAGCATGATACCACACTATGATGGCTACCTTGAACTGAATGCTGCCTAATGCTTTTTTTTTTTTTTTTTTTTTTTTTTTTTTTTGAAAGGTTTAAAACTTATGATGTGTTTCTGCAACAGAATTTTTTTTGTCTCAAGTTTGTGCATGTTTGTGGTGATACTTGGGTCAGAAATTAAGCAGATTCAAATTGCTGTTCATGTAGTATTAAGACATGATTCCATATATCATGAAGGGCTATGGACGGCACAAGTGGATACAGTACAGGACATGATTCATGTGTCAGGGTATGGCAGTGGGTATGGTTTCAGTCATTTTTATTCTTTGACAGGAGGAGTAATGATTGATGTCGTACCAGACAGGCAAACAGATGCCTTGTCGATAACTGTAACCAACAAACAGTAAACAAGTGGGGTAGTTTTTGCTCCCATAAGGAAACCTAACACAGAGTAACTTTTATTCAAGACTGGCACAGCCTTTTAAACTTGAATAAAGTCAGACAAATACAAAGACGAACAGTCTAATAGTGGGGGGGAAAAACAAGCACAGGCCAACAACTAAATTGTCTTCATGGTAATGACTTGACAAAACTTTCGACTTAAAGGGGGGGGGGGGGGGGGGGGGGGGGGGGGGGGGGGGGGGGGGGCAGGAGGTTGAAGATGTAAAAACTGGGAACTTGAAATTAAGAAAATATATCAGAAATTAAGAAAATATATCAGATATGAAACACTTTTTACTGGTTGCATAAGGGAACCATCACAATCCCTTTTAAAGGCAGAGATATATTTGTATTGCCTGTTCCGAGGCCTTTCGTCCGCTGGGTCGGAACTCATCAGGGAGACACGGCTGGTTATATCTGCGCTCCTGGTGTCAAATAGAGACACACCACAGTCTATAATACCGTGGTGTTCTCACCACCAAGGGTGCAAAAAAGAATCCAATAGCACCCCCGAAGCAGCCAGTGAAGAGTAGTAAAGGAAACCAAACGAAAGTGTGGGGAGGAAAAAAGTTGCTGAAAAACTACAGATATTATGCAAATAGTATAAAATGTAGGGGGCAATCTTTGAGCCTACGCTCGAGGATCCACCAAAAGATGCAAGGGAGATCAAAAGACAAACACAAAGACAGACAGAAACAAATACAAATAACCTCGATTTAATCAAAACTACGCCACTTGTTTACTGTTTGTTGTTTTACTGTTCCCTGCCTCATTTCATTTCTAATTTCGATTTAACTGTAACCAAGAGCAGACAAATGGAATCATGCCTTAATGGGTTTGTAATGGTAAGATATACATGTATTCTACAGTATGTATAATGAAGTATAGTGATTGAATGGGACAAAAGATAGGATTATACCCACTGGCCCCATATGTTTGCCTCATTGATTAAACAAGGTTTATGGAGTTCTCAGCTAATGCAGTGCATAAGTCAATGAGGAGACATAAAGTTGGACACCACCATTCAGTGTGTAAGCATTTGTATTTATGCTGTAAATCCAGCTCAGGACAATATGAACTGCAAAAATGTGCATCAAATTGAAGAGAACAGGAATGTGTGAATCCCCTGTCTAAAAATGCAGTGTTATATAATGTTGAAAGTTGCATAATGTTTACATAAGTCTGCATTTTGCAGTAATAGAAAGAGCTGTGCATAATGTGTAATTTGGGCACATTGCTTAACTACAGCAAACATAGATGACTGTCAGCATTGTGAGTAACCTATTGAATTCGAAGTTGAAAATACGCTACAGTTTACACCAAGATACAGTTTGAAATGGCCAACTGTTGGATTATGAGAAGATCGAAGTGTGAAAATTGTAGTCCCTGATATCCGTATTTTGGTGTACAAGAAGGGATCTTGGTCAAAAGCAAAAAACAGTGTTTGACACAAGCTGGATCCAGAAGCCTACACGAAGCAAGTGGCTGTCGTTTAGTGTTGCTCTGCAAGATGATTGTCTTTTACTTTTCGATAACATCAAGTCTGAATCTTCATTTTCTGAAAAGGCAGAAGGATGAGTGGTGGAATTTCAAATTACTGTGATGCCCCACATGATGAGGCAATCAAATGAAAGTGGCCTAAAGGTGCAATTCTTTCACCTCATAAAACCCATTCAGTCACCTATGTCAACGTGTCTGAGTGTATGTACTGGGTGAGCTGTGGAGTGTTTATGTTGGAAATAGTCACAACATAGATGGTGAAAACATAGCTTACATCTCATTTAAACACTTTTCAGACAGAAACTCTAACAGTATTGAAAATATAGCTCGCATCTTTTTGGACACTTTTCAGATAGAAAACTATGTATTAATATTGGTAAAAAACGGCTGTTTTCTCTTTTGTGCATTTTCCAGACAGGAAACTATAACAGTAAAGGTGAGAAGATATTTCACATTTCTCTTTACCCTTTTCTGATTGAAACTAAAACAGCAATAATAAAAATGTTGCTGGCATCTCTCTCAACTCTTTTCTTCAAAAACAGGCAACTTTAATGGCCTCGGTAAAGACATAACTGACAATTCTTTTTACATACTTCAGAGAGACGACAGTGACAACAGCGCCAGTTACAACAGTGATGAAATGTTCACATCTGTTTGGACAGTTTTCCAAAAGGCGACTGTAACATCTCTGGACCATTTTTGAACAGTGAAATTTAAACAACAGTGATGAACATACAGCTCGCAGTTCTTTGGACTGTTTAGACGGGAAGTTTTTGATGTTTGGTTTGGCTTCTAAGCTTGAAGAGACAAACGTGACTTTCTAGGCAGACATCTTATGTGGTTCACCTGCAAATGATTTTTTTTTTTTTTAAAGTGTCCATTTAAAGGAGAGCTGAGTATTTTCTCCTTCAGTGCCATTGTTGTATATTTTGTGCTTTCCTCCCCTGCTGCTCCCTCTTTCTTGTTCCTGAAGTCATTTTTATGCCACAAACTAGAACTCGCTGACTATCTTTAGTCATAGATAGATGTTTAAAATGAATTAGTGTCATTTCAGAGGATTTTTCTTTCAGCTGAAATACTGTGAATACCTGTTTATTTAGTTGCTGGGTGCATTGTTTGGAGATGAATGAGTGAATGTAGAATAAGGAGGGGGTGGGGACTCAAGAATTGTTTTTTTTGCGCAATTGAACACTCTGTGTAGTCATATGGATTCAAATTATAGCAGTCACACAAGTGTGTGTTCATATACAAGTGTCTGTGTACGAGAGAGTTTACATAGTCAGCACTGCTGGTTTTCAAGCTTTTTTTTCCCCCCCCTTCCTCATCAACAACACTACCTTACACTTTTTGTAAGAGTTTATTTTTGTTTTTCCCTCAGTCAGTCTTCCTATGCACAAATAGTAATGTTGTTGGCACTTCCCTATGTGATTGTTTTTGATTGTAACCATTCGCTGAAGTTTTGTCTTTATATCCAACATGATCATTTGTCTTTCCAGACATGTATGCTAGAGCTGTCTTGTTATGGCCTGTTATGTTGTTCCCCCCCTTTCCTGTTATGTTCTTGTTTAACCTGTTATCCCTATATGCATGCTTGGACTTGAGTGTGTTGAAAATCAGTATTCATGTGTTTGCTTCATGTTGAAAATTGGTAATTGCATTGCTGGAGTAATTTTGATGGTTTTCAACTCCTGACAAAAAAAAAGAGAAAAAAAAATGGTATGGTTGTTGTAGTATGTATGTTTGTATTTTGACATGAAATGAGAGATGAATTGGTGTGCCTGTGTTAGAATTTTGACAGAAATTGCATCGTATTCATGGTAAGAGAAGTCAGATGAACTTTGTTTTGTTTTTAAGTGATCATTGTCCAGAAAAAAAAAGTTTCCATATATGGTTCACTAATACATTTCCCATTTGTTCATATGTGCTGCTATATAGGTCTGGCTATGACAGATAAAAAATTCACTTGACCATGCATATATTTTCATGTCCATGTCTGTGCTCCCAACAGGATTTTTTGAAATGATGGAAAGATGACGAGATTGGCATTTCAGTGTGTTGCTTAAGGGAATAGTTTAATCAGTGTGCTTAAATCTGTTATCATCAAAAAAAAAAGAAAACAGCAAAATATATGAGGAATTTGTACCATTAGTCTAAACCAATACCTTGCTGCCCTTTGGATGTGTTAATGAAGTTCCAGACGCTGTTCACCAAAGTTACCAGTCAGTTATGACAATAAGTTGCTCATTTTTTTTTTTTTTCTTTTTTACATTTTTAACAAACATTCCATTGCTTTTCAGTTTTATTTTGTTTTGTTTGTTTGTTTTCTTAACTTGCAAGAAAAATCGCAGTGGTCACTGAGCATAAAACTGTTACATTTCTTCATTATTTATTGTCATGTAATTGAAAAGATAAGTAAGTGAATGAAATAATTTGAGTGACCCTCCTTTGGTTATCAATGTTAAACATTGTTTTCATCAGGGACTGTAAGCATTGCATAATGGAGGCTGTATCAGATGTTTGAAACGTACTCTTTCTTACATGTGTATACTGGTAGTAGATTGGAAGTTGATTAGCAACTTGAACATTGATATTAAAGTAAGAAACATGATCCAGGTCTTTGTGGTGAGAGAAGTAAAGCAGATTTTTCAGATTCATGAAATCCTCCAGATTTCTTCACCCCTGTTGTTTTTGAGATTGTCTCAGGGTACAGCTGGGGGGGGGGGGGGGGGGGGGGGGGGGGGGGCAAGAGCAGTTCCCCCAAGTTTATTTTCCTAAATAATCATGTTTTGGTGTATGAAAAGGCAGCACTAAAGAAGTATTATCTTTCTTTGTGTTATGCTGTCAAGCATAATTTTGTTTGTGGTAGGGAGCTATACACAGTTTAAGAGAAACGTTTAAATTGGAATCTCTTATTGCAGGATATTAGTTTGGTAAAAAAAAAAAAAAAAAAAAAACAAATAAAAAAGGCCAGTAGAAAAGAGAAAGTTTCTATTCACCATCTCTTAATCTTTCCTCACTCGGTGGTTTCTGTGGTGCAAATGTCATTGTTCGTAGTTTAGTTGGAGGGTCAAAGTGAATCAGTAATGTAGATGACCAAGCATTCAGGAACCTACTTCATTATGGATTCTTGTTTTCACTGTGTACCTCACTTCACAGTCTCCATGTTTGGATTTTTGTTTGTTTGTTTGTTTTCTTTTTTTGTTGTTGTTAAACTTCACGAAGCTAGGCAGGTATTTATAAATCCAAAACTCTTGCAAGTATCTTGACAAATATGGCAAGGTCCTCACATTTCTTTTTGTATTTTGCATTTAATGAACGTGAGAGGATGTATTTGTGCTCTTGTCATTTTTACCAAGTTACAGCTGCATGCTATATAGTCCTATGTATGATAAAAACCTGTTCCTAGCTGGGAAGACCAATGGGTTTCCAACAGAATTAATCATTAGAAATGTCAGTGTGTGTGTGTACAGTTGTGGCAGTGGCAGACATACTTGATTCGTCTGACCGTTCTGTCTACCTTTTTTCATCTTCCATTTGAATTAGAATGGTGTGCAAGTGTGTGATTTTTTGTTTAGGATATTTTGGAGAGGGATAAATTGTGGACAACTTTACTTCGTTGCAGTCATTTTGCTCATACGATAATGTTCTTGTTTACCTCCCTCCCTTCTTGTTTACCTCCCCCCTTCCTTAATGTTTTGTCCACTTGTGTGATGCTGGGTTTTTTTTTTTTTGTTTGTTTAGTAGAGGTATGAATTAGTGGAAGAGTGTGATGCTGAGATACTGAGACATGGAAGCTGACGTACTGTTGGTGTTTGTTGCAGCCAAAATGATATGTGATGTACAGATTTTCCCTCAATAAATTGTTAAATTGGACAGCCATGTTTTCTTTTTTTTGGGGGGGGGGGGGGGGGGGGGGGGGGGGGGGGGGGGGGGGGGGGGGGGGGGGCTATGAAATATGGATTATGTGGAAATGTTTTCAGGAACTGGGAAGAAGGTAATAAAAATCTCAGTGGCAAGTTTCAGTAAAGAAATCAGCCGGTGCCACATTTTGTACTGCGAAGATTAATGATGGAAAGTACTGCTTTCTACTGTGACTGTGGAAGAGGCTGCTGCCTTATCCTGCTCTCTCCCCTCCTTTCACCCCCTATACCCTTTTCTCTGTCTCTCCTGCTCACACACACACACATTTTATGTGTCTTTGTGCATGTTTGGACAACGAAAGTAAAAGGAGACAGAACCAAAACAAACTTGACATTGATCTTCATTTTGCACTTGTCCATAGAAAAAGGAAGTAGAAGTGATTATGTGTTCTCAGTAGAAGTGTATGACAGCATACAAGGCTTGGCCATGAAATACTGACAAAACAGAGCAAGCAAAGTGGCTAGAGCGAGTTTGATTTGGCAAATGTATACCTCTCACAGTTTGCTTAGGATGTAATACAAAACAGTTTACTTGGGAACCCTCACAAATGGGGTTGTCGACAGGGGAGAGCACATGCTGGACAGAATGGTTTAGTTCACAACTCCATTGTGCACCATGACGCTTTTATCTGTCTTCCACAGATCTGTCTTGTCCAAATGTATTCACACTTATTTTTCACAAAAAAAAATATCTCTCAAATTTCTCATAGCTAGACAGAGCTGTGAGACAAGATCCCCACTTTGAGAAATGGGGTTTTTATTTTTGTTATTAATGAATCATGACCCAATGATCCAACTATAATCAATGGATTTAAAGTTAAAAAAAAAAAAAAAAAAAAATCCACTACAGATGAACAGACCGAAAGTAAACGAATCCCAGATGATGATGGCATTCTTGAATGATGTTTGCGGAATAATCAGATATACTTTTCCGGACTGGTCAGGTTTCCATCAAACGTTTATGTGCGAGTTGAGAAATGAAGGTGAAAGATAAGGGAGAGATCAAGAGTTTGAACGTAACGACTTGACCGATGTCTCTAAAACACTGTAAATGCTGCTGTACATCTCATCACCACTTTTCCTGCCTTTTCTTCAAAACATGCCCAGATTGCAACACACTTCTCATCCACAGCTCTTCCCCTCTCTTTGTTTATGGACCAGAACTCTTTGAGGTTCACCATATGTGAGAATTTTGCGCATGCGACCAGTTTTAATCCCATTCAGGTGCCCATTAAGATGGCGATACATGGCACTGCATGCATTTTATTTTCATGTCGTCTATTCCACCACCGGCATGTGAGGGCCTACTCCTCTCTGAAAGATGGATGGAACGAGAGATGTTATGTTCCTGCAAGATCTTTAATGCATGCAGTCATGTAAAAGACCTTGGTTTACAGTCCCTTCTGAAGGACCTGGAAGAGAAGGGATGTTGTTTCGGGAAAGAAACTCTTCCAACCTCCCATAGCATTGGGCATTGAACACCAAACCTTGGGCCAACAGGCAGAGCCTTGCTCACTCTGCAAATCAGGCTCCCCTTTGTTCATATAATGGTATTGTTTGCATTGTCTAATATGTCCATGAAGTTGAGCTGGTAAGTAGGGGGCAGATGGATACAAACATAGTCATACGCACGTTTGCAACACTGATGCAGAAACGTGGGGGAGTGTGTAGCCAAATGCATCATTCAGGGTGCTGAATATTCACCAAACATTTCACACACGCACACAAAAAATTTGTAAGTGATTTATAATTTCAAAAGCAAACAGTTCTTCTAAAAATCAGCATATCTATGTCAAAGTATAAAAGTAATGACCCCCCCTCCCCCCCCCCCCCCCCCCCCCCCCCCAGATAATGTACATTGAAATCCACAAAAGAAACTTGCATCATCAACAATTGTGTGCAAGGTGGACATCTAGATGGTAACAACACAGACGTAGAAGGTAACTCGATCAGAAAACCCTCTAACACTATGAAATAAAGCACAGAAACGGAAATCAGATGAGAAAAATGAATGAAATACATGCATATGAACAACGGAAATAACCATTACACTAGCTTTTACTGTCACACTTTCACTCTCATGTATTTATGATGCACTGTAACTGATATGTATCAAACAACAACAACAAAAAACTACAGATTAAGTTTATTTTCATCACTGGTCAAGTTTTTATTCACAAATAAACTGCTCGGCAGGTACTGGTGATAAACATTGTATATACACTTACAAATTCGCTTTGTTGCAAAGCAATTATTTGTTTATTAAGTACAAGTTGCAAGTTAAGCAGACACCAATCTGATTATGTACATCTGTGTGTGAGTGCATGATTTCAGTGCTCTTTCATTTGAGGAAATGTTAGATTAATACAAATGATAATACCTATTTGCTTGACTGCTAAAGAAAATGAAGTTCACACACATGCGCACACACAGAGACCCATATAATTTTGAGAGAAAGCAGTGTAAAAAGTTGACAACAGCTGAGCAAAAAACAGAAAGAGTGTGACAATTTGCAAGTGTTAATGTTTACTTCCAATTACTATTAGCATTGCTTAAAACATTCCCACAATATTTTGCATGTCCAAAACTCTGTTTTCACTGAGGAGACAATGTTTGGTCACAGCCGGTATGACTCGTCAGCAGTGCAAATTCTCCTCCGACGGGTTGCCTCATGTCAGCTCACAATTGACCAGTCCTTTGGAGCGTGGTGCTGGGACTGTGACTGGACAACCCTGTAAAGGCTCTGTGAGAGTGTGCAGCATGAGCAGCATGGGAGAAATGCCAGTGGGAGGATGGATGGGGAGCGCAGAGGCAGAGGGAGGGACAGGGAGGCAGGGGAAGCGAAAGAAGAGAAAACATAAGATGAACCACTTCGACTGTTCCGAGGTAGCTTTGAATGATTGCCGACAGCGTTCAAAGCTGCCTCAGAACAGGTTTGAAGTGGTTCGTCTTTTGTTGCTTCCCTCAGTATCACAGTTTCTGTCCATCACAATGTGAAGATGCAACATGAGATGCAATGAATATGCATGTACACAACTACACTGACACACATATATACATGCTGACAGGCATCTGCACGCATGTATGCCCGCATACAAATGTGCGTGCCAGAATGCAAGCAAGCGCGCGCACACACACACACACACACACACACGCACACACACGTCAGAATATCTTAAAGCCTCCAGGATGTGTCTCACACACACACTGAAGTCAATATCTTTGAAGATTTTGACATCCCAGACTGGAGTCGGTGAATCTTTGGGGGTTTCACTAGCGATGCGGACACACATACACACTCACACGATTATCAGGCAATCTTTGAAGCCTTAAGTACATTACACACACCCATACACACACACATACATGCAAGCCCTGATGTCAAATGTCTTTTAAACTTCAATGACATCACACACGCACACACAATCTGGTACTGGTGTATCTGAAGCCTGAAGATCAGACTCTTTCCCCGTACATTCGTGGCAAGTCTGCCAAGGCAGCTGTTGTTGGCAATCCTGCGGCACCATCTGTGTAGAAAGAAAAAAATTACAGTTTGAGTTGGCAGCATGTACATGTAACTCATATATGAATCAGAGAAGGTGTGCAGAAGAAGTTTGTGCGCATGTGAACATGTGTGTGCATGCGGCCACAAACTTTCTGAATCAACCATGAACGTAAGTGTCTGTGTGTGCGAGTAAACATGATTATATATGTTGTTTGTGTTTGAGTGTGTATATCTGTATGTATGCATACACACATCAGAAGTTATGAAATAACAATTGTCGTTAATTACTTGAATGTACATTTTATACTGTAAGGCACACAGCCACTGGTAGTACATATCATTTATTCATATCTTTAGAGAGAACGAGTCAGTACATGTACATTCAGTTTACAAATTTGGACAATGGAGTATATGAGTGCAAGTTCAGGGCGTATGGTATGGGGTATATATAATATTTTGCATGCACACAATCATGGGATGTTAATGTTTCACTATACCTGTACACATGCATGCCCACACATGTGCGTATATGTATTTACCAGCCTGTTCATGTGCAAGCGTGTATGTGCACGAATCCCCTACAAAACTAGCCCTGCTCCCCACACTGAAGCTCACCAATGGCAAAATGCTGCGAGCCTGAAGTTCCTTGACTCGTTTCCTCCACTGGCCTTCGAGCTCTGTTCTGCTGCTCTTCAGTCTGCTCCTGTTCATCATCGTCTTCTCGAGGTGCATGGTCATACTGCTGCTGCCGCCGCTGGATGCAGGTCCAGTAGAGGGCGATCACCACCACCACCATGCACACAAACGCCACCCCACCCACAGCAATGGCCACGATCCACCCAGGGTGATGAAACGGAGTCCACGGCCTGCGACTCTTTGTCCGAACTGGAGCCATCCACGGCGACGAGGTGGTTTTGCTTGTGGAGAGAAGGCACCTGTTTGGGGGTCAGCTTTTCCAGGTAGCCTGAAAAGCAAAGCAGTAGCTTGTCAGGGCACATATCAATTACAGCTCCTGGTGGTAGAGGCTTTTTTTTGTGTTCTTTTTCACAAGATTTTCTTGCTGATCCTTTCCTTTCCTTGCAGCTAGCAAGAAACAAAAGGAAGTGACCCGTTAGAGGGGCTTAGAAAGGAAATCTTCCTGAGTCTATTTTAAATGCCCCCAACCCCTTACATCCCCCCCCCCCCCCCCCCCCCCACTCCACTTTCATTCATTTACTTATTATTTGTTTACATAATTCTATTCATATTCTATTCATATTAGTAGCATATCAAGTTCTCTCTCAATCCTTCTCTCTCTCTCTCTCTCTCTCTCCGGTGAGAGGGCCGGATGAAAAAAAGCATGTGATTGCTTATCTGTTACCCTTGGAAAATAAAGATTATCATCATCATCATCATCTCTCTCTCTCTCTCTCTCACACACACACACACAAACAAGAGATAAGGAAGGTACATTAATCTTGGGTCTTGTAATGGATACAAAAAGTGCAGTTGTTTCCCTTAACACGCCATCAAACATGCTGTGGCAGATCATAGGCACTTGCACTCTAGACAAATATATGGGAAACAAACCTTTCAAAAACTGCATGGTGACCGCATAAGATACGTATTTCTGAGATTCACCAACTGGCAATAGTTGTTATTCCCACTCACCCCCCCCCCTTCCCCCTCCTACTTCTCCTCCCACAGCCGCAGCGTCTGAATGACGTCATTTGCAGAGCAACAATCAAGACCTCCGTCTGTGAACTACACTACTACGATTTCAACACAATCTTTGGCTTGGGAGAGTGACACTGTTTTTGTGTTGTTCTTTCTTTATTTTTCCTTTTTTCCCCCCCAAACTTCATCCCAACAAAAAAAACACAACACGACTCGCGTTTTAAAACCCATTGATTTCTCTCCCACCAAGATGCAATGGTGTGGCCCACTTCCTCACCGTTGCAGAGCTCCCTGCACGAGCGGCTGTTGCCGGTGACCTGGTGGTTGTCGCGCACAGCACGGAGCACGCGCTGCACGTGTCCAGCACCTCATCATAGTAGTGGTCCACTTTTTCCGCACACTTCATAGACGTCAGGTATCCCTGCAACACCATAATGGGGTTATGGTTTGAGTTAGGCTGAAGTCTCGGTCTCTGTGAATAAAATAACACTTATCGATGGCGCCTGTGCCTTACAAAAAAAAGAAAAAAAAAAAAAAAAAAAAAAAAAAAAAAAAAAAAAAGTTCACCACCCTGGAAGTTAGGACCCCTTTGTTGCAATATTCACTGGTCTCCAAACTTCTTCTTCTTCTTCTTCTTCTTTAAAGATTAAAATGAATTTACTTGGAAAACTTACAATGGCTATATATGTCATTTTTCCACCAAATACGAACGTATTTGGAAAATTGCGATAGCGAGATGGTGGCATCTTTCCATCAAACTCTCTGACGTCGTAAAGAATCTTTCGACAGGAAACCGAGTCCCCCAAATTAATGCCAACATTAGTTTACCCTAACACGTCTCACCATCACATTTCCTTCCGTTCTTTCTTTCTTATTCAAACTTCCGTCGAGCACCGGTGTGCAACTGTTTGAGTGATCGTTTTTGCATTGTCGTCTGCTGCGGCAGACAGACAGGATAAGAGGAAACCACAGATCTCACCTTCACATTTCCTTATGTTCTTTCTTTGTTATTCAAACTTCTGTCAATCATCGGTGTGAAATTCTTTAAGTGATCGTTTACATTGTCGACTGCGGCGGCAGACAGAAAGGACAAGAAGAACGGCAGGGAAACCACTAGAAAAGTACGTGTTTTACAGCTGTGCCACGCATGCTCACCTTGCGCTGCTGCTCCATGAATGCAACAGCCGTCAGCTAGTGTTTCATTCGCCTTAAAAAAAAAATTTTTTTTTTTTTTTTTAAATAAGGTATGTATCATTGACTCTTTACATGTCAGTGCAACAGCCGTCATGAATGCAACAGCCGTTAGCCAGTGTTTTCAGCCTTAAAAAAAAAAAAAAAAAATATATATATATATATATATATATATATATATATATATATATATATAATCACTGGCTCTTTATTATCATTGATTGGCTCTTTACATGTCAATCACAAAATTGGACACACATTGTGTAGTTTGGCGCGATATTCATAAATTTAAGAAGAAGAAAGAAAAAAAAGGAGGGGTGCGGTGGAGGGAGAGAGCTGAGATCAAAAAGAGTAAACTGACAAAGCTTGAACGCAGCAGTTCTTAATTCAGATTTTCCCATTCACAATCTACTAAATCTTCTAACAAGACATCTTTATTTGTCTTACTGGACGCGGAACAAAAGAGCAAATATTTTCGAATTGTTCAGCCTTAAGTTTTTTTCTTGTCCCAACGCACCAAAAATAGTAACTTTATTCGAACGAACCGCTTTAAAAAAAAATAATGAATAAATGAATTCATAAAGGTTCTGTCCGCCAGGCGAAGATCAATGAAGTTACAAAAAAAAAAAAAAAAAAAATAAGAAAAAAATACGGACAACACCTTGACCAAGACGCATCAATACAAGAGAGAGTTGTACAACTCTTTCATCGTGACCAATCTTTCAAGCGCCTGAATTATTTTGGCTTTCTTTGCTGGATCGCATCATTCAAAGAACGAAGTCGGATGAACCAAGAGAGGTAGCTTATCTGGGAAATGAACACGTTTTGCCATTTTCAATTATGGTCTGCCGTTTCATGTGTAATTTAGTGTTCTTCGCATAGTAATTTTGTTGGCAATGGTTCAGTTTGGAGGCGTGGGAACTGTGCTTTCAACCTGTACAAACGAACACCCCCTAATTTATGAACACTCATTCATCTTTCAGGCGTACTGCCTGCACCATAATTAGGAATATCAACAAGAATGTCTTTTCTTTGAATTAATTACACATGTTGTTATAAACGCCTGCATGAAATGTTATCATATTATGTCTACACCGTTCGATGCATACGTTTTTAATTGCCAGATGTTGTGTCTTTCACGCCTGCTCAGGTGAGGCCATCCATAAATGGTGTGTTGCAATGATGTCATGCGCGAAAGCGTGCTAAAATTAACTTATGACCGAATGAATGACATATCCTGTTTTGCATATCGTGTGTGTCTGGGTCCATTGACATCGCCGCGAAGCGGTAAAGGTCAAGTTGTAGGCACCTGTAAGCCATTTGCGCACGCGCACACACACACACCGTTACTGCAGCTCTCTCTCGCTCTCTCTCTCTCTCTCTCTCTCTCTCTCTCTCACACACACACACACACACACACACACACACACACACACACATACACACACACACACGCGCGCGCGCGCGCGCGCGCGACAACAGTTGACTGGCTCTCCTCCAACCTCCTTTCCAACGAGGTGAAAAAAAAAATCATTGACGTCATAAGTGTCAGACATGTGACCAACACGTAGAAGGGGAACCCCCTTGGCGAAAAGAACCCAACGGCATATTTGCCTGGGGATTGCGTAAGACAGTTGAAATCGCACCGACTTCTTGGGTTGCTCTATGCAAATTGTCTGCCTTCCTGAGGTGGGTGCGGCCGTTAAACTTC
>JADBJO010000165.1:862500-867500 GCA_016801955.1 Conus betulinus
CAAGTTCGCCTGTCCTTTATTTCTCCCTTCTTTTTTCAGTGACGAGTTCGAGTGCGCTATACACAGTACGCGCGCACTCTCTCTCTCTCTCTCTCTCTCTCTCTCTCTCTCTCACACACACACACACACACACACACACACACACACACACACACACACACACACACACACACGCAGCACGCACGCACACACACGGTCAACACATGTGCATGTACCGAGCGCGCGCGCACACACATACACACACACACACACACACACACACACACACACACACACACACACACACACACAGAAACGAGCATGCGCGGGTGTGCACACACGCACACACACACACACACGCCTGCTTTCATACGCCAGCGCATGAACGCAAGCACCGTAAATATGTGTCAGCGCTCGAGAGTATCCTGAGTTTCAATTCTGAGAAAAAAAAAAAAAAAAAAATGGGCCGGTCGGTCACGTGACTGCTACTGAGTTACTGCGTTGCAGCTGTATGACCTGATCACAAATCTTCAGGGAACACATATAGTCCTCTCTCCCTCCCGTTCTCTCTCTCTCTCTCTCTCTCTCTCTCTCTCTCTCTCTCTCTGCGTGTGTGTGAGCGAGGGACGGGTGGGGGGAGGTGGGATGGTGAAAGTCACAGACAGACAGACAGACAGACAGACTGACAGACAGGCAGAAGAGTTACGCAGGAGCTGAACAGTTTCAGTTTCAGTTTCATCATGGAGGCGTCACTGCGTGCAGACTAGTTCATATACACTACACCACATCCGCTAAGTTGTGAGACCAAACTACGCATGATTTGAAGCTGATGGATAAATGAATTAACAACAAAGATGAGACGATGGAAGAAGAGAGGGTCTCGTAGCTACGACTTAGCGGATGTCTGACCTACGCATCAGCCCAACCCGCTGGTCAGACCTTGAGTGCCTACCTACCGTGTGTGTGTGTGTGTGTGTGTGTGTGTGTGTGTGTGTGTGTTGTGTGTGTGTGTGTGTGTGTGTGTGTGTGTGTGTGTGTGTGTGATGTGTGGACATGGGCCCATGTGTCTGCGTGGGCGTGTGTGTGTGTGTGTGTGTGTGTGTGTGTGTGTGTGTTGAACAGTGACAAGTAATTGTGTGTTGTGCTTCGAACACAACAGGAAAGCAACTCTGTCATTATGTGTCATTTAGACATTGAATTGCTGTAATACGCCCGGGGGTGAGGAAAGGAGCGGGTGTGAATATCTAGCATGGTCGATCGGTCACCGCGCTGTTTAGCTCGATTTGGGTCATTGGGATTGGTTTCCGGTTTTTCTTTTTTTCTTCAGGGGCAAGTGGCGGTAGTGGTGGTGGTGGTGTGAGTTCTCCGTGCCACCAGCTCTCTCCCTGAGGGTAACCTGAATGAATAACTTCATAAACGGATTGAAACTTGTTTCCACGGTTCCCGAAATAGACAGCGAACAGGATATGGTCGACAGAAAATAAAAACGAACGGAGTAAAACAAAACAAAACAAAACAACAAAAAAAAAAAAAATCAAAGAAAAACTCGATCTGTCTAAAAATAGAAAGCGAACAGGAAGTGGTAGACAAAAAAAATGAATTAATTAAAAAGAAACAGAAAAAATCAAATAAAAACTCTCTGTCTGTCTGTCTGTCTGTCTGTCTCTGTCTGTCTGTCTGTCTCTCTCTCTCTCTCTCTCTCTCTCTCTCTCTCTCTCTCTGGCTTCATATCGTGGCATCGGGCATAGTCTTGATGTCCAAAGTATTTTGAAAACTAACGTCTGTACCTCTATCTCTGTATGTAAGAAGGTCAATGCTTTTCGTCAGCGTCCGTTGTCTGTCGGCAAGATGACGTAAACACAACGACACCGTGTGTGTGTGTGTGTGTGTGTGTGTGTGGGTATGGGGGGGGGGGGGGGGGGGGGGGTGCGCGCGTGCTTGTGTGTGTGTGTGTGTGTGTGTGTGTGTGTGTGTGTGTGTGTGTGTGGCGTCTCTGTTTTTGTCTGTCTGTCTGTCTGTCTGTCTGTCTGTCTGTGTGTGTGTGTGTGTGTGTGTGTGTGTGTGTGTGTGTGTGTGTGAGAGAGAGAGAGAGAGAGAGAGACAGAGAGAGAGAGAGAGAGAGAGAGAGAGTTGCTATTTACATAACTGAATGAATTGGGTGTGGTTACTCTATTTGTATTGTGAATCTTTCACCAGAGAGAGAGAGAGAGAGAGAGAGAGAGACAGACAGACAGAGAGACAGACAAGCAGGCAGGCAGGCAGGCAGACAGACAGACAGACAGACAGACAGACAGAGACGTTTCGTAGGAACGGAACAGAGGCAAATAATTGTGTGTTGTGCTTCGAACAACTAGAACGAAAACTTTTTCATTATTTGCTGTTTAGACATCTTATTGCTGTAATACTTCCTGGGAGAGGAGGTGTGGAGGATGTGAATGTCTAGCCTGGTCGATTGTTTTACCGCGCTTTGTAGCTTGGTTTGGGGTCATTGGGATTGGTTTCCGGTTTGTTTGTTTCTTTGTTTGTTTGTTGTTGTTTTTCGGCGGCACGTGGTGGTGGTGGTGGTGTGAGTTCTCTAAACTCCTTCACTATTACTCCCCTACCACTTCCACTATTTCCTCTAGCAGACGCTACAGCATCTGTCTGTCTGTCTGTCTGTCTGTCTGTCTGTCTGTCTGTCTGTCTGTCTGTCTGTCTGTCTGTCTGTCTGTCTCTCTGTCTCTCTCTCTCTCTCTCTCTCTCTCTCTCTCTTTCTCTCTCTCTCTCCTTCTTGAACCTTATAATTTGTATATGAAAAAAAAAAAAAACCCCTAGTGTGAAATAATTGTTCAATTACTCCTCTTTGTGACAGGCATTGGCCTATACATGAATAAAACATCTGAATCTGAATCTCTCTCTCTGTCTCTCCATCTCTCTCTCTCTCTCTCTCTCTCTCTCTCTCTCTCTCTCTCTCTCTCTGCCTCTCTCTCTCTGTCTCTGTCTGTCTCTCTGTCTGTCTGTCTCTCTCTGTATGTGTGTGTCTGTGTGTGTGTGTGTGTGTGTGCGCGCGCGCGCGCGCATGCGCGCGTGTCTCTCTCTCTCTCTCTCTCTCTTCTCTCTCTCTCTCATGTGTATCTTTCACCTCCCACTCCCGTCTCCCACCTTCCTCTATTGTTAACTGGTTTTCATTTTATCCTTGCTCGTGTTCGCTTATGTCATATTGCGTTTGTCGTACTTTTCCGACGTGTTTTTTGTTTGACAGTTTTTTTTTCCCATCCTTTACAAATCAAAGTAAGCATCGCTGTTAATTGATTTTTACAGTGCGCCCCATCCCCACCCCCTAAAAAAGAAAGAAAGAAAGAAAAAAGAAAACAGAAGACAGAAAGAGAGGAAAAAATAAGAGAAAACAAAACAAAACAAAACAACAAAACAAACAAACAAACAACAACAACGACAACAACAAAAAAACAAAACAAACCCTAGACCAGTTCATAATTTATTTGCCATGACCTTGTGTTCGGCGTGTGCGCGCGCGCGCGCGTGGGCGTTTTGTGTGTGTGTGTGTGTGTGTTGACTCATGCCACTCAAACTCGCGATCGACGATCATCTGTGTCAGCTGAATGGAAAATCGCTGCAGGGGTTACAGTGAGAAAAGAAACGGGACCCGTGTGCTCTGTATTCACGCACACACGACCAGGCACGGCCCATGCACGTGACGCACGCACGACACGTGAGTTGGCTTTCTTCCAGCTCAGCCTCTCTCTTACCAGCGCTCACACCCCTCCCAACTCATCAATCTCCACTCCCTCTCCCGTTCACTCCCCCCCCCCCCCCCCCCTTCCTGACATGACATCAATGGACTCTTGGTGAGCAAAACTCGAGTTTGCTCCCACCCTCCACTCCACCCTTCTTTTTCTCCCCCCTCTCTTCTCCTCCTATTCACAACCTTTTCGAAATGACTCTTTATGATAGAGAGCTCGCTGTCAAATCTTCTGGTGGGAACAAGTTGAAATATTGACGTCAGCCGGGCTGTTTATTTGGTCTTTTGATATGTGTTTTCTTTTAAAGTTTCAGCTGTCTTCTAGTAAAATTGGAGCTGATCTTTGACGGAAAGAAAGCATAATCTGGGGAGGGAGACAGCATGTTTGAAGGCGAGTGAGGTCAAAGTACCGGGACCTGCAAAACTCGAGATTTGACTTTCCCTTTTACGTGCCTGTGCATGCCGTCTTCGATCTTTGAAACAATCTACGCTAAAAATAGACACACGCCATTGACGACCGAGTTTCTACGGGCGGAACTAACAGGGGCAGAGCTCACGAGGTTGTGACAGAGCATAAAGCATCGATAATGTCTTTCATCAGTTTCAAACATGCGTATCTGGTAACAGGAGCCCTGATGGTGATGACAGAAGCAGCTGAGAAGTGTCAGCTGGATCTGATCGAGGAGCAACTGAAGTGACTGTGTATGAGGTTTCAATCTCCCCAGGTTTTCATTTCCCATTTTAGAACTCGTGTCCGAAGACATCCGTCCATAAAGACACGCCTTGAGATGCACACTCATCGACAAGTAGTGGGTTCGAATCCCGGCAGCGCCATGAAAAAAATCGAAAAAAAAAAACCTGGCAGCAGAGGGGCACATGGGAGTCATGAGCTTGAGTGGCTACAACAATCACGTTCACTGTAGCCAGCCAAGCCATTCCAGCTGTAACAAAAGTTATGAGACGTGTTATGATGACTGCTTGAAAGACACAGACGGGAAAGGAAACTCAGCAAATGGTGGCAGAAAGTCTATTGATAATAGACCAGCGTGGGTTCCATGGGAAATATACTACCTGATTCCAAGAGTTTAGTGGACTGTGTACTGATATCATGAAACATCAGCACTAGCACAGTGAAATCAAGGAGGTCAAAGTCAACGAACACATGAGGCAAGAGCTTAGTGTCCCGCCCGTTGTGTTCCTACAGTGTACTCTTCTGCTGCCAACAAAGCAGGAGCTTCCTCTACGATCATCCTCGACGTGTACAGAGTGGGCAAAGCAACCA
>JADBJO010000165.1:895000-935000 GCA_016801955.1 Conus betulinus
TAAATTTCGTAAGGTGATTGCTTAGCACTAGTATGTAACACACACGCAAAGACTCACACACACACACACACACACACACACACATAGAGTAACACCAACGACACGAACACAGAAACTAGGCTAACCACAAACGCGCTCGTGCCCTGCTTGTGGAAGCCATTACACTACTCGATCAATACGATACAACCTTTTGAAGGTTGAACTATAAATCAAACGCCTTCAACGTAAAGGTAAAGGTAAGAGAAGGCTAGAACGAGAGACAGGGACAGAGATTGTGAACAAAGAAACAGACCATAAGATGAGTATACTGCATGCACGGGTGATTCACGGCTAGGCTAGGCTTTACAATAAACAAGTGCCATTTGTGAGTCAGTGACCACTTACTTGCTGGACATAATCTCTGACACTTCTCGACCAGGCCGGTGAGGTTGGCGTTTCTACAAATCTCAATGCACGGTTCACACAATTCTGTCACATGGTCGTAGAATTTCCCATCTGGACACGGCCTCTCTTTGCTCAACGAAGCTGCCAAACTGCTCACAGCCATTGCCGCGACCACGGACACCACAGGAAACAGCCACACGTGCCATTGTGATTGGGATTGTCAGCGAACGGCGCGAAAACAAGGAAATCTTGGGATCCCAAACTCAAATAAAAGGCTGGGCAATTAAGATAAAAGACTCAAGCGAAAGATCTGATTAGAGCTAGTCGTATCTAAATCCCTGCTTTGACACGACAAATTCACTGGCCTTGCTGTCCTCTCGCTGGTCCGCACTACCCACACTTCCTGTCTTTGTGTCTCGCTGCACCTTTGTAGGCCACGCAAGTTCGGTCACTCTTATACGTCGTGGTTTTCGCTCGCGGCCTTTGTTATAAAAATAGATTGCGGTAAAATCCGCTGGCTATATTTTGACACGTATTTCGTAAACAGGTTGTTTTCATGAAGAAAAGCACATGTCCGGACAAAGAATAGTGGGGCGTGTTTGTTTATCACGTGAATCGGGCCTTGTTAATAAATAGAAAGAGAGAAAACAATGTATATTTTGAAGTAGAGATATTGATGAAAAAAAAAGTTTATGTCTTGCTGTTGTCTTTCTTTTGTCGTATTTAACCAGTAATCGTTTATCGTATCTGTACACTCCGTCGTTTGTGTCTAGGTTACGTCATCCACCAGGAGAGCAGAAGAACAGGTCTGTCTCACGGACTAGTCCATGTATGAGTAGATTACTCACGTGACCAGCAGGTTACAAACAACACGAAAAACATTCAAAACAACTCTCTCTCTCTCTCTCTCTCTCTCTCTCTCTCTCTCTCTCTCTCTCTCTCTCTCTCTCTCTCTCTCTGTGACTCTGTCTGTCTGTCTGTCTGTCCGTGAGTGTGTGTGTGTGTGTGTGTGTGTGTGTGTGTGTGTGTGTGTGTGTGTGTGTTGTGTTGTGTTGTGTTGAGTTGTGCTGGATGGCGTGACTGTTCAAAAGCCAATTCAGTCGAACATGCAGGCCTATTCATCCAAGACTAACAATTCTGAACACGCGGTCGTTTAGAAACAAAATGTCGCCGAAGTGTGTAGACTTGGGAAACTCCATATTCGTGTTCAAGTCTAAATGAGAATGCCTAAAACTCCGTCATCTTCTGGTGTTATTTATGAATGAAGATTAATTGTTATTATTCGAAAAAAGCAACACACAGACACACACAAACACACACAGACACACAGACACACACACACACACACAGACACACACACACACACACACACACGCCCCCCCCCCCCCCCCCCCCCCCCCCCCCCCCCCCCCCCCCCCCCCCCCCCCCCCCCACACCACACACACACACACACACACACACGAAGTTTGCACAAGGAAACAAGAGGAATAAAAACTTCGTGTACACAGAGGCACTCGTACAATCCACACACACACACACACACACACACACACACACACACACACACACACACACACACACACACCATTCGATATGAACACATGTGCATGTGGATCACGCACAAGACGCCCGTTTCATTATTCCCACCCACTACACCTACACACACACACACACACACACACACACACACACACACACACACACACACACACACACACACACACACACACACACACACGGGTATGTAAAATAAAAAAAAAAAAAAACAACGGTCACCAAGCTGGAATCCCCATGAATCTGTAATATTCCGCAATATTTGGATTTTTTTTCATAGCGTACCGCCAAGAAATCTCCTGTTCAATACAAATAGATGTACAGAGTAATCAACAGGTCTATCGTTCAAGAAATAGAATTATAAACGTTCCCTCACAAAGGACACACACATACACACACACGCACACACACACGCACGCACGCACGCACACACGCACGCACGCACGCACGCACGCACGCACGCACGCACGCACGCACGCACGCACGCACACACACACACATACACACACAGAGATACGGATACGGATACGGATACGGATATTTTATTCACAAATAGGCCATTGCCCCTCGTGAACGGGTGCATCTGGAATCAATCGATATTTTACACGTTCAAAAGCTGATTCAATGCTTTACATTAAGAAACAAGAACAGATCGTAACTTAAATGCTTTGTATAATAAATGGACAGATTTCTAGTTGTTCGTTCATTATTGGAAGCTAGAAGTGAATTTAATCTGAAAAGACTTGGAAATCTGTAGTATTTCAAATGTATATAACGTTCTCTTATTTCGCTTAGTAAAGGACAGCACAGAACAAAATGCACTTCATCTTCTTTCTCTTTTTTTTTTTTTACACAATGGACAAATCAAATCAACCGGGGTATGTTGTTTGTATCGACACCTATGTACAGCAATATCTGAAATACCCAGTCTGAATCTTGTAATAATTTTGATATGTCTGTCTAGATTTAACGTTAAATGCATTTTATCCATTGCTATTGTCCAAAAAGTCACTAAATACACTAAATCTGTCACTATTCTTGACATGAAAATCCCATTCTTGCCATCTGCAAAGTACAAGTCTTTCTTTAAAGTCAGCGATAAACTGTTCCACTGCCTCAACACCTTGGTTTAACCACACATAACCAAAACCAGACATGTATAACTTACAGCGAATATCAGATGCCCCAGTTTGTCTTATCACGAGAGTCTAACTCAAATAATGTTCTATATGCTTTTCGGGGTAATCTTGACTCATCCATTCTTGTCAAATTAACCAGTAGTGCATGCACCTAACGGCAGAATTTATGTAAACAGAGAGGAGAGAGAGAGAGAGAGAGAGAGAGAGAGAGCACGCATATATGTACGCGCGCGACCGTGTACACAGAGGCACTCGTACAATCCACACACACACACACACACACACACACACACACACACACACACACACAGAGAGAGAGAGAGAGAGAGAGAGAGAGAGAGAGAGAGAGAGAGAGAGAGAGAGAGAGAGATTGAAAAAAAGAGCAAAGACAACAGCTGAAAAGTATATAAGAGCCGTGACTTGGATTTAGCCCAAGCTACCAGCCTTCCCCCTCTGTCACCTGCGAAGTGTTCCACTATCTTCCCTCTGAGTCGAAACAGTGGTCACTGGGTACGTATGTCAATCCAGTGGATTTTGTTCTTCCCAGCAAATAGCACAAGAGAAAAACTCTTGCTCACGTAATGAAATAATGACACATCCAGAACTCCTAACGCTACCAATTCGCGTAGCGCTGATGCAGACACAAAGCACACAGAACAAGAAAGGAAACGTCTCCAAAAGACGGGATGTTCCAAGCTTGTCCATATATCCTGTACCTGAGACGTGCACACAGCGACAAAAATTGAAGAAAAGAACAAACACAAATTAACATTTATTCAGTACTAACACAGCCTTTTGGTCTTGAAACCGTACAGTAAATAATCAAATAAATAAAATTAAAAAAAAATTTTTTTTAAATTAAAAAAGGTTGAACATAAAGTAAGACAGTAACCTCGGTTTGATTGATGTGAAAGGAAATCTTAAATGAGGCAAGGGGGAATAAACAGAAACTAATCAGCAAGAAGGATAACTGTTGCCGCCATGATGAAATATCCGAACTTACGATACCAGTTTGCCGAGCAAAGCACACGAAACAAACTGGGAGACAAAACCCCCCCCCCCCCCCCCCCCCCCCCCTTCCCCCTCCTTCCCCGCCCAAGGATGTTTCAAGCTTGTCCTAATTCCCCGAGCCTGATACGTGAGAACAGCAGCGACAACTGAAGAAACAAATACAGATTAACATTTATCCACGACCAGCGTAGTCTTTCGGTCAGGAACAAAAATGTCACAGGTTCTACCGTACGTTCACTTTGACAAAGTGAATCTGTGTTATCACTGTGTTTTGGTTGTCCCATGTGTGTGTGTGTGTGTGTGTGTGTGTGTGTGTGTGTGTGTGTGTGTGTGTGTGTGTGTGTGTGTGTGTGTGTGTGTGTGTGTGTGTGTGTGTTCTCTTGGCAGTTATAAGATTAACCTGGCAGTACAATAAACATGATCGTTGTAGCCATCCCCTCCGATGATCGTTCCAGCCACCCCCTCCTATGATCGTTCCAGCCATCCCCTCCGATGATCGTTCCAGCCATCCCCTCCGATGATCGTTCCAGCATCGTTCCAGCCATCCCCTCCGATGATCGTTCCAGTCACCCCCCTCCTATGATCGTTCCAGCCATCCCCTCCGATGATCGTTCCAGCCACCCCCTCCTATGATCGTTCCAGCATCGTTCCAGCCACCCCCTCCTATGATCGTTCCAGCCACCCCCTCCTATGATCGTTCCAGCCACCCCCTCCTATGATCGTTCCAGCCACCCCCTCCGATGATCGTTCCAGCCGTCCCCTCCATACTGCGACATAGGCCTGCTTGACTCATTCTCTTAAATTCCTTGAGGAACGTAACTGTTGCGCATCACTTCCCCACCGGCACTGGGCTGACCTCTTGAAGCATTCCAGCTGCTGTCACTTCAGAATCCAAACGGTGACTCCATATCTGCTTAGCGTGTCCCACGTGCCCGTTCTTCTGCCGGTTTCAGTTCAGTGACTGCTTTATAATGCTGGTGTCACGGTTTGTCTGTCTCCGTGGGTGACTGAATTCGAGGAAAAAGCGATCTGGAAAGCAAGGGGGAGGGGGGGGGGGGGGGGGGGGAGGACACAAACAAATCTCTGTGCACCGCCTACATAAGAGACTGCGAAACGCAACACGAATTGACAGGAACAGCTTCAACATATAATGTAAACTGATAAACCTTTTCAATCAAGCATCTCGCTTTCACACAAGCAGGAGAGTGGCCTTAACAGGGTCCTGCAGAGCACAAAAGGAACCAAGGCTCCACACCTGGTGCTTCGCACAGACCGAAGAACGCCGGAGTGGAGCAAGGGACTTAACCCGCCTAAAAGGAGACAGCAGGGGTGCACGAGTACTAGGCCCTGGCGCAAGCTCGCACGCAATGCTAGGACCGAGTCTCCGGTCGTCGTGTGTCCCGGTGAACGCTTCTACGGGTCAAAAGAGGTCACAGCCAGAACGGTATGCATCTAAAGAAAGAAAAAGGAAACAACGACAACATATTCACGCACACACACACGCACGCACGCGCGCGCGCGTGTGTGTGTGTGTGTGTGTTTAGACGTCATTGTTTGTTTGAACCATCATTACTGTAAGAGATTCATTCAGCAGTTTGCAAGTCAGCAGCGAGAGAGAATACGACTCAAACCCAGACAGAGAGCGAGGTGACACCGTTCTAAAGGTGTATGCAAAGAATACACTCGCATACACTCAACAATCACGAAACATGTCATTTCACTACCATTGCGTTATCTTTGATTATACACAAGTTATAGACACAAATTTTGTGATGTATGGACCGCATTGCTTTGACTCAACTCCATCACTTTTTTTTTATTTTTTTTTAGATGGTTTCGGGTGTGAAATGAAATAATGTTGTGATTAGAAGTGTATTAGAATGAATAATAGTAAAGGCGAGTAACTCTCCATTTTATAGAGAAGCAACTGCAGTCTATGGCTGTTTTTGTTGCCAAAAATTCAGCATGTAAAATTACAGACGCTATTGTGACCGAGAGCGTGAACTGATTACAGACGCTATTGTGACCGAGAGCATGAACTGATTACAGACGCTATTGTGACCGAGAGCGTGAACTGGTTTTAACATACTTCCACTCCAAAATTTGCATTGTTGTGACACATCAAATGAAGCAGCTTCGTTGGGTCACGTGACATTAAGTGGCGAGGAAAGTGAGAACAGCAAACAGGACCTTGGTAATAACTCTAAAGATGGCGCGCTTCAAAAACAACACGGGTCCGATTACACATAATTGTCACCGCAATGCGGTCTTCACACACACACACACACACACACACACACACACACACACACACTCTCTCTCTCTCTCTCTCTCTCTCTCTGTCTCTCTCTCTCTCTCTCTCTCTCTCTCTCTCTCTCTCTCTCTCTCTCTCTCTCTCTCTCTCTCTCACACACACACACACACACAGACACGCACAGAGCCAAAAAGGAAAGACAACCAATGCCTGACAGTTGGCGAGATGCTTTCGTGGTGTTTTCCCTTCCTGAAGATATAAAATGGTCTTTGGCTGCGAATCTACGATTAACATTTTGAACGATAGTATCATTGCCTCAAAATTGACACACACACACACACACCACACACACACACACACACACACACACACACACACACACACACACATATATATATATATATATATATATATATATATATATATATATATATATATATATATATATATGTGTGTGTGTGTGTGTGTGTGTGTGTGTGTGTGTGTGTGTGTGTGTGTGTTATATATATATATATATATATATATATATATATATATGTGTGTGTGTGTGTGTGTGTGTGTGTGTGTGTGTGTGTGTGTACAGTATTCAGTATTGTCGCCGATTTTATTGTTAGTAATCAACAAATCGATGCCAGAAAACATAGATTACAGTCGTTGCTGTCTTTTACTGTGATTAGTGGATAAAGTTCAATGCGTACCCTGCAGGTTCCTTGTGTTTGAAAACCAAGACAAACTGGCTTGTATTGTAAACGTCGCCCTTGTTGGCTGGTGAGACGGATAGGGTTAAGTCACAATGTGACCAAGCCACGCGGCGGCCTGTGCAAATGATTAAGATACTGTCAGTGAAGGTAGTTTTTGATGTGTGTCTGGGTTGCTACCTGTTTACAAACGAGTGTTCCCGGTTGTTTCGATTGTTTCCTTATTTGAGTGACTGGAGGGTTGCGTGTTACTTGGCTGAGCAATACGGCAGTTAATTACTTAAATGCTGTTCGATTGTTTGTGCGTTCATGTGTGTTGTGAGTCGGCCGAATGTTCTCAAGCATTTAGGCAAATTAAGGGTAGGGTTTGCTGTTGTTGAGAGCAAGTTCCTTGGGTTGTTCAAGTGGGCGAACTCAGACATCACCAAAGGGGAATACCCAAGTTTTTTTTTTTTTTGTTTTTTTTGTTTTTTTTTACTGAAGGAGGAGAGTTACTACTGGGAAGTGATTCGATAGTAACAAGTACATGCCGACCTGCCGGTCCTGGGTGAAGGAGAGTGTCCACCTCGACCACTCACTATTCACTGGGTTCTCCAGTGGACCTGAAGGGGGCGATAGTGTCAGGTGACCGTGACGGTTTAGTGACCGTCGGCCTGCAGGCAGGGTACAGTGACCAGTCAGTCGTTCTTGTCTGAGGAATGAATGGAAGCTTTCGCCTATTGAGTGATTTGCACCTTGTTGTCTATGGAGTGTAGTAAATACTTGAAGCATCAGTCCTGGCTTGTGGTGAAGTCCAGGGTGTTAGTACAATGGTTAGCTTCAAGGAATCAAACATGAGTTGAATTGGAGGCTATGCATTAACCACTTGCTACCCAAGTCCTTGTTGGTGCTAGCAGCTGTGGTGTGTGTGTATGTGTAGGTGACTAGTGATTCCATTGGTGGAATAGAAATAACTCGGGGAGTTAGTGGTGCAAACCGTTTGTGATGTGTGTGTGCCAATGGTTGGAACAGTTTAACTCGGGTTCTCTCTTCTTTGAGAATGGAGATAAGATGCTTGGAAAACCAGGAAGTGTGCGACTCACTTAAGGGAAAGTGAGCTCATCCCGTCTTGCTGAGGGCTCGAGAAATTACAGCGAGAAGCAGATGTTTGCTGTCGCGTCGAAGCCATCGACGGTTTAGAATTGTCTCCTGGGTGGGGGGACGTAGACAGTGGATGTGCTGTAGCCTCGGAACCGACGACAAGAAGAACTGTCTCCAGTGAGGGGACAGTCGACAGCAAGACGTGTCAGCCTGTTGGAGTGTAGACAGGGGGCTGCGAACGGTGGGGTGTTTGCAGCCAGAGAAGACCTGTGGGAGAGGCCGACAGGAGCCCTTTCCGTGGAGAGGGCGAAGTGCACAAACGCAAAAAATTCACAATAAAAACACACACTAAAAGTACACAAACACACATACACACACACACACACACACACACACACACACACACACACACACACACACACACACACACACACACACACACACACACACACACACACACACACACACACACACACACACACACACACACACACACACACATGCTCTTGATCACGCGCGTAAGGGGGGGGTGGTAGGAGAGACAGACAGACAGAGACAGACAGAGACATAGAGAGAAGGGGTATCCATTTTTTTCAGACAAGCAGGAATAGAGAAAGAATGTAGTCTTATACAAAGTAATGCTTACACTTCCTCTCTGTCAACCAATGAGAGTGCATAGAAATCGCTAAAACTGCTGGCTCAATCATGTGTTTTCTACAGCTTGGCGAAACGTTGACGTATTAGTCTGCATGCTAGAATGTAGTTCACGTGAGTCTATAGTATTAGAACGACTGAATGTGTTTCGTTATAGGTTTAGTCTCAGAAACACACACGTTTCTCCACCAGGGGTGTGTGTGCGTGGGAGGGTGGGGGGAGGGTGGAGGACTGGGGGGGGGGGGGGGGGGGGGGGGAAGGGGGATGTTAACTTGAAATACAGCGTTATTTCCAGCCTCAGTCAGCAAACTAAGGAGCCGGAACCTCAAGAGCTCAAACAGCACCGTGGCTGCCCGGAAGCTCGGCGAGTTGTGTCCAGGTATAGAACACCTGGAGGATCACAGCGCTAGGAACAGCTCCATCCTGCTGCAGGCCAATGCCTCAAACTGCGGGAAGGGTCTGCCCGTCTTCCCCACAGACCCAGGGGTGGTGCACGGACTGTGTGCTCGTTCCACACCTCACTGCAGACTGCATGTGGCACTGCCACCTGGCAGTCGTGCACGTGTCAGATTTCAACGACTGTCTTACTGGTGTGGTGCTGAGCCATGGAGGACAGAGCTGTACGTCTTCCAGCGGATGACTCACTCTTTCGGCACTTACTTCACGGTGGAACGAGTAAGGTTGAATGTGACGTCCATATAGTCTTGAAACAATGTTTTTTGATTTGTCAAAATAACAACAACAACAACAACAACAACAAACCGATGTATTTGTGCAACACATCAACAAGCCTCGGATGAGAATAGAAATAGAAGTCCTAGCACACCCAACCTTTGTTGTAGAATATTTGTCTGAACATTCTGGATACGTGACGGTGCCATACATTGTAAAATCTGGAATTAAATGTTACATAGCCGAAGTGAGGGTACCTAAAGCAGGAATGCTTGTAGTCAGTATCGTACAGTCCAATGCCCCGTTTACACCGAGGTGGATGGAAGTTGTGTACACACCCCGAACACAACTCAGAAGACTGTTGTTTGTGTGGGCGTTAGCCTGTACGCACATCCTCGTGTCTTCCTTACCTGTTGCCTTCAATTTGCATGTGTCCCAAACGTAATGGTCTTCATACCCGGTTGTATTTTCTTCTGTCTCTGAGAATAACCGACCCGAAAGATTGTCCAGCGGTCTGTGTAACTGTTCTGTGGATTATTACCGTCATTTCAAACATCTGGACTGCAATGTTGAGCGACGGTGCGAAAGACGGCCAGGATGAAACAGAGTATTGTCCCTTTAGTAGTTGGCTCTGCCAAGGACGAGTGGCTTCTCGCAACAAATGCTTTCAACTGATCAGAGCGTGTGTGCTTTATGGCGAAGTACATCCATATGAGTGCCGTATCCTAGGTGGAAGACTGGCTTCACTAAAGACAAGAAGGAAACTGAAAGACGCTCTACCCCATTTTCAAAAACTACTTCCAATTTACTGCGGCTTTTGGTTGTAGGTCGGGATGCAAGCCCGAGTCGTTTACATACGGTAGGTTTCGAAAATGGTCGGATAACACCTTGATATATAATCTGGCTCATTTCAAACACTCATTGATGCATACCGTCCTTCGAGGGCAGAAAAGGCCACATACGTCCGTTACTGACATTCTTATCTACTTTCAAGTTCTCACACACGCAACTTATTTTTTTCAAGCGCTATGTGAAACGTCAGTGCAGCCGCTCGGTGTTTTCCCTTCTACACAACATTTTGACCCGTCCACGGTCATCTCCGTCCATTTTCATGAGCACGCGGCAGGTCCTGTCGGCTTGTCCAGCCAGTCACGTGACACACGTTTCTCTATCATGTCATCCCGGCAGTCAGTGCGGGAAGGCAACACATTCACAGTTTTGCAGATTGATCAATATCAGTGATCAGCAGAAAGTGTCTGTGACAGTGCACCACCAGTACATGCTTGTCATGTTTGCCTGTGACGATGGCGTCTCAACGGTGCAATACACCTATGTCTGCGACCACAGACAGGATTGCCCTGATACCAGTGATGAATCCTTCTGTGAATTTCTTTCATGTATCTTTCGTTCATGCCTTAACAAACAGTGCATACTACCCTACCCGGCAGCATGGCAATGACTATTCAGACCGTCCTGATGTTTTGGTCTATCTTCAACACGCTACTTCACTTACTACCGGCGATAAACATCTTTAAACATCTTTCAGCATGGCAATGAGACTATGTAAAGTAGCGCTGTAGAACAAAACCTGAGATGGTTCATGAGTCGTCGGAAAATCGCTGTGAAAACTGTACTTACACTCACACATCATCATGTTCGGGCGCAAAAGACGGAGAACCACATCAACGACTTCTCATCAATCTAGACGGCTCAGGCTATTTTACTCAGGAGCTGATGAAAGATGAGGAGTCTTGTCCCGAGAGTCACTATCGCTGCACATCTGAATGGTTGTATTGCCTTCCTATCTACACCCAAGGCAATGATTTTTCTGACTGCGTTTTTTGGAGAAGACGAAAAGGACTGTGAGAGGGTGAGGTGCCCTGGTTTTTACAGATGCCAAATGTCTACAGTGTGTGTCCACAAAGGTCATCTGTGTGATGGCCGGGCCCAGTGTCCCCAGCAGGATGATGAACAGCTCTGTGACACCATTTCTCCCAGGGGCTGTCAGTGTTAAGGTCACTCTTTCTTTTGTACCAACCGTTTGTCTCCTGCCTCGTTCCCTCAGCTTCGCTGTATGGATGCCACAGGTTCAGGAATGTCTCTGGCTGATTTTAGCAGTAATGCATACCTTGTTTATCTGAGTTTGTCGTCTTGATCCTTAAGTGAATATTTCAAACGCGAGGCTTTCGAATTTACAGTTTATTTGATCTTTCTGACAACACTCTGAATATTCTAGACACGGCTCTTTTTCATCGATATGCCAAAGTTGAAAATTCTGTGCTTAGCAAACAATCCATTGGATGAAACGACATGTAAATCGTCATTTCACTGGGCCCTAAAACGCATAGACCTTTCAATAACACGCCTGAAACTGCTTCGATGTATTCTCCGTACACTGTTGCCTGAGATGACCCATTTGAATGTATCCTTTTCTTTCATTGAAGCCATTGGATCTGTAGGTTTTAAGTGCAGACCGAGACTAACCGAATTGGATATAAAGGGAAATCCAGTCAGAGATTTCCCACTGGATTTATTTTCAGGCGTAAGCCATTTGAGGTAGACCTATGTCCGTTCACCCACCTACAGACTGCTGTCAAAGAACATTCCTTGAGCGCTTAGAGAGTATATACTGTTTCATCGCCTCAAACAGCATTTCCTTCATGCATGTCATTGTTCCCAACTAAAGTGTACACAACTTTCTTTTGGTTGACCAGTGTTTCTGCCATCTTGGGAAATTTGATCTGTTTAACAGTGTTACTCACAGTAAACAATGTGTTTGAAAGGACTTTCCTTAAGCTCATAGCTCACGTGGAATTTGCTAATGTGTGTATGGGAGGTCACATTAGCGTTGCTATTATAAACTGACAAATATTTCACGGAAGATACATACATTTTGAACGCACATGGACCAGAAGCACAGCATGTAGGATAAATGCGTTTTTCGCCATTTTACCTAATGTGGTGTCCGTATTGATCATTTGGATCATTACTCGCAATTATGCCATCATTCTTTGCTACCAAATATTTGGCGCGGTACAGCGACAGTTTCAAACGGGTCGCTAGTGCACTGGTGTGGTTTGTTGGAGTCATCGTGTCGTTCATACCAATGATTCCTGCCCTGTCACACTGGGGTCTACATGACCAGTCTGGTCTCTGCCGGCTGGCTTTGTTTGACCGTCATCGCTCTGTTGGAGAATTCAGATGGTTCCGTGTCGTTGCAGCCGCCAACTTCTTGATAAGCTCACTGACAGCAACTGAACACGTGGTTATCCACAAACGAACACCCCGACACAGGATTATGCTGGATCCTACCAAGAGATCAGTGTTTCCTTCAGTCCACTTGATGGGGAAAGTTGTCATGACTTACGCCGTTTTCTGGATTTTGTTCGGTGTGGTGGCCATGATGGAGTCACGTGGAACAGCTGCAGCACAGCAGATGTATGATACCATGATAGTGTTGGTGTTTCCTCTCTGTCCTGCTTTGTTCCCGTTTCTCTACCTGTGGACTGACGCCACACAGCGGCGACAACTAGCACAGGAGGAGAAAGCTGCTACAAGTGTTAAAAGCAAGGCTTGTTCAGTGAGGGAAAAAAAATCAATGTCACAACACAGAGCAATACATGAATTGTCTTTATAGTAATCACGTTCCTATGTTCCCCTTGGCACCTTGTTCTAACAAAACACAGTATCCTCTAAGAGGTGTGAAGCATAGTAAGCTGGAGAAAAGGGAAAGGGGAGGGGGCAGTGTGTTGTTAACCGTTCAGGGTTGCATGTAATGTGATATAACTGTTTATGGTTTACTTCTTTAGAAACATTAACGTAATGATTGCCTTTGCACTACATGATTTGTGTACCTGTGTACAATTGCCTTCCTGTGGACATTCTTTGTCTTACGATGATAAAGTTATTTGCTTGTTGATGCATACCTCTGTAATGACAGTACGGTTGACAGTGAAGAAACATCATCTCCACTGACGCCACTATTTCTGACTATCCGGACAGTCCCCTGTCATCCTGTGCATCCTCTGATAAGCAGATGAACAGGAACCTGTAGTAAGCCTGAACGCTGCATACAGAGCCAAACAACTGCCGCTAGCTGGTATGTTGCCCTCCCTTCTAGAGGAACAATTAACGTACAGCGAATTCACTGCTATCTGTTTCTTACACAGAAGAATATTCGTGGTCGAAATATCACATGAACACTGCACTTTTGAGTGACAGCAGGAATGTGCGATGACTTAATATTTTCTGCTGTATAGACAGGTTGGTATTTCCCTCATCTGTCTATGATTAGCGATGTAATTAGGTCACAATGCTGACATTGGTTACTTCATAGTAACTTCGTTCTGAACACTTCGTTCTTTTTCAGCATCACTTACGAGTTTCAAAAGAACACTACACACAAGTAATGACAGTTACAGATTTAGATCATACATTTTAAAACCTATGCGTACTGGACAGTCCAAGATTTGAATCATTTGTAAAAAGGGCCATCTGACTTACAATGTCACAACATGAAATGAGGACATCGATGAATAAAATAATCCAAATGCTGTGATTATGAATGAGAACGTTGTTCCCAGGTGTAAAAGAGTCCTATGAAAGCAGTTTAGGCTTTTTCACGTTGGAAACAAACATAGACCATGAGAATAATGAATTTTCCCAGCAGATCAAGGCAAATGATTACAATTGTAGCCTACTCAACATGAAAATAATGATACTTGCATTGACGTTTTTGTGACAGAAGTTTTATGGTTAATTTGTTTGAACTTTTTGAAACCTATCATTCGAACTTCTCACCACCCACTTATTTAGGACGAAGAGCTAGAGCTATCCATTTATACGTATGAAACATCGTGTAATTCAGTTGACAATCATTACCATATGAATACAAAGCTGTGCACCGCAGTGTGGAGTTGTAACTCTTGCACCTTCCTCTGCACACCTGTCTGCAGGTACAGTGAATCAGCTCACAATCAGATTCCTGTGCTTGGAGTAGAGTTGTTGACCTGGGCCACCACCACTCCTTTCCTTCTCTTCTTTTTCTTTTTGCTTTTGTACTTTCACCACTGTTCTCGTCCAGGCATAGAAAGATCATTAGCCTAGCACTGTTTCTCTCCCATATAATCATGGTGGTAACTTGCTTGGTTTCCGTGGTGCTCCAGAGCTATTTATGAGGGGGGAGGATGTGGGGGAGCCTGCCTGCTTTGATTGATGTCACATTGTTTGCTTCCTCCAGCGATCACACATGAGAACAACAGACTTCGCAATGCCGGACAGCAGAGAGTCAGGAAGAAAATAAGGCTTGTGTATTATCATCACAAAAGCGTCGGCTGCTTTCATAGCAACATACCAGGCATTCCATGCTTTTCTTTCCATGTGCCAGGAAGAACCGTCGGTGAATTATTTTCTGAAAAGTGAAAAACGGGAATGGCTCTTAAAGTTCTTAGACCAGGTGGCATGGCAATAAATTAATCACCAATATATCTGAACGTTCTTTATTAAACCATGCAAAAGTCATCTACTGATATTGCAAGACAGGCATTCGAGTGGACCCCATGTGAGAAAAAGAATGTGAGACCTCGACAGAGATTGTGTGGGTGCTTTGGTTGTGAATCGAAGGCAGCTGAATAGAACGGGCCCAGCTTATGACGTCAGCCTAGAACCGAGTCTGCTAAATTTAGTCCAACGTTCGTCAAGGAATTGAAAGGCTTAATGAAGTAAGCACTATATTTGAAGTTTTGGTCTGTTTCAATGGTAACCAACAGCTCACAAAGGGGGGTCAGGCACATTCGTGCCATTTGTTCTGATCAGGACTCTGTCCACTACACGGACAAAACTTCTGGTGTCTGCTTCCTCGTGGCAGCAAAGCACCAGATGATTGGTGACTTTGCTCTGTGTATCAGTGAGGTCTTGCTCAATGCATATGGAAATGAGGACGTGTTCTTGTCTTCCCTTCGTGGGTATAGTTTGTTCTTGTAAGATGAAATACAAGAGATTCACCAACACCAGGAAATGAAATGTCAGCTAACGTTATCACGTGTATTCATCCAGAAACATTAAACAAGTCTCCCTGACTCTTGAATGTAATGTAATGTAAAAGGATATTTATAGGGCGCTTTACCTCGTGAGAGCCCAAAGCGCATATTACAGAAAAACATGATGAAATTATAATTCTAATTCAAAGCGCTGCTTTCTGTATGAGGAGACCTCCCATCATGATCATGTACCTCTCCTGGCCAGTCCAGGCAGGCCACAGTGGTTTTATATCTTTTGCTATTGAACAGAGTGGTTAGTCCGTCACCATTACAAAGAGACAGGTACTCCACATCTTACTTTACCCACTTTATCAGATGCCTAATAAAGGCTCTGGAATGGGCAATATTCAAGAGAAGAGGTATTAAAACAGTATTCCAGATTAGTATTTGCCAGCTGAAAAAATTGAAACATGGTATGCTGCCATAATACCCCCTCCCCCCCTCCCCCCCCCCCCCCCCCCCTTTTTTTTTTTTTTTTTTTTTTTTTTTTTTTTTTTTTTTTAGAATGGCGGATTTTCCCGCAGAGTATATGCATGTCTCAGTCATTCCTTTTCGCTTTCAGAATGTTCACCATCCTTCACAATGACTGGTGTGTGCATCGTTCTCGTTACTGTGGAACACACTCTTCTGATGATGGTCAGGGTACTGGGGGGATGTCTTGTGTAATTCTCTGGAAACTGGTTGACCACATGTCCTTATTCTTTTGTCAGCTGTGTGTTCCTGTGTTGGGCCAGTGACTGAAGTATGCCATGAAAACAGTTGTTTGCTGATGCGGAAGAGGAACTGTGCTCTACGCTGTCAATTGCAGTCGTTATGACATAAGCTAATCTCAAAACATTTCATAAGACAGAAACGTTCCGCTGTTCAAATGCTTCACTTTGCAACTTCAATTAGAAAAATCTACAGCGCGCTGCTGGAAGATGAGCTCGGTCAAAGATTGAACGTGATATAAATAGCCCACTTTTGGGGGCTCCAGGTCCACGTATAAGCCAAAGAAAGAGAACCGTATTTTTTGTGTTTTGTTTTTAAACCTTTTCGTCTCCCTCAAGTAGGGATTCCTTTGCTTATTTTTCTTCGCGAGATAATAAGGTGTAAAAATCCACAAGACTTCCTGACTTTATTACAGCTAATCGGGTTTGGACAGCTTTATTACTGATGCTCATTCTTGACTGACGCTTTTTTATGCTTTTTCATAGCGTGCAAAGCTCACCAACCAATGAAACACAGTTTTGTTTGTTTGTTTGTTTTATCTTGCTGCAGATTACCAAGAACTCTTCACCAAGTGCTGGTCCCTGAGACCACTGACCGGCCAAAGAGCATCAGCAACCTTCTTTCAGCTGACAAACAACAAACGTCTTTAATGGTTATGTACAAATACTTGAATGGTCTTCTTATCAAGATTATTTTGTGATAGCAGCACACCTGCTGACCCTTCCCATGTGGAACATGCAATGTCATGCATCAGATGGTTCAGTTCCAAACTATATTTCAGATTCTTTTTTTGTGTAGATTCTAAATCAGTTTTCAGGCATTACAAGCCTTACAACTGCACACCCGGCCAGAAATGATTATGGAAATTAGTTGCTTAATACATATGCTAATTGTAAGGGGTACCCAGATAACGTTTTGTTGGATACCATCTCACTGTTCTTTATACTATAATGAAAAGGTAGACAGGGCAGCTAAACATGGCGCTAAGTGTGGTTCTCAGTCTGAATACTTTCATTTTCCTCTTTCCTTGCACGAGCATTATGGCCTACTAAGGTCGCACATTGGAATGTTTTCCAAAATGAAGTGAAACATCAAAACGACCAAGACCATTTCAATATTCAAAATATAAAAGATAACTTTATAACGACTAAAAAATTACTTTCCTTAATGTATAGATGGAAACTTGATGCTTTCAAAACAAAGTATGTCAAAGATATAGTTTGCATTTGTGGATGCAAAATATCTCCTAATCACATTCTTTCATGTCAAAGCTTGAAGATATTCATTCCAGTTTTATCGCAGAATAACTCGCTCAGTATATTCGACTCACCAGCTTTGACTTATGACTTTTTTGTAAGTCTAGAGAACAGTCCAATTGGTCACTATCTATAATCATTTTTTTTTTTTAATGCGGAAGTGATGGAGGGGTAGAAGAGGAGGGGGGGGGGGGGGGGGGGGGGGGGTTATAATTTTGTTGATTTTTTTTTTTTTTTTTTTTTTTTTTTTTTTTTTTTCTTTTTTTTTTTTTGCTATTATAATCGTGTAGCTATATTTTCTTCCTACATTCAAATACACATACATTTTCACGCCTAAGCATCCATATGTATACACACGTACATGAATATGTAGAACTCCTACAGTTTAGACATACACAAGTCTTTACTCTCTTACTCATCCACTTTTTTTTTTTCCGTCTAATATCACGATTAGTGGAAGGACAGATCATATCAAGGTGACACGGTCGTGAAGCCGACACACACACACACACACACACACACACACATTCACACACACACACGAACACACACACACACACACACACACACACACACACACACACACACACACACACACACACACACACACACACACACACACACACACACACACACACACACACACACACACACACACACACACACACACCACACACACACACACACGGACACACGGACACACACGCGCACGCATAGGCGTGCATTCACGCGCAAAGAGAGAGAGAGAGAGAGAGAGAGAGAGAGAGAGAGAGAGAGAGAGAGAGAGAGAGAGAGAGAGAGAGAGAGCACAACATACACATAGGGAGGCTTTGAGATGGGGAGAAAGTGGATATTAAGGTGACAGATTTAGTAACTGACACGGTCGTGAAGCCGAAAACACACACACACACACACACACACACACACACACACACACACACACACACACACACACACACACACACACACCACTCCAAAAACACAAATAAAAAAAACTAGGTTGATTGGACATAAATTTATTTACGCCAAAAAATGTTTAGAATGGCGGATTTTCCCGCAGAGTATATGCATGTCTCAGTCATTCCTTTTCGCTTTCAGAATGTTCACCATCCTTCACAATGACTGGTGTGCATCGTTCTCGTTACTGTGGAACACACTCTTCTGATGATGGTCAGGGTACTGGGGGGATGTCTTGTGTAATTCTCTGGAAACTGGTTGACCACATGTCCTTATTCTTTTGTCAGCTGTGTGTTCCTGTGTGGGGCCAGTGACTGAAGTATGCCATGAAAACAGTTTGTTTGCTGATGCGGAAGAGGAACTGTGCTCTACGCGTCAGTTGCAGTCGTTATAACATAAGCTAATCTCAAAACATTTCATAAGACAGAAACGTTCCGCTGTTCAAATGCTTCACTTTGCAACTTCAATTAGAAAAATCTACAGCGCGCTGCTGGAAGATGAGCTCGGTCAAAGATTGAACGTGATATAAATAGCCCACTTTTGGGGGCTCCAGGTCAAACGTATAAGCCAAAGAAAGAGAACCGTATTTTTTTTGTGTTTTGTTTTTAAACCTTTTCGTCTCCCTCAAGTAGGGATTCCTTTGCTTATTTTTCTTCGCGAGATAATAAGGTGTAAAATCCACAAGACTTCCTGACTTTATTACAGCTAATCGGGTTTGGACAGCTTTATTACTGATGCTCATTCTTGACTGACGCTTTTATGTTTTTTCATTGCGTGCAAAGCTCACCAACCAATGAACACAGTTTGTTTGTTTGTTTGTTTTATCTTTGCTGCAGATTACCAAGAACTCTTCACCAAGTGCTGGTCCCTGAGATTTTGTGTAGATTCTAAATCAGTTTTGCAGGCATTACAAGCCTTACAACTGCACACCCGGCCAGAAATGATTATGGAAATTAGTTGCTTAATACATATGCTAATTGTAAGGGGTACCCAGATAAACGTTTTGTTGGATACCATCTCACTGTTCTTTATACTATAATGAAAAGGTACAGGGCAGCTAAACATGGCGCTAAGTGTGGTTCTCAGTCTGAATACCTTCATTTTCCTCTTTCCTTGCACGAGCATTATGGCCTACTAAGGTCGCACATTTGGAATGTTTTCCAAAATGAAGTGAAACATCAAAACGACCAAGACCATTTCAATATTCAAAATATAAAAGATAACTTTTTATAACGACTAAAAAATTACTTTCCTTAATGTATAGATGGAAACTTGATACTTTCAAAACAAAGTATGTCAAAGATATAGTTTGCATTTGTGGATGCAAAATATCTCCTAATCACATTCTTTCATGTCAAAGCTTGAAGATATTCATTCCAGTTTTATCGCAGAATAACTCGCTCAGTATATTCGACTCACCAGCTTTGACTTATGACTTTTTTGTAAGTCTAGAGAACAGTCCAATTGGTCACTATCTATAATCATTTTTTTTTTTAATGCGGAAGTGATGGAGGGGTAGAGAGGGAGGGGGGGGGGGGGGGGGGGGGGGGGGGTTTATAATTTTGTTGATTTTTTTTTTTTTTTTTTTTTTTTTTTTTTTTTTTTTTTTTGCTATTATAATCGTGTAGCTATATTTTCTTCCTACATTCAAATACACATACATTTTCACGCCTAAGCATCCATATGTATACACACGTACATGAATATGTAGAACTCCATACAGTTTAGACATACACAAGTCTTACTCTCTTACTCATCCACTTTTTTTTTTCCGTCTAATATCACGATTAGTGGAAAGAAGAGAAAGTGGATATCAAGGTGACAGATTCAGTAACTGACACGGTCGTGAAGCCGAACACACACACACACACACACACACACACACACACACACACACACACACACACACACACATACACACACACACACACACACACACGCACACACACACACACACACACACACACACACACACACACACACACACACACACACACACACACACACACACACACACACACACACACACACACACACACGGACACACGGACACACACGCGCACGCATAGGCGTGCATTCACGCGCAAAGAGAGAGAGAGAGAGAGAGAGAGAGAGAGAGAGAGAGAGAGAGAGAGAGAGAGAGAGAGAGAGCACAACATACACATAGGGAGGCTTTGAGATGGGGAGAAAGTGGATATTAAGGTGACAGATTTAGTAACTGACACGGTCGTGAAGCCGAAACACACACACACACACACACACACACACACACACACACACACACACACACACACACACACACACACACACACACACACACACACGCACACACACACACACACACCACTCCAAAAACACAAATAAAAAAACCTAGGTTGATTGGACATAAATTTATTTACGCCAAAAAATGACACCATCACAAACACATGTTCATAAACCAATCAGCTTCCAATTCTTTCAAATGAAAGCATTTCAAAGACCTTCCATTTGTGAATGTTAGCGATTATAATGATTAATCAGATCGACTAGCAACTGCCCGAAGTAACGGTGCTAAAGAAAGCTCCACAGCATTGATATGTAGAACACAAACTGTAACTGCACGAAGCAATGGTACCAAAGAAAACCCGACGATATTGATATATAGAACACACTTGTATCACAGTAAGAATCTCACAGTATTAATACTGATAGCCAAACACTACATTTTTAGCTGTAAAATAAACAAATGTAAGCCTTCAATAACAGTATTTCTAAAAATACTCGGGGAAGTTGATGGAGGTGCCAGCCCCATTATGTAAGAGGGAGAGCCCAGTAGTTGTGGGATGGGTTTACTATTTAGGTTGTTGGTCATCCTGGGGATTTTAAGGAAATAGTTCTGATTACTATTTTCTTATTTCAAACTTGTGAGACCTAGGATCACGCAATGTTTGAGAAGATGTTGTATGCTTAGGTTAGAGGAACATGTAGGTGATATGAAGTTTGCAGTTAATAGCTGCTGTTAAACATGTAAGACCCTTATAAATATTCATGAGGCGTAGGGATCTGATAGATAGCGTCCCTAGGTGACGCTAGGGGAAGCGTGGGTGCTTGGGAATTTACTGAGTTATTCAGTCAGGCCCCAAATCTCAGACAGGGAGGACTACACCTTGTTCTGTGAAGTGTGGTGATGGTGTTCTGATGCCACCAGAAATGTAAGTTGATGCATTTTTTCCATTTGTGTATTCTAGTAGTGCATCTAGTACTATGTACTTTGTGTTTTGATGTGTGTATATGTCAGACACATTTGACAATGCAGCATTGTTATTATGAAATGAGAATTGATTGTTCCATGCTTTGTATTCTTGACTTTGGGTTTTCTATAGGTTTTATTGAGCACTACGATTTTGAAATTATTTCAGAAGTCGAGTCATATTTGGTTGGTTTTTATATGTATGAATACATGTTGGAAGGAAAGACTTACTTAATTGCAGACTGGATTTCTCGGTTAATAAATGAGTTATTTTAATATCTTGTTTATATTTTTTAGCACTAGATAAAGATGCAGTTTCCATGCTGTACATGGATGTGTAGAGTAAGGACTGATGGGTCTGTGCAGGATAGAAATTCAGTTAAGGATTCGGATAATCGTCGGCCAGCATCTTCGGAAATTTAGTAGGCAGATGTACAGGTTATTTTGTACTTTGTTGCATTGAATCAATTTTCTTATAAAATTATGGTTGCAAATGCAAGTTGGCATTTAGAATGCCTTGCCCTAAGTAAAGATCTATTTGTAAAAAAGGCATGTCTATCTTCAATGGAGAGTGCTATAAGTGCACGATTGGATAATACATGAAAAAAAAAAAAAAAAACGAAGTTAGATGATGTTCTGTGACAATAAAAAACAAATGAATGAGATAAAATACAGAAGTTATGGAGTCCTTATAAGGATATGTTTATTGTAATTTGTTAAATGATAAATGAATAAGCAGATAGCATAGTGATGTAGTTGACAGATTATCAGTAGTGTTTCTAGAATTTTATAATTGAACAGTTGAGACAGGAGTCTTTAAATGATGGCCGGTAAGGCAATATATTTGTGTGTGTTTATTGACTTATGGGCTATTGTAATAGATGATTTTTTTGCATTGCTTTTTGACCGGAACAATAGGCCATAAGACTCTCTCTCTCTCTCTCTCTCTCTCTCTCTCTCTCTCTCTCTCTCTCTCTCTCTCTCTCTCTCTCTCTCTCTCTCTCTCTCTGTCTACTGAGTATATTTCTTTTCTCAAGAACATGTCACCATACCGGCTATAATGTATCTGTCTCCCTTATATGCAAGTTGAAGGTTACAGGCTTGTTGCCTATATAGGCTGTTTGCCATTAATGTCGACAGAAATTGGCATATTTCTTTGTTGCTGTTTCATGTTTTTTCATTTTATGAGTCGAAGTGTTGCGCTTTATTCATGTTTACTGTCGATTCCTTTGACTGGTTGTGATTTGGGGATGGAGTCTGTTATCCCATGTTGCTTAATTATAGACGCGAAGTGATGAGCAATTATGACGGAGCACATGGAATGGGATGGAATAATTGTATTAGGGATATGAATTCCACATAATTGGAAGTTGCTGTTCCGATTTAGGGCAGCACAGGGTTGAACCGTGTCTTTGAGGTTAGGTTCACCCTGGTTTCAAAGTGGTCGTTTTGTCACTCGATTAGTTCTTGTTTGCATCGGTAATCATTGTTGATAACCTCTGCGCAAATCCAGTGCAAGAGACTAAAAGAGCTACAGTGGTTGACCGTATGGTTCTGAATACCATAGTATAGCGCATTCCTGAATTGTGTGTCCCCTGAATGATATGCTCTGGCTTGCAGTAGAATGAGGGATACTTCATCCCTGAGACTGACCTGGCTTCGTAATTTTTGCTGAATGATACTTTTTATGGCATGTTGAAGAATTTATGTAATGGTTCGGATGTATGTGAACTATGCAATGGTGTAAGATGCAGTTGTGGTTTACATTCGTTTGCATTTTTCATTTACAGGCCACGGTTGCTAGAGCCCTTTGCTTTGTGTTTTACCTTTACTTTATTTTTCCCTTTACTTTTATTTTTCCCTTTACTTATCCTTTGTCTTTACGTTTTCTTTTCGCTTTATAGACCAAATTAAAAGAAAGAAAATCTTCACTGGGCCTGACTCGTTTGACTTTTTTGGATGAACCTAGTCCGACTTTCTTCCGAACCCGATCTCCCCTTGTGCGTTTCTTTACAGTAGGAACAAGGGGAGGTTTACACATGATGAGAGGATTATGTCCAGGATGTGTAGGTAATTTCATATGGTACTCAAATATCATTGATGTGGTTGTAGCCTGCGTCCCGCTGCTTGTCTGGCATAGCGATACTGCGGCTGGGACCTCGGCGGGTCGCGGTTGTGGTGTGGCGGTGGCATATTGGTAGCGGGCTTAAGAGCATATAATTAACTTTCTTTTGATTGTTAAAGAAATATGAAAACACAGATGGACGGGATTTTGGTGCTGGTGTGCACACTCAGCTGGGAAATGCTTAAGTCTGTTTAAATCTATATTTTGAAGGATAATTGCAGTGAACATAATTATGTTATGCGTTATATACAACAGCTATCGCATGGTACCACACGGAGAAAATATTACTTCATTATTATAAATTGTATGATCATGTATATTGTTCAAGTATTATTAATTCATAAGAAGAGAGAAAGTGGGGGTGTGGGTGGGTGGGGGGGAGGGGGTGTGAGTGGTGGAGTGAGCGGGGGTGTGTTTGGTTGCCTGTATGTGCTTGTAGTTTGTAAGAACTCGGAGGATTGTGCTTAGTGATTTTTGTTTGTTTGGGTATGAGTGTGTATATCCAACAAAAAGAAAACAGCCTTTCATCGGCATACATTGAACTCTCACTCAAATCCATTTCAAACCGAAAAAAAAAGAGAACTCATTTCTAACATGTTTCACGGATTATTTACTACGACATTGTCAGACATGTACAAATATGATTAATAACAAAAATATGTGGTAATTTGTATCCAGAAATGTACAGCAAAGAGAAAGATCATGTTGATGATAGAATGGAGAGGAGAGAAAGAAGGAACTGTGGAATGGAAGCCAGAATGAGGAAAGAAATAAAAAATGTATTTTTAAAAAAAAAACATCTCACAGTACTATGTGTTCTGACGCACCAACCAAGGCAAGGTACAAGCACAAATGTATTGATCTCTGACTTCATAATTCATAAAACGTTATTGGGTGTCGCCAGTATGTCTCTAAGAGGTGACATGCGGACTGTCTATTATTGCACGTACATATTGACTTCAGCATGCACAAAAAGAATTAATAAATAAAAGGAAGACGGAAGGAGGTGGGGGGAGTGGGGGGGGGGGGGGGGGGGGGGGGGAAGAAAGGGGCATCCATCCATAGATGTTACAAAGGCAGTCCTTATCAACACAGCTCAAATATCAGGACAGACGCGGGTCTTTATCTTTTTCAATAAGAAAGCACGTCAAAAAAGAAAATTCCATTACATGCATCAATACAGAGTTAAAACAACAAATAGAAAAATCTGTTTGTTCGTTTTGTAACAGCGTTACACTTACTAAGTGAAAATGTTTTGTTATTTCACCCCAAGTATATCATTTATGGATGTTCTTGTGCTTCTTAAAAGCGGGTGTTTCAGGGCTTGGGTGGGCCGCATTCTCATGTCCGGGTCCAAAGTCAAGACCTTCTGTACAAAATCATACAGAAGGTTGAGCTGGTCCGTGTTGTTGTCCCCGACCTTCTCCTTCAGGGCTGACATCAAGGGATGTGGAGTCTGCACCATTGCACAGGTCAACAGTCGTCAGTACAGAGGGAACGTGTGGAGGGGAACTGTGTCTGTCCTAGGTGTGTGTGTGTGTGTGTGTGTGTGTGTGTGTGTGTGTGTGTGTGTGTGTGTGTGTGTGTGTGTGATAGTCAAGCATTGCTTTGATTTTAACATCTACACTTATTTAGGATTAAACAATTAAAGAAAATATAAAGTGTGTGTGTGTGTGTGTGTGTGTGTGTGTGTGTGTGTGTGTGTGTGTGTGTGTGTGTGTGTGTGTGCGTATGTGTGTGTGTGTGTGTGTGTGTGTGTGTGTGTGTGTGTGTGTGTGTGTGTGTGTGTGTGTGTGTGTGTATTACAGGTTGACAGCCAAAGAGGAAGAGATAGATCGATATGCCTGATTATTCATTCATAATGACTGTCAATACATGAAAATGGACAAATTACGGTGACGAAAAGTACAACAAGAAAAAACATCAATGACAAAAAGAACAACAACAACAGCGACGACGACGATGACGACAATGATGATGATGACGATGATGATGATGATGATGATGGTGATGATCTTAAAAATAACAAGAACAACGACAACAACATTAATGACGATGGTGATAACATTAACGATAAGAATGATAATGATAAACGTGTACAACAAGTGTAGGATGATGTCAGTCCTTACCAGTGGAAACGTCGTCGACTGTCTGATGAGTCGACAATAACGTTCGTGGAATGCCTGGTCAAGCATATGCTCAGGGGGCTTTCCCAGAAGGCTCAGAACCTGATACAGCACATCCTCCTGCAAACGTTGTCGTCACCGCCATTAGTCACGGGTAAAGACATGGTCATGTCAGGGTAAAAGTCATATTCAGGTCATGACAAGTTATGGCAAAGTCATAAGGAAGTTATCGTCAGGGGTGAAATGTGATCATATCATTGGACAGCCGTGATACTGACGTTTAAAAGTCATGGTCAAACCACAAAAACCACATGGTATAAAGCCATGAATATGTAAGTTATGAAAGTCCGAGGCGAAGTTCTGGAAAAATCGGGAATTAACCTGGTTAAGTCATAGGAAAGCCGTCCTAAAGTATTGATAACGTCTCGGGAAAGTCCTGATAAAGCCTAGCAAAATCATGACAAAATCATGGTAAAGTCACGGTCAAATCAAGGAAAATTATTGGTAAGTTGATGTCTTGAAGGGAAGTCCCAGCAAACGATCAAACAATCCCCAACTTCATTTTCAATGCAGACTTTCTTTGTCTTTTCATTATTCAATCTCCTTGTCAGTGGCATAAGAGATATGTCAAAATGTTCATCTTCCGTCTCCATACTTTAGACTTGTACACTGTCCACACAATTGAGAAACCGTCAGAAAACGAACATATACACACACAAACGCGCGCGCAAGCACGCACACACACACACACACACACACACACACACACACACACACACACACACGCACACACACACACACGCACGTACGCACGCGCGCCCACACACACACACACACACACACACACACACACACACACACACACACACACACACACAAGCTCGCAGAGAGAGAGAAGGGTATTAGGTGAAGGAGGAAAGGGAGAGACACAGACAGGTAGATAGATAGACAGTGAGATAGATACAGAGAGATGGACGGACAGACATATAAATAGATAGAGAGATAAATCGACAGACAGGTAGATAGATCCAGTTTGTAAAGCAGATACATCTATATGCAGAAAAACAGAAGGGAAGCAGACACACAGACAAGCTCAACATTGTACGCCCGCACAGCTCACTTGATGTACGTACCTCACGTGCATCCTGTGTATGGAGGTCATCACCCACAGCGAAAAAATCTCTACAGAATAGCAGAAAGAGCAGCACACAGCCCAAGCCCCAAATGTCTGGAGACATGGCGTATTTCGTCTTATGGCCAAGGATCACCTCTGGAGCTCTATAGCTTGGGATTGCTACTCCTCGGTATCTCTAAAGAACATATAGTATTATTCTTAGTAAAGACCACTGTCGATCTCTTCAAACACACACACACACACACACACACACACACACACACACACACACACACACACACACACACACACACACGCGCGCGCACGCACGCAAGCACGCACACACGCACGCACGCACACACACACACACACACACACACACACACACACACACACACACACACACACACACACACACACACACTGCCATTAAAGGCAAGCTGGTTTTCTCCGATATATCTGAAAACAAATGGCTTCTGTTAAGACAGCTGTATAGAGTGTGTGACGTGAGTGAAGTATCTATAGACTGTCATTCAAGGCAAAGGTCCCGACCTGCGGATGCATCTGGAATATTCATACGTACAATTCTTTGCACTACAAGCAAGGATTCTGCAGAATCCAAAATATGTATCAACTAGTAGTGTTACTGTAAAGTCTCTGGTGCAGTTGAAATATACATACACGTGTCATTATTTAATTATGTGATTTCATATTTACGGGACGTGTACTAAACATTTTCATCGGTGCATTTGATACTTTCTTTTTAAAATTGTCGTGTAAACACACACACACACACACACACACACACACACACACACACACACACACACATACACACACACACACACACACACACGCACGCATACACACAGACACACACGCACATGCATGCACGCACACACGAACAAACACACACACACACACACACACACACACACACACACACACACACACACACACACACACACATACACAGAGCAAGTATTCCAAAGCACACAATCGTCTGAGACATAAGCACAAAGTACTTCCCTCATCCAACCCCCTCCCCCTCCTCTCGTATGTTACCTGCGGCCCCCTCACAAACACGAGACTGCTAAGAGCATAGACTGACCATAATACAAACAAAGACATCAACGATGTATCTTGCAATCGGACCATAATACACACAAGGACATCAGCGATGCATCTTACCATCTGACTATAATGCAAAGACATCAACAGTGTATCTTACCATCTGATCATAATACAAAGACGTCAGCGATGTACCTTGCCATCTGACCATAATGCAAAGAAAGGCATCAGCGATGTAGCTTACCATCTGACCATACTACAAAACAAAGAATGTCAGCCATGTATCTTACCATCCGATCACAATACAAAGAAAGACATCAGCGATGCATCTTACCATCTGATCACAATACAAAGAAAGACATCAGCGATGTATCTTACCATCTGATCACAATACAAAGAAAGACATCAGCGATGTATCTTACCATCTGATCACAACACAAAGAAGAAAGACATCAGCGATGTATCTTACCATTTCAGTGTCCTCCCTCACACGCCGGGCCAGTCCGAAATCAGCGACTTTTACGCTGGCCGGGTTTCTTGATTCCATCAGAAAATTGTTTGGCTTGATGTCGGCATGGAGGATTCCCCTCTCCCCCAGGTACTGAAAGGCCCCGAAGAGCTTTTTGGTGAGTGCCCGTAGGTCTTTGAGGGGACCCCCTCCAAGATGAAGGGCCTTGGTCCAGGACCCAAGGTGACCTTTCATCAGGTCAAACACCAGGCACACAGCGTCCCCGTCTTCGAGCATGGCGTGACACTTGACTGTGAGCACAACAAACAGAAGAACATGACCATGGCATAATGGGCTCATCTGGCATTTCACATATGTGAAGACAAAATTGGATCAAAATGAAAAATCAGTATTGTTGTGCATGACTTTGTGCATCACTGTAAACAGGATTAAAACAAATGGTCTGTTTGTTGTCTGTGACAAGCTATTTACGTCTACTCAGAACAAAAGTAAATGACCAGTTTGGAAACAAGCACAATTGTACTGTGATGGTAGAAAGAAACTCGTGGAGAACGTGGCAGCAGACAGTCCTCAGAAAGAGAAACCCCCTTCAAGCCAGTGTTTCGGCCCTTATCTCCTGACACTCTAGGGGGGTTGGGCCACACCCGGTTCATGACTCCGGATGTCCCTCTGCTGCCCCTTTTTTTCCCCATCTTGGGACAAGCCATGGCTGGGATTCGAACCCATGCCCCTCTGGACATGCTCATTTTCCACCTAATGACTGGCGCACTAACCACTGAGCCACTGGGACACCTTACATTGTAGGAAAGTTTAAGCCTTAGGAAGTTCACTTTGTTCCTCTCCTTGACCAGATCCTGCTTGAACACCTCTCTGCTGCTTCTGCCATTGCTTTCAGGGCTTTGTTTTTTTCCCTCCCTGCAACTGAGAGCTGTTTCATGAGGCTGTATGCAGACGTTCCTACAAACCCCCTAGCTCCAATTTCTGCAGTGAGGACTTTGACCTGATAGCCTTCTTTCCTCAGGCTGTTTGCCAGATCAGCATACTTTTCAGTCTTGTAGATTTGAGCTGCCTCCATTCTGTTGTCATATGGCACCGTGAGCTCGATCATGATCAGCTGCTTGGTTGACTGAGAGTGGACTACTATGTCTGGTTTCATGCCACTCTTGCTGATGATCTTTGGGTGACTCTTCCATTCTGGGAGGTCTGCAGTGCACTCCCAGTCATCTGCCCCGTCCAGCAGACTCTGCCTGCATGTTCCGAGTGGCACTGTTGTTCTTGGCCATGATTCGCTGCCTCCTGCCGTGAAGAACGTTGTTGCGGGTGCTTTTGGAGTCTGGTTTTCCTTTTGTGGTGTTGGTACTAGCCCAGACTACTTGTACAATCTCTTTGAGCACTTGGTTGTGCCTCCATGTGTACCTTCCTTGAGCCAGGGCTACTTTACATGAGCTTAGGACATGCTCCACTGTTTGTTTTTCATGACAGAGGGGGCATGAGGGATCGTCTGTTTTTTCCCCACTTCACCAGGTTTGCATTTGAGGGCAGAAGGTCATATGCAGATTTGAGAATGAAGCTGATCCTGAGAGGGGCCATGTGCCAAATGTCATTCCAAGTGAGACTTCTTTGGAGTGCATCTCCCACGTTGTCCATTGCCCTTGCTGGCTCTGCTGGACTGCTTTTTGGAGTCTTTTTTGGTCTTCTTCTTTTCTCATCTCCTGAATCATCATGTCTCTTTGGCTTTTCCTTTGGCCCTTTGACCACCATTCAGTTTTGGTCACCCCCAGTCCTTGTCTGTTGGTCTGTGTGTGTCCTGTTATTTCTCTGATCTTGAGACTTTCTTTGCAGAATCCATCGCCTCTTGAACTTTCCATTTCTGCCTGTCTTCAGCTGGGGCTTGATTGCTTCGACCACCTTGTCTCCTGAGTCCTCCAGCATGCTTTGAAGTCTGATCTTCCCTGCTTTGTATTCCTCCAGGATGGATTTCAGTGGTAGTTTCAGCTTTTGCTTGGCGACAGTACAGCGCTATGTCAGTCAGACAGGGTGGAACACCAAGCCATTTCCTTGTGAACTTGTGATTTTGGATTCCGTTGCCTCCACTATGCTGGTGCAGATGTCGTATATCATCAGAGGCCACAGGAGCTTTGGTATCAGCATGAACTGCAGACACCAGACCTTGTATTTGCCAGGGAGCCCACACTGGTCAATGGTCCCCAAGTCTTCTTCCGACATCTGTTTGGTTTCTTTTGCTCTTTGTGTGTCTTTCAGCGTATCATCATACCATCTTCCAACCTTTCCTCAGTGAGAGACTCCATGATTTCTTTGGCTTGAACTTCATTCTGGATGAGGCAACTATGTCATCCAGCCTCTCCAGCACATGACGTGTCTCGTATTCTCTGGATGAAATCACTGTAGTGTCATCCATGAAGGCCTTGAGAGGGGGCATCTTGTATCCATCGCCAAGGTCTGTTCGTCTTGCGTTGCTTGTTGCTGTTTTCAAGATGACTTCCATTGCCAACACGAACAGTATTGGGGAAATTGCACAGCCCATTGCAATGCCCACTTCCAACTTGATCCAATCTGTTGTGTACTCCTTGGTAGAGAACCGCATTGAGAAGCCATTGAAGTACGTCTTGAGCATGTCGCGGATGTTCTTTGGCACATGGTACATCTCAAGAGCCAACTGTATCATCTCATGGGGTACAGATCCATATGCGTTTGCCAAATCAAGCCACACTACGTCCAGGTCTCTCTTTTCTGTTTTTTTTTTGCTCTTTGGATTGCGTCCCACATCATTGTGGCATGTTGTACACAGCCAGCCACGCCTGGGATGCCACCTTTCTGGACTGACACATCAAAGTACTTGTTTTCCATGAGGTACTTGGTATTATACCACTGAGTGAATGCTGAGTTACTGGCTTAACATTTTTTTTTTTAACCTAAATCATGTACCTTTCCATTCTCCTGGAAAACGGGGGATCTAACATCTGGGCATGAGATTTGTATGAATTAAGTCTCTTCTCAGTCGCTTCATTAATGCGGACCCGAAGCTATGGACATTATGTCTGCCTGATGATTTCCCTTGTCACTCTTCAAGCCAACAGATTCTGACCTTATAGACATAATATTTGTGTGAATTACGTCCCTTCTCACTCTTTAGTTACGCCAATCTGACGTTGTGGATATATTTGTATGAATTACGTCCTTTCTCATTTTCTTAGCCAAGCGGATCTGACGCCATGGACAATTTGTATGAATCATGTCCCTGTTGCTTTCTTCGCCATGTGGATCTCACATTGTGGAATTCATGTTTGTGTGAGTTTTGTCGCTTCTCATTCTTCTGGCGTAATGGATTATTATGTCTATAGGAATCTTGTCCCAATCACTCCCTGAGCCACGGAGAATTGATTTTATGGAATTGATGTTTGTGTGAATTATGTCCCCTTTTCACTCTGTTATAGTCACGTGGATGTAACGGAATGGACATCATGTTTGCATGAATTATATCCAACCCGATTCTCTTGGTCAAGCAGATACTGACATAAAAAAGATGAACAATCTAATGAAGTGGCACCAGTGAAGGGTGAAGGAAATGGGGTAGATGGCTATGGGGTCATAAAAAAGATGAACAATCTAAAGAAGTGGCACCAGTGAAGGGTGAAGGAAATGGGGTGGATGGCTATGGGGTAATAAAAAGGAAGAAGGAAGTTTCAAAGACTTCGATCCGCGCTTTAACAGCGAAGAGAAAATTCCGTCCTTTTCTTTTGCTGATCGATTGCATTGTGATAGATACATCGATGCCTTAGGAGAAACGGGAGACAATAATGATGGATGCTTGAAATTCTTTATCCTCAAACACACACACACACACACACACACACACACACACACACACACACACACACACACACTTTTCTTGCTCTCAATTGTCTCGATCAATCGACCTCCTCCTGCCTCCTTAATCTCCTTCAACCTTTCTTCGTACCCCACCCGATGCGACCTTCCCCCTCCTATCCCCCTAACAAAATCACCACCTCCACCTCCCCATCTGCACACACCGGCAAAAGAGAGAGAGAGAGACAGAGAGACCACACACACGCACACACACACACACACACACACACACACACACACACACACACGCACACACACACACACACACACACATATATATATATATATATATATATATATATATATATATATATATATAATTGTTCAGCATCATATTGTTCGGTCAATCAGTGGGAGATTGCATCTCTTAAGAGATCCAAGTAAAGGCTGTTCTGTACAATTCTTAGCCACTCACAATGCTTGGGTTATTGAACAGCAGGGCTGACCACTCAGACTGTTCCATATCTTTTGATCTCCCTTGCATCCTTGATGGATCCTCAAGCATAGGTTCAAAGATTGTCCCCTATATTTTATACTGTTTGAATAATGTTTTTTAGTTTTTCAGCAACTTTTTTCCTCTCCACACTTTCGTTTTGTTCCATTTACTACCCTTCGCTGGCTGCTTTGAGGGGGCTGTTGGATTCTTTTTTGAACCCTTGGTGGTGAGAACACCACAGAATCATGGACTGTGGTGTGTCTCTATTTGACAACAAGAGCATAGACACAACCAACCGTGTCTCCCAGATGAGTCTGATCCAGCGGACGAAAGGCCTCGGAGAAAGCAATACAAATAGATATGCCTTTGAGAGAGATTACGATGGTTCCTCCAGACAGCTAATGAAGGGTTCCTCATATTTATACACATACATTCCCCATTTTCTTCATCTTCAACTTTTTTTATCTAAAGGTTTCAATCTTTGGCAAGTCATTACCATAACGACTGAAGAATTGTTAGCTTGCACTTGTTTTCCCCCACTACTTAATGTTTTATATATATATATATAGAGAGAGAGAGAGAGAGAGAGATGAACTTTGATGTGTTGACAGACAGGACTGTGACTTACCCATGAATCCTTGAGGATCTCCTGCCTTTAAAAGAGACAGAATATTTCTCTCTTTGATGGCTTCTTCTCCTCTTATCTCCTTCATCCTTTCTTCTTTACCCATCCGATACGACCTTACCCCTCCTATCCCCCTAACAAAATCGCCATCTCCGCACACCAGCGAGAGAGGGGGACACGAACTTTGATGTATTGACAGACAGGACTGTGACTTACCCACGAATCCATGACGGTCTCCCGCATTTAAAAGAGAGAGAATATTTCTCTCTTTGCTGGCTTCTTTTGCATCGCCTCGAATCATCCTCTTCACCGCTCTCTTTTTTTGAGTGGCCACCTCCAGCGCAGCGTACACCTGTAAGATTGAACACATACATTAATTATACTATCGAACATAGCTTACAACCTGTAGGATTGAACACTTACAGTGATAATAGTATCCAGCGTAACGTCCACCTGTGGGATTGAACACATGCAGTAATTATAGTATCCAGCATAGCGAACATCTGTAGGATTGAACACATGCAGTGATTATAGTATCCAGCATGGCGAACATCTGTAGGATTGAACACATGCAGTGATTATAGTATCCAGCATAGCGAACATCTGTAGAATTGAACACATGCAGTGATTATAGTATCCAGCATAGCGTACACCTGTAGGATTGAACACATGCAGTGATTATAGTATCCAGCATAGCGCACACTTGTAGGATTGAACACATGCAGTGATTATAGTATCCAGCATAGCGTACACCTGTAGGATTGAACACATGCAGTGATTATAGTATCCAGCATGGCATATACCTGTAGGATTGAACACATGCAGTGATTATAGTATCAAACAAAGTGCACACCTGTAGGATCGAACAAATGCAGTAGATATAGCATCCAGCATAGTGTACACATGTAGGATCGAACAAATGCAGTAGATATAGCATCCAGCATAGTGTACACATGTAGGATTGAACACATACAGTGGTTATAATCTCAAGCAAAGTGAACACCTGTAGAATCGACCGCATGTAGGTGTGTAATAATATTCAGCATAGCGGAATCTCTATGATCGAATACATGCGGTGATCTAGTATCCAGTATAGCATACACCTGTAGGGTCGAATACCTGCACAGTTTCTAGCTTAGAGTACATCTGCAAGACTGAATATGTATAATAGTACCCACCATAGCTTACACTTGTAGGATCGAACACATGTATTGGCTATAGTACCCAGCATAGCTTACGCCTGTAGGATGGAACACATATATTGGCTGTAGAATCCAGCATAGCGTACACCAATAGGATGGAGCACATACAGTGGTTACAGCCCCTTTTTGAGCACTGGTTGGTTTATCAATGTATCTCAATAAAAGATTTATCCATCGAACGTGCCGGTTTTCTTATCAATATATATTCAAAAATACTTACTGAAATACAACTATTAATGCTTGGTGTTAGTGACATAATATCTAAATTCACCTTATTATGTAAAAGTATCTTGTATAACCAAGTTTGAAGACGCGTGTAAAACACCCGAAAATTTTTTTTTTTATATAACCAAGCTAAAAGATGCGTGTAAAACACCGGAATATATGCATAGATTCTCTTAACGTCTGAAAAAATACGTTAAGTAGAAGCTTATCTCACCATGATCTATACGGAAAAACACATGACTCAATCACTGACTATTCTCAAGAAGAACGGCTTCAACTTCACCTAGAGAACTCTGCTGTGATGATCCATTGGCATAGTTCCAGTCACTGACCTATGCGAAATGAACGACAGACATGAACAACACCATGGCCACAAATGATCCACAATAGTTATTGCTGGCACACACTCGAAAAAGCTCGTGTGATTTTATTATATTTAACTGTTATCCATTGGTAAAACATTTGATGATATCCGTGGTACCTTTCTCTTTAATATCCAGTTCACTGTTGGACTTGTTGTTGCACAAAACATGTACAAAAATTACCGTGGTCTATCTTTCCAGAGAGCCACTAAATTCATCCTTCAAAATATTTGTTTTCCGCTTTTAAGATATTTTCATGAGTATTTCAATATTTACAGAAAAAAAGGAAGCACATAATGTTTAGATAACTTAAAAAAAAAATGTTTGTGACAATTCTAATATTTACTATGAAGACATCGGTAGAGGACATGGTTCCGAGAAAAAAGTAAATAGTTGTAGGTGCACTTTCCTCTCCGCAAGAGCCACGATTGATCGCTTTGATCAGCTCATACATCGCCTGACCATTCTCGTTCACTATTTTCTCTTTCATCTTGAAGCGCTTGTAGAGAAAGTTAGAATCTTTGATATTGGCCTCCAGTTCACTGTTGACGTTGGCTGTATCCACTGCCCACTGTCCACGAACTATTTGTAACTGACCTATGTCCAGTGATGGAGGGCCTTGAGAGCCGTTCCTTACCTGGTGATTGATCAGTGCCATAAAAGCTATATTATTAATTGGTGGAGCAGTTGTTTGTCAATGCAGCGTTTAATGACCCCGTGACTCAATCCAACCCTTTCCACCTCTCCCCGCTGGAAGATAATCTCTCAAATCCTGCTTTGCTAATCTCCTTTTTTTCACTCATCTGTCCATAAACCAACATGTGAAAACGTCACTGACAAGATAACTAAGGTCCTCTCTGTTTACTTAACCCAGCTGTCAGGCAAAAAAGTGCAGGAAGTTTGTTTACCCTCTTAACTATCGCTGATTGTCGTAGACAACGACGTGGGAACACTGTTTTGAAAGTCTCTCGCTATCTTTAACATGCCAGCCACCATACGCAAATTTACCAGTATCAAGATATGTACTTTAGAGTTTTCATCATGAATAGAGTAATTATCGGTCAAACGACCAAGAACGCTAAGTCAGGGCTGCGCACAAGCTGGTAACTGAGCTCTGTACAAATAAACTGCCCACACTGAAATCCACACCATATTAAGCACTGAACACGATCTGAAATAGGCTTTATCACCCACCCACGCTCATTAAGTCATATCAGGTTGAAACATACTGATTTCCTTGAAGAAAAAAAGTAAAAATCGTATCAGGCAAAGCACGTACTAGTAAAGCATTTACAGATTCTGCTGTAAAATGTTTGTCTGTTTTACCACCCATGTCACAACATTTATAAAGAGATCTTTAACGCTGATTGATTCACTGCATGCTATTTACAATGGTGTCCTTTATCCTTTGTTCACACTGCTATCAACCGATAAAGGTAGCGAGACGTCAAATGTCATGATTTTGTGCATGACGCAAGTCACAGATTAGTGCAGGACGTAACAGCTAGGAATATTCAATAAATAGAACGTGTCCTTGCAGACAAAAGATTCATAGTTAATGTCTCGTTTCTTTGACACACTATGTAATCAACTACAGCTGTCAATAACATAATCGAGATTTTAGATATTCATCACCTTCATCAAGGACAATCCATCTCAAACAAAAAAATTTATTATGCCAACAAGAAAGTAGGCAAGCAAACAAACAAACAGAAACGCCCTTTTATGAAACAATATAATACACTTTTTGAGACAAGCGGTACACTATACAATTGTTTCTCCGGACTTGTACTTTGAACCTTTCGGCTGTCCTACTGTGCTCTTGTCGATTACGCTTTGATTGTCAATTCTTATCTTGATAAACAATAGGATCCATATACCCCTCTGTTCCCTCAGCCCTGTCTGAATTACATGATAGGAGGATGACTTAACTGATGTTTATATTAAAGCTTACATAAATCATAATATTTCATTTCAACCCGGATGATCACGTGATACAAAAGATTTTGTTCGTATGCTAAACATTGATAGCATCAATCAATGAGAGTTTTGTTTAACAATGTAGCTACATTAACATTCCAAAACTAAAATGTTTTGTAAATAATGTTTCCCACAGGATATGCAATGCAATGAAATAAGTCGAAGAAATACTGGCACACTATGAAAGCAAAAAATCGAAAAAACAAACAAAACAATGACAACAACAACAGCAACTGAACAAACACAGTAAAGCAAGGAGAGAAGTATGAATTGTTTTATAATAACTGTGAAAAGAATGGACTTCTTGAAAGATCAAAACTTTTGTTAAAAGGGACAAGTTTTGTAGCTGCGAGAGAGGTTCAACCTGTAGTCAGGAGAAAGAAAGGCGTTCGGAAAATTTCTGTTAAATTAAAAGAAAAAGGCACACAAACTCATTTGTCCTTGAATGTAGGTTCATTTGCTTGCATAGATGGTCGCTGTGAGAAGGAAAACGACCAAACTTCACTTTCGAACCATCGATTCTTTGCACCAAACGTTTGAATTTCTCAACCAAAAATCATTGACATTTCAAAAAGGTCTCTTCATGTCTAAAACAATACATATGCATGAGGCAGGTCTAAGTATTTCTAGGCAATGGCGGGGTTTAGAGCCCCAAATTTAATAACTTCGTTTTGAAGTGAATTCTCTTCTGTGTTTGACGAAAGAAAGGACAGAAAACACGCCTGGGAGCTTTTATATCCACTTTGCCTCTTTCCCTCTGGTACGGTTAGAGTAAACTCCCGTCTTTTTGCTTTTGTTTTTAACTTTGAAGTGTAGTCACCTTAAACTACGAAGATAGCACATTAAGTGATAATTCTCTTTTAAGTGATAATGCTCTGTATCAATATTCAAAAAACATTCATGCTGAGAAAGGCGCTGACACCAAGATGCTTTGTGACTCTCTTGTAATATATCATCTAAAAAAAAAAAGTCCTGACCACAACACTCCACGAAATTTATTTAATACTGTCATGCCCAATCATTGATCTTCTTGCTCACTTGGTCACTCTATTGATCCAACAGAACCTAATCGATTTGTGAATGTTATGACCTGAGTCTATCAACTGAAGGCGTGTGCAAAGTAGTTTTTGGTTAAAAATGGACTGACTACCACGTTCGTCTAACTTGATATTTTTGCTTTCAGGTTTCCTATATTTGGAATTTTTATCCAATGAAAATTGACAGCATATCTTCGTACGACTTGGTCGCAGACGACTTTCGTTCATGGAGAAGAGGCTTCTATTCAAGAATGTTTTGACACTGTGTTATGTGTCATCCTGCTTCTATTCAAGTCTCCTGTTGCATTGTGTCACGTGTCATCCTGTCAACGTTGCCTGAAATGGTCAAATCTGGCATTGGATAGATCTTTACAATTGTCTCCATTTCCAAACTTTCTCTGTCGATCAGAATGATGATGTTCGAGAACGACATGCTCAATGGTCTAAAGTCTTAAAGCCTTTTATAGTCGTAATGCCTCTCTTCTCGTCAAAAAAAAAAGAGAAAAAATTTCATGTAAATGTTTCTGAAATGGTTGGTCGCATTTACAACTGGCCCTTATCAAACAATCGAAACAGCTTGTCTATATTGATTGATTTTACGGAACAATGGATAGGCCAAATGCACAAGAATACTGATCAGTTGTGCAAAAGATCGATTGTCAGATTGCACCCAGAAAGATCGATCTAAAGTACAGATTGTCATATTGCACACCGACAGTACCGATTGTCATACTGGACACCACAGTACCGATTGTCATACTGCACACCGACAGTACCGATTGTCATATTGAACACCCATAGTACCGATTGTCATATTGCACACCCACAGTACCGATTGTCATACTGGACACCCACAGTACCGATTGTCATATTGCACACCCACAGTACCGATTGTCATACTGGACACCCACAGTACCGATTGTCATACTGCACACTGACAGTACCGATTGTCATATTGAACACCCATAGTACCGATTGTCATATTGCACACCCACAGTACCGATTGTCATATTGCACACCCACAGTACCGATTGTCATATTGCACACCCGTAGTACCGATTATCATATTGCACACCGACAGTACCGATTGTCATATTGCACACTGACAGTACCGATTGTCATATTGAACACCCAAGTACCGATTGTCATTTTGCACACCGACAGTACCGATTGTCATATTGCACACCGACAGTACCGATTGTCATATTACACACCGACAGTACCGATTGTTATATTGTACATCGACAGTGCCGATTGTCATATTGAACACCCACATTGAATTGCACACAAAGATCCATAGAGATTACCGATTGTCAGACTGTTTTACCCATTCCTCCTTAAATATATGAAATATACCTGGCTATGTACAAGATTAAATATTCAAACGCTTGACAAATAAGTTTAATTATACTTTAGGAGGGAAAAATCTATCACTATTTAAAGCAATAAAAATTACATTTGAAAAATATAGACGTTTCTGACGGCCTGCACAAATAAAGTGGAATGAAATAACAATAATGAAATACTTGCAACTGAGGATATGTATGACAAGTAAGATTTGGTTGGGCAGAACATTAAAAGGTCATCGCTTCCAACTTGTTTTCGCTCGTCACAATCTAACACATCGACTCAAACGTCTCGTGTCAGTAAGAAGAAGAAGAAGAAGAAGAAGAAGAAGAGCAACAACAACAAGAACAAGAAGG
>JADBJO010000165.1:942500-945000 GCA_016801955.1 Conus betulinus
GGTGGAAAGGTATGGAACAAGCTACCAAAACGCTTTAAAAGTATAAACAATAAAATCCAGTTTAAAAATAATTTGAAAAGGTATCTCATGAATGGTTCATAACTTATATTTTTCTCAACCCTTTGAAATGACGTTTTATGATTTTTACACAGTGTGTACATGTGTGTATATATATACCTAGCTATGTACATACTCGCGCATATGAGCGTGTGTGCCTCAAAGGAAAGGGTATGTCAATGTCGACAGTATTCTTGGAATATACATACAGTGCACAACTTGTGAAGACAATGTACATATTGTACATAACTCTCTCTCTCTCTCTCTCTCTCTCTCTCTCTCTCTCTCTCTCTCTCTCTCTCTCTCTCTCTTTCGTTACTTTCTGGATTTTCCCCCCTTCTCATTTGTACACTCTCTACCTCCCCCTCCCCCCCCCCCCCCTCCCCATCCATTTCTTCTCTGGTTTCTATTTTTCATTGTCTTTGATTTTCATAAATTTCTGTGATTTTTCGTCGTTTCATCTATATATTTTCTGTGGATGGCTTGATGTAAAAAAAGCAGATTTATTGCTTACACTCACTCACTCACTCACGTGCGCGTACACACACATACAAACACACACACACACACACACACACACACACACACACACACACACACACACTGACTGACGCCACATAGTGGCGACAACTAGCACAGGATAAGAGGCTGCTACAAGTGTTAAAAGCAAGACTTGTTCAGTCAGGGAAAAAAATCAGTGTCACAATACAGACCAATAAATGTATTATCTTTATAATAATGACGTTCCTATGTTCACCTTGGCACCTTGTTCTAACAAAACACAGTATCCTCTAAGAGGTGTGAAACATAGTAAGCTGGAGAAAAGGGAAAGGGGAGGGGGCAGTGTTGTTAACCCGTTTAGGGTTGCATGTAATGTGATATAGCTGTTTATGGTTACTTCTTTAGAAACATTAACGTAATGATTGCCTTTGAACTACATGATTTGTGTACCTGTGTACAATTGTCTTCCTGTGGACATTCTTTCTCTTATGATGATAAAGTTATTTGCTTGTTGATGCATACCTCTGTAATGACAGTACGGTTGACAGTGAAGAAACATCATCTCCACTGACGCCACTATTTCTGACTATCCGGACAGTCCCCTGTCATCCTGTGCATCCTCTGATAAGCAGATGAACAGGAACCTGTAGTAAGCCTGAACGCTGCATACAGAGCCTAACAACTGCCGCTAGCTGGTATGTTGCCCTCCCTTCTAGAGGAACAATTAACATACAGCGAATTCATTGCTGTTTCTTACACAGAAGAATACCCATGGTCGAAATATCAAATGAACACTGCACTTTTGAGTGAAAGCAGGAATGTGCGATGACTTAATATTTTCTGATGTATAGACAGGTTGGTATTTCCCTCATCTGTCTATGATTAGCGATATAATTAGGTCACTGATGCTGATATCGGTTACTTCATAGTAACGTCGTTCTGAACACTTCGTTCTTTTTCAGCATCATTCACGAGTTTCAAAAGAACACTACACACAAGAAATGACAGTTACAGATTAGAGATCATATATTTTAAAACCTATGCGTACTGGATAGTCCAAGATTTGAATCATTTGTAAAAAAGGGCCATCTGACTTACAATGTCACAACATGAAATGAGGGACATCGATGAATAAAAATAATCCAAATGCTGTGATTATGAATGAGAACGTTGCTCCCAGGTGTAAAAGAGTCCTATGAAAGCAGTTTAGGCTTTTCACGTTGGAAACAAACATAGACCATGAGAATAATGAATTTTCCCAGCAGATCAAGGCAAATGATTACAATCGTAGCCTACTCAACATGAAAATAATAATACTTGCATTGAAGTTTGCGACAGAAGTTTTATGATTAATTTGTTTGAACTTTTGAAACCTATCATTTAAACTATTCACCACACATTTATTTAGGAAGAAGAGCTAGAGCTATCCATTATACGTATGAAACATCGTGTAATTCAGTTGACAATCATTACCATATGAATACAAAGCTGTGCACCGCTAGTGTGGAGTTGTAACTCTTGCACCTTCCTCTGCACACCTGTCTGCAGGTACAATGAATCAGCTCACAATCAGATTCCTGTGCTTGGAGTAGAGTTGTTGACCTGGGCCACCACTCCTTTCCTTCTCTTCTTTTTCTTTTGTTTTTGTACCTTCACCACTGTTCTCGTCCAGGCATAGAAAGATCATTAGCCTAGCACTGTTCTCTCCCCAAATAATCATGGTGGTAACTTTCTTGATTTCCGTGGTGCTCCAGAGCTATTTATGAGGGGGGGTGGGGGATGTGGGGGAGCCTGCCTGCTTTTATTAATGTCACATTGTTTGCTTCCTCCAGCGATCACAGATGAGAACAACAGACTTCGCAATGCCGGACAGTAGAGAGTCAGGAAGAAAATAAGGCTTGTGTATTATCATCACAAAAGCGTCGGCTGCTTTCATAGCAAC
>JADBJO010000165.1:950000-975000 GCA_016801955.1 Conus betulinus
TATGTATGTGGATGGACTATATATGGAATGGATGTTTTAAAGGATGATAACCCAATGTAATATTTGTTAAAAGAAATTCTTAAACTTATACAAAACCTGCATATAAAATTAAACAAACAAAATAAACACATGTATTAAGCGGCAATTCTTCCTGCATATCCCTTTTTCCATTTTGAAAACCCTAAACTACATCTTCTGACACACACGTGAATTCCCATACGAATGTCGCGTCAGAAATGGCAAGAAAGTGTCAAGACATAGCTTCCACTGGTAAGCGTCTAATGGACGATAACTCCCTGTCCCGATTGTATTAAACAGCTGAGTTGAGTACTGATGACAGTCGGTCACTCTGGCCAGTGACACTTGTCCGCGGGAATCGCTTTACAGAGAGCTAATCTGGTGTGGGGGAGTGTAGTAGATTGCAAGGGACATAACTGCGGCGGTGTGCGCGCGCATTTCCAAGATGGCCAAACTGAACTGAACGTTGTGTTCTAGCAGAAGAATAAATAATACTTTTTCGTTTCTGACCTGAGTGTTTGTGTCTACTTCACTGGCGACGCGGATGGCGGCTTTCGGACAACTAAAAGAATTCGGACTTGAGGAAGGGGAAGATTGGGGTCAGTATACGGAACGGTTAGAGTATTATTTCGTGGCTAATGACGTTGATGATGAAGACAAGAAACGAGCAATATTTTTGAGTGCATGCGGTAAATCTGTATACAAACTCATGTGTGATTGCTTGCCCCAGCCAAACCTGGCACCAAGACATTTGCAGAACTGAAAACAATCATTCAAAATCACCTCCAGCCCAAGCCCTCTGAAATAGTTCAGAGATTCAAGTTTCACACGCGTTCACGTTATGAGCAGGAGTCTGTAGCAAAATATGTGTCACAGTTACGTCATCTGTCGCAAGATTGCAACTTTGGCGAAGCGCTTGATTCTATGTTGAGGGATAGATTAGTCTGCGGCATTTAACAATAATCGAATTCAAAGACGTTTGTTGTCTGAGAAAGACTTGACTTTTGAGAGGGCGTTTGATGTTGCCAGGGCTATGGAGTCAGCAGAGAAGAGTGCAGTAGATCTGCAGGAAAACGCTGTGGGATCCACAGTGTGGGGAAGTCAGAGCACAGCTAGCATCGATATGATGGAAGATCGACACTTGGGGCTATCGGGAGAACGTCAGCCAGGCAGCGATTGGTTGAACCTGTGACCTATGAATAATCTAATCCGATTTCTGGTTCCTTCCCGCTTGTTGTGAAGCAGCAGACGCAAGAGGTTTGCATTCGCTTTTTCTGTCCCCACTAGTACTGTATTTTTTTCAGCCTGTTCGGTTTTTTCTGTCCCACTAGTACTGTATTTTTTCAACCTGTATCTTGAAGTTGACGATCTTCGTTGTTTATTGGATCGATCTCTGTCACCTGACGCAAGAGGTTTGCATTCGTTTTTTCTTGAAGTTGACGATCTTCGTTGTTTATTGGATCGATCTCTGTCACCTGACGCAAGAGGTTTGCATTTGCTTTTTTCTGTCCCACTAGTACTGAACAGATTATTCATAGGTCACAGGTTCAACCAATCGGTGCCTGGCTGACGTTCTCCCGATAGCCGCAAGTAAGATCGAAAGGAAGATGTCAGAGCAGTGAACAGAGATCGTTCCATGAAAGACTTGGAATGTTGGTACTGCAAAAAGAAAGGCCATTTTCAGCGAGATTGCAGATTGTTTCGTGCTGAACGAGAACGACGCAAGAAGGACATAAGGAGCAATCCCAAAGCACATGGACCCATAAAAAAGGTGGATGACGAACCGGAAGCAGAATTGTTTTCTGTTTTCAAGTTAGAGAGCAAAGAAAAACCATATCTGGCTACAGTGGAACTGGAGGGCGTCGCCGTGGAAATGGAGATTGACACAGGGGCTTCTGTGACAGTGATTAATGAAGAGACATTGAAAAAGATCAAACGTAGGGGTTCTTTTCCACTGAGGGCATCCAACCGAAGACTGAAAACGTACACAGGTGAAGAGATTCCGGTGTTGGGGGTAAGTCAGTGCTCAGTGACATACAAAGGGAGTTCCCCAAGGACCCTTGAGGTGGTGATTGTAGTAAAGGGTCCAGGACCATGTTTGCTGGGCAGAGACTGGCTGAGACACATTCGGCTGGATTGGCCTAATGACTGGTGTCAGACTGTGACAGAAGGCAGTTGTAATCCAGAACTGGAAAAAATTCTGTGCGAGGCATCAGAACTGTTAGAGGAGAGTAGAGGCACTATCAAAGGTGTTAAGGCCAACATTGTGGTGGACGCTGCAGCCCAGCCACGTTACTTCAAACCACGCCCAGTGCCTTATGCACTACGTGAAAAAGTAGGCCATGAACTAGATAGACTGGAGGCTGAGGGCACCATTGAGAAGGTGCAATTTTCAGACTGGGCGGCACCAATTGTTACTGTCGTGAAGCCAGACAAAAGCCTTCGCATTTGTGGAGACTACAAAGTAACTGTAAATGCAGTGTCCAAGTTAGATAACTACCCCATTCCCCAAAACAGATGACCTGCTGGCGGAAACTCAGCGGAGGACAGTTTTTTCTCCAAATTGGACTTGACAAGCGCCTACCAGCAGCTAGAATTGGATGAGGCTTTCCAAGAGAATTCACCACCATCAATACACACCAGGGCCCTTTACCGGTACAACAGACTGCCTTATGGGGTGTCATCGGCGCCAGGCATTTTTCAGCGTACAATGGAAAACCTGCTGAGAGGGTTGCCAAGAGTTTACGTTCGCATTGATGACATCTTGGTGTCAGGAAAGACACAAGAAGAACACTTGATGACGCTGCGAACAGTGTTTGCAAAATTGAAAGAGGCCGGAGCCAAGCTGAAAAAAAAAGAATAAGTGTGTTTTCATGGCCACTGAGGTAATTTACTTGGGTCTCAAGATTGACCAGAAGGGTATACGCCCTGTACCAGAGAAAATCCAAGCTATTGAGGAGATGCCTAGACCAGTAGACGTCAAACAACTACAGGCCTACCTGGGTATGGTGAACTACTATGCCAGATTTCTCCCAAACCTGTCCACGGTGCTGGCTCCCCTCTACTCTCTACTCTCTGCTGCAAAAAGGGGTATCTTGGTCCTGGGAAGAACTGCAAGAGAATGCGTGGTTAGAGTCGAAGAAACTTCTTCGTTCACCCCAAGTACTGGTCCATTTTGACTCCAGTAAAGACATCATCCTCTCCTGTGATGCCTCAAACTATGGGCTGGGAGCCATGATATCACACCGGATGGAGGACGGCAGTGAGAGACCAGTGGCGTTTGCGTCCAGGACAATGAACAACGCAGAGAAAAACTATAGTCAGGTGGAGAAAGAAGCACTTGCCATCATCTACGGGGTGAAGAAATTCCACCAGTATCTGTACGGTCAGAAGTTTGACATTTACACAGACCACAAACCATTGTTCGGGCTCTTTGGACATAACAAACAAGTCCCCAGCATGGTGGCTGCCCGAATACAGCGCTGGGCAGTGACCTTGGCAGCATACGAGTACAACCTGATGTTCAAGGAAGGCAGGAAACACAGCAACGCTGATGGCCTCAGCAGATTGCCACTCCAGATGACAGCAGAAACAGAACTCGAACCAGGGGAGATAGTTCTCCTGATGGATCAAGTGGAGACCATGCCGGTGACATCCAGCCAGATTCGTCAGTGGACCGACACTGACCCTGTGCTTTCACAAGTGAAAAGTTTTTGTCTTGAAAGGCTGGCCTGAAAGCCATCCAGACCAGAGATTCAGACCATACTTGGCCGGAAAATGGAACTGAGTGTACTGGATGGCTGCCTGTTGTGGGGAACTCGGGTGGTAGTGCCCCCAAAAGGACGCAAGATTTTGCTACAGGACCTGCATGACGCCCACCCAGGAATGACTCGAATGAAGAAACTTGGCAAGATCATATATCTGGTGGCCGAACATGGACAAAGAATTGAATCTACAGTTTGAGGGTGCCCGATCTGTCAGACCCTTCGGAACCTACCTTGCAGCGCTCCTCTTCATCCTTGGGAATGGCCAGATCGCCCATGGACCCGACTACATGCTGACTATGCTGGTTCTTTTCTGGGAAAGATGTTCTTGGTGATCATAGATGCCCACTCTAAGTGGATTGATGCATATGCCATGAACACATCTACGTCAAGCGCAACCATTGAAAAAATGCGCCAGTCTTTCGCTACACATGGCATACCTGAAACCTTAGTCACAGACAATGGGACCTGCTTTTCCAGTGAGGAGTTCAAGGAGTTCATGCTCAAGAATGGCATCAGACATGTAAAATCAGCCCCATACCATCCAACCACCAATGGGCTAGCTGAACGGGCAGTACAAACATTGAAGCAAGGGCTGAAGAAAATGACCAGTGGTTCGATAGAAACTCGCGTTGCTCGACTCCTATCAGCGTACCGGGTGACCCCCCAAACAACTACAGGGTTGTCACCAGCGGAACTCCTGTCAACAAGAAGGTGTGCACACGCTGGGACCTAATTCAGCCTGCTGTGGAGAAGCGAGTGGCCCAGAAGCAGCTGCAACAGAAACTGAACCATGACCGTGCTGAAAAGAGAAAACTATGTAGCAGGTGATCTGGTGTACATCAAGAACTTTTCAGTGGGCAGTAAGTGGTTGCCAGGGGTGGTGGTACAGGCTACAGGTCCCCTGTCCTACCTGGTTCAGGTGACAGACGGCCGCCACCTGAAGCGGCATGTGGACCACGTTCTGTCTCGGGCCAGCAACCAAGAGGAGTCTCAGGAGCCAGACCACCAGTTCGGTCAGCCTGAGTTTGATGTTCTGCCTGCAGCACCAGTGAGTCCAGAGCCAGCATTGCAGCTGTCACCAGGGGTGGATCAACAACAGCCTGTCACGCCATGGCAACCAGACCAGGGACCCAGCAGTGGTGAGGCGATGGCAGCAGCAAGCCAGCAGCAGGACCAGCAGCCTGGCAGTCTGGAGGAAGGGGCAACACCAGGTCTGGCACTCCAGCCCGCCTCTCGGCCCGGTCGTCAACGGAGATTACCAGCACGTTTCAAGGACTATGTTTTGAAGACGTTCAAAGATGTCCAGACAGAGGTGGAGTTGAAGCAGGACTGATACCAAGGCGGAGTGGAACAGCTGTGTAGAGCTCAGTGTTGTAGTGCCCGTGACTGGTACAACACACTCCATTTTGTTTTGTGATGTGCAATTCAGGAAGACATCACAGTCACCTTAAAGACTATGCCTATAATGGTTAGATTCATGGATCCAGAACTCATCACAGCTGTGTAGATTTTCGAAGTGTTGTAGTGCCCGTGACTGGTACAACACTTCATTTTGTTTTGTGCAGTGCATTTTTTTTTCCCTATAACTAAGTATTATTATGGAAGTGGTGTGAAGGAAAAATAAACGGTGAATTTAAGTGACATTAGAAATATGCATGACATTTTGAGGACACTATTGGATAACATTTGGTTGTTAGTTTATATTATTTGAAGTTAAGTGATTAATGTGAATGTTAAAAGTTAAAGAGTTAATTATATGTTTTTGTTAGACTATATTTGTTATTAGTTTAGATTGATATTTGGAAAAGGGTGAGATATATATATAAAAAAAAAAAAAAAAAATTGAAATGAAGATTTTGAATACTGAGGTTTAGTAAAACAGACGTTCTTTGTTTAAATTATTTGTATAACCAGTAGTGGTCTTAAAGGTGGGGATATGTAGTAGATTGCAGGGACATAACTGCGGCGGTGTGCGGGCGCATTTTCCAAGATGGCCAAACTGAACTGAACGTTGTGTTCTAGCAGAAGAATAAATAATACTTTTTCGTTTCTGACCTGAGTGTTTGTGTCTACTTCAGGGAGGGAGGTAAGGGAAGGTGTACACCTGAAGTTGATTGTCTTTTGGGGCCAGCTGGTCCTGACTCGCAACGCCGGGAATGAGGGATTATCTGTGAGATGGGAGAGGGAAGGGAAGAGAGGAACAGTGGATATGAGGAGGAGGGGTTTGTGTCTTTACAAACAAACAAGTGCTCCCCGAGGTTCCTTTGGAGGAGATGTACATACATCTGATTACATTTGTAGTAGTGTTGTTTTTGGCCACACGTTCTGTAGAAAGGATGTGTGGTGCAAATATTGTAATTGCCATAAAGGTAAACAGAATATGAATTATACGCTTAATGGACAACAAAAATTGGATTACTTTTTACATAGCTATGGAAAATTATGATTAAGGATAGATTCACATACTGGCAGAAAAATCCGGGCGCATAGACGTAATTTTTACGCTTCTTCAAAATCGAAGGTTTTAAAGTGAACTGGATCAGTGGAAAGTAGAGAGAAGGGTACCACAAGAATTTCAAGCTTATGACAAATGGGAAACACTGCAGAGAACTTAATAGGAACTTTGTTCGTTTCTGACAGCGCTATACACTACACATGTGTCATGTTGGTGGTGACTTCTGCTGTTCAACACGGTTCAACAAGTCAGTGGTGGGAACTGTACAAATGGATGGGTCACCACAACCCTCTGAATGACGTGTGGGCCGCTTTCCCCAAGGACAACACGTCGCCAGGTGTACAGTGCTATTTCCTTGTTTATAGCTGAGACAGTGAGGATTCCCCCACAGTACAAACAGTTGTGAAATATCTGTAATAATTTGGGATACACATCAAGAGATCGCCTAGGATGGTTACAGGTACTGTTTCATTGCCGTTAACAGGTCCGTTTAACATTGATGGCGATCTGTGCTTTCCCAGATATAGTCTTATTAGTCAGAACAGGATAGAAACAATAATTTTCCGTTCCTTTTTTTTTTCTGATGACAAATATCGGCATAAAGATTGTATGGTTTCTATTAATATCAGAGAAAAGGGGAGGCAGTCAGCACGTAGGGGGGGGTGATTCTAATATTTTTTAAAAAATAAGCACAGCATCCCCAACACAAATGAGCATTGTTGAATTGTAAGGTAGAAGGGGAAAAGAGAAGGAGCAACAACAAAACTTAGGCAAGTGCACTCTATCTTTTCCTCTTCTCCTATCTCTTGACATCTCTGTTGTCGTTGGGCACCCCTGATCATTCTCATTCATTAGCTGTAGAGCGGTGCAGGAGATGGGAAAGAGAATCAGTAGTTTTAAAAAAAGAAAGAAAGAAAGAAGATCGACAGGGCGACTGACCTTATTCCCGTTCGGAGTATGAAGTTCATGAACCAATCATTTGTTGAGCGGTGGAAATCCGACAAAATGGAAAAGGTCAAAATGAGAACGAGTGAAACAGACACTTGCTATCATATTTAGCAGAAAAATTGCAAGTGGCACGCTTTTATGGGAGCATTTCAACTTTCCGTTGGTGCAAGAAGTCATGATAACGGATAACATATAGTTATGACGGTTATAGCCCAGCTGATTGTAAAGGGCCATATCAAGGGTGTCACCACGTTCCTGTCTACTCACAAGTTATACGCATGCGCAGATTAAAATGTTTCTGTCATCATAATAATGACTTAAAAAACCTTGAAGTTATGAATAAAAATGAAAACCTTTCACTAATTACATGATGAAGCCATAGCAATTTCTCTCAATGTGAAATCTATGTAACATGCTTTGTTTATGTATCATGCTTGTTTCCAGGCCTTTTATCCATTGGATCAGACTCATCATGAAGACACTGTTGGTTGTGTCTGCGCTCTTGGTGTCTAATAGAGAAACACCACAGTCTGTAGTTCTGTGGTGTTCTCACCACCAAGGGTTCAAAAAGAATCCAACAGCACTTCCAAAGCAGACAGTGAAAGGTAGTAAAATGAATAAAACGAAAGTATTGAGAGGAAAAAAGTTGCTGAAAACTAAAAACATTATGCAAACAGTATAAAATGTAGGGGACAATCTTTTAGCCTATGCTTGAGGATCCATTTAAGGATGCAAGGGAGATCAAAAGATATGGAACAGTCTTAGTGGTCAGCTCTGCTGTTCAATGACCCAAACATTGACAGCAGCTAAGAATTGTGCAGAACAAACTTTACTTGGATCTCCTAACAGATGCAATCACCCCACACGCCACGCCCCCCCCCCCCCCCCCCCCTATATATATATATATATATATATATATATATATATATATATGTGTGTGTGTGTGTGTGTGCATGCGTGCGTGCGTGTGTGCGTGCCTGCGTGTGTGTGTGTGTGTGTGTGTGTGTGTGTGTGTGTGTGTGTGTGTGTGTGTGTGTGTGTGTAAACTCATTCACATTATCCTTTAAAACACAACTTAAATCGCATCGGAAATTTGGTTAAAACTCATTCCTCCATGAAATCTTACATAGATGAAAAATATTGATAAAAAAAAATCAAAGATTACATCAGGTGGGACATCTCTGAACAAGATTTTCATAGAGTCTGCTGTAAAATGTTTATGTCCCTCATCATAAAAGTCTCAACATTCTGTAAGAATATGTTTCACTGTGAGTGGTACATGACATGGAATGCACCACGGAGATTCTTCGACTTTTAAAAGATAAGAATGGGTGTAAAAGGAGTGCCTCGTATGCAAACGGCGCAAGGCTCAGAGAGGTGATGAAGGAAAGGATGTCAACATTATGAATTTTACCTGCTTCCAGAACCAGTAACATCAGCTTGGAAATATGTCAAAACCAGAACAGTAGCCATTTACCTACAAGAAACACATTGGCAGTGAAATGAATCATTGTGGGAGATCTTTATTCCTGACGGTTAGCAACATTTTTTCTTAGTAATGAGCACATGTGCACGTGTCACAATAGCTCGTTATATGTAATGTTCGCTTGCACGGCTTGACAGCCTCTCTCCTCGCCTTCCCCCTTCCCTTCCCTTAGCAAATTAATGTATATGACTTAGGCTATTAATTCATTAAACGGCATTCTTTTCATTTTGACTTTTCACCGAGAGCATTACATTGAAAATCTCTCGACACTCTCAAACTCCCCCCTTGGATCTCGCAGCACATGTCCGCTTACAAACCTCTCTCTCTACACATACACTTACGCCAATACATCTCGAGCATAGTTATACTGACACCAAGGAAACGTTAAGAAACAAAAAGGAAAGATCTCAGTATTTTTATAAGCAACCCGCTTTGGTTTCGTTCAGGTACGCATTGCAAGTGGATCCTCAATCGAGGAGTTCGCCGTGAAACAGGAGGCGAAGGAAGCCTTCTTACCTTACCATGTCCAACTCAGATGATGTACATGGATTAGCGGGCAAGCCACATCCTGGTCTGTCAACACACTAGTGTGTGTTATATATGCGCGTGCATGTCTGTTAAGTGGTAGTTGTTAAAACTTGTAAATGTGTTTCTTCTGATACTTTTCTCTTGTCCTGAGTCTTTCGTATACTCTTTCTATTATAAAAGCACTTTCAATGTGTATATCTCTTTCTGATATAATATGTTGGAATGTCCAGATAGTAAACTTTTACAGTCAGATTGCATCAGACACACGTAACCTACTTTTTAAATAATTTTGCTGTTGATTAAGGCTAAATAAACAATAGTGTTTATTTAGACTGAACTGGTTGACAAACATTGTGTTATCGTGTCCAATACTCGGCGTTATTTTCGGAACTTCATAAATAGTTTACTTTCAGAATCTAATTGAAACACATCTCGTTCAATTCAGCGCCTGTCATTACGGACAATCAGACACAAATAAATCGGTTGTGAAATAGCGTCATCAATAATAGAAAAATTTAACCACATCAAAATGAACCAACTCAATTAATCATAGCATAACAACCTGTACATTTTTGGTCCCTTGGCATCAATGGAGATATACCATAGTCTATAATTCTGTGGTATTCTCAGCACCAAGTGTTAAAAAGTAGAATATAACAGCACCCCAAAATACAGCCAGCAAAGGGTAAAAGGTAAAACAAAAGAAAATGTGATAGGGAAATAAGCTGCTGAAATACTGAATCATTATAAAAACAGTATAAATTGGGGGGGGGGGGGGGGGGGGGGGGGGGGGGGGGGGGGGATCTTTGAGCCTATGCTTGAAGATCCATTTAAGCACGCAAGGGAATTCAAAAGTTGTCCAACAGTCAGAGTGGTCAGCTCTGACATTTGATAACTCTAGCATTGTCGTACAGAACAGCTTTGACTTGGATCTCCTAAGGGATGCAGTCTCTCTTACCGACTGACCAACAAAATCATGTTGAACAATTCAGCGGTGGGGGAAAACAAGTGCAGGCAAACAATGCCTCCATCATTACATTAACGACCTGGCAAAGATCTTTAAAAAAAAAAATTAAAACAAGAGGGAAAGAGGGGAGCGGGAAGGAGCAGGGGAAGAAAATAAGAACGAAATATTAGGGAAATATAGTTTCAATACCAAACACATGGAGTTTTATGCCGTTTTCTATTGTTGGTGCTATGTTTTGTTCTTGGTGTGTTTTCCTGTTGCTACGTTTTGTTGTTGTTGCTGATGTTGGTTTTCTTGAATTTTGGTTTTATTACGTTTGTTGTAGTTGACTATATTTATTGACTTTATTGGATTTTTTGTTGTTATTGCTGGGTTTCATGGGTCTTGTTGTCGTTTGTAAGTTTTATTGTTGTTGTTTCAATAGTTTTTTCTTCGTTTTATTTATACTTCTTTATACTTCTTTAAATATCAATATATATATATATATATATATATCGAGAGACAGACAGACACAGAGGGTGGGGGTGGGGGTGGGGGTGGTGGTGGTGTCTGAACAGAAACCTTAACAAAGGGTATAGGCAATGGGACTCTGAAAATAGCACCTCTTCCCCCTCTCTTCCATCCCCCACCCTCCATGTTCCCTCCTTCTCTCTTTCAACTACCCACTCCCAACCATTTGCATGTAACTCTCTCTCTCTCTCTCTCTCTCTCTCTCTCTCTCTCTCTCTCTGTGCCGGTCAGAAGGCATGTGGGTGGGGCGCCGCCGCGTCCTTCCAACGGCAATCCTCCCTCACCTTGCTAATCAATATGCACTGCCTCGCCACGAGGGCACTGACGCGGAGAGGGGAATCAATAGTGGGTGGGGCGCCGCCTCGTCCATCCAACGTCAGTCCCCCCCCCCCCCCCCCCCCCCCCCCCCCCCCCCTGCACACACTGCTATTCTGACCCCAGCATGAACAGAACTCACCATGGGCACTGACACTGAGAGGAAAATCAAAACTGACGGCACCATGGGAAAAAGAATGAATGGCCATAGAACTGGAGACTTTTCAAAATGATGATCAATGAAGCTTATGCTACCGAGTTCCATACTGGTCTGAGAGTATATGACAGGAATGTAGGCCTACTCACAATTTTCTATTATAAGCAGACGCTGGCGGCAACTGGGCCCGAGAGATACAGTCACTTGCAGTGTTGGTCAGGAAGTTTGAGCAACACTCTCAGCAATGTGTCCTACTGCTCGTGAATAAAAGAAACGAGAACCAGCTCAGGTTTAAAGTTTTCTCGTCACACGTGAGTATTATTTTGAAATATGAAGATATGTGTGATCCATTTTTTAAATACGGTTTAAGGAACCAGGCGGCGTGGCAATGAATTAGGCTCCAATATATCTGAACGCTATTTAGTAAACAAACCCATGGGTGAGTACCACACAAACGCTTCTTGACATAAAGTATTGGGAATAGCCCTTGATGGGTGGCACACTGCAAAAGTCACCTACTAATATTGCACGACAGGCATTCGTGTGGAACCCATGGCTTGAAACGTCAGTCTCCACTCGCCAAAGGATTCTACTACCACCAAAAGGTTTTTTTTTATAAACTTTGTTATTTTTTCATAGTTTTTTGTTTGTTTGTTTGTTTTATCTTTGCTGCAGATTAACAAAAACTCTTCACCAAGTATTGTGTCCTAAGACCACTGACCAGCCAAAAAACATCAGTAATCTTCTTTCAGCCAATAAAAATCTTCCGGGTCAAATCACCCTTTTTCTAATGTATATGTACACAGACTTGACTGTTTCTCATGTTTGATTGTTGTGTGATAGCAGCACACTTCTCAACTTTTCATATATAGAACATGCAATGCATCGGATAATTAAGTTCTAAGTGAACAGTGGCTTAAATTGGAAACAATACAATTTGCTTGCTGTAAAGGAAATGTGAACACACACACACACACACACACACACACACACACACACACACACACACACACACACACACCATATACACACCACCACCACCACCACCACCACCACCACCAAATACACAAACTAACAAAACAGGTAGATTGAACATGAAAAGCGTTGTAGGAATGTAATTTTATAGAGTATTATTTTTATGTTATGCAGTCACCTTGAAATCCAAATTCTTTTATATCAATGTATGTCATACGGGACAAAATGGGTGATATGACAAAATCAGTATCTATGTGCTGTGAATATGTGTGACCACAAACTAATTTCTCGATTTGAGATAATAAAGTTTACTTGACTTGTGAATTTATTCACGTCAGAACATGACACATGCTCATAAACCGATCAACTTCAAATTGTTTCCACTAAAGGTATTTCAAAGACCATGTGTTTGTAAACAGTATTGATGATAACGATTGATTAGATCGACCAGTAACTGCACGAAGCAACGGTACCAAAGAAAACTCGACAATATTAGTATGATATATAGGACACACTTTTATCACAGCAAGGATCTCACAGCACTCTGTGTTCAGACACACCAACCACCTCGGCAACGGAAAAGCACATTTGCATCGATCTCTGGGATGCATGTCTATGTTCCCTCAGCTCTATGTTCCCTCAGCTCTATGTCCCCTCAGCTCTATAGCTGACCCCGATCTCTGATTTTTACATGATTTATCGGGTGTTGCCAGTATGTCGCTGATAGGTGACATCTGGACTTAACGACAAACGACAGGAATTTCACCTTTCCTCTAAGAACGAAAGGGGAAAAAAAAAAAAAAAAAAAAAACGTTTCTGGCGCCGGTAATTTTTAAGTCTCTAGGAAATGAAAGCATAGTTCATATAAGGACGGCTAACACCTACAAACGCTGCAGGCACGGTGGGGGTGGGGGTGGGGGGGGGGGGGGGTATGAAGGGCGGGGCGAAGGGAGGGTATATCGGCAGGGTCCGAAGGAAAACGGCGACATTCATCACACATTGTTTTTAAGCAAACGGCGACATTTATCACACATTGTTATTAAGCAAACGGCGACATTCATCACACATTGTTATTAAGCAAACGGCGACATTCATCACACATTGTTATTAAGCAAACGGCGACATTCATCACACATTGTTATTAAGCAAACGGCGACATTCATCACACATTGTTATTAAGCAAACGGCGACATTCATCACACATTGTTATTTACCAAACGCCCACTTCGTCACACAGCACCTTTAAGGCTCAAATCTGGACGGTAACTGGCCTATGAATTGTCTCCTTCCTAAAGCAGACCAGTTACAGCATCACAGCAGAAAGAGGATCAGTTGAATATACTTGTCGTTCCTTCTTCAGAAACTACTAACAGGATTAATGGTTTTACATTGCACAAAGTTAGGAAGATGCACTTCTGACTTTTTTTTTGCTCACAGAGAATTAGTAATCATCAGTTTACCTCTAATATTCTCAGAAATACCAGATACAAAACAAGACAGGACACACACATACACACCATCCTGTAAAAAAAATGACGACAGCACGGCGGGTTAACTAATATTGTACATATACATTGACACAAGCATACAACCTCTTTCTTAAAATACAATAACTAAAAACGGGGTTATGCGGGACATTTACCCATACATTTTGTAATGGCAGTTCGCATGAATACGAATCGCATACGACCACATTTGCTTTCATCTTCCAATAAAAAAAACTTGTCAAAGAAGAAAATGTCATTACGTGCAACTACATAGATCCGCAATGACCAACTCAGAATTTTTCTATGCATTTTGAAACAGAATTACACTTTACTATGTGAACATTTTTGATACCTATATATGTAAAATTCATTTTTCAAATGTTCACATGTTGGTAAAAAATGGGTGTCGTAGGTTGGGGGTGGGTGGCATCCATATATCTGGGTTTATGGTCATGACTCTCTGAATGAAATCATACAGAAGGCTGACCTGTTCTTTCTTCTCCTCGTCCCTGAGATATTCTTCTTTCCCCTCCCCCGGGAGACTGACAGCAAGGGATGAGTCGTCTGCACCATTGCACAGGTCAACACTACAGAGGAAACTGTATCTGTCTGAGGAGTGTGTGTGATCAACTGTTATTTTGACTTTAACATGTACGCCTAAACAGGTAAAAATTTAAAAAAATTAATAAAAAACCGAAGCGCATGTGTACAAGCGTGTGTGTGTGTGTGTGAAGTTTTATTTCGACTTTAACAATCACGCCTGAACAGCAGAGTTCTATGATTAAAAAAAAAAAAATATAATGCAAGAGAAGGAGAGTGTCTGTGCCTGTGTGCGCGTGATATATATATATATATATATATATATATATATATATATGTATATATATACAACTTACAGAGCATCTTGGTGTTGCAAAGACTGCAAGAAATATTCAATTATAAAACAAAACTTGCTCTTATGTCTTAGAGTGAAGAAATAGGGGGAAGATAAGCATTTCAAGCAAGTTTTGTTTTATAATTGAATATTTCTTGCAGTCTTTGCAACACCAAGCTTCTCTGTAAGTTGCTGGAATGGTGCTCGGTACTTATCCTTGGAATTTATTAGTCAATTATAATTTAGTCCCTTGCGGATTCATTCCAAGAACTGGCCCTCAGCACTTGTGTCTTAAGAGGTTATCTTTTTCATATTTTCTACTTTTCACTAGAAAATGTAGCTTGTTTTGCTCTTTCATGATTTTCTTTTGCTTCTTAGGTGGCACCTTTGGGTTGGTTTTTTGAAAACTCGGCAAACATACTATGGTATTGCACACCAGTCTTTTACTGGGATAGCATTCTTCTTAAATCGAAAAGGCAGAAGAGTTATGTTACTACTTTTCGCGGTCACTGAGGAGAAACAATCAGGTTTCGAAATACCGGTATCTGACCAGGAGTTATATGTTAGGGAGTTTCCTCCCCATTGGAGAATGTCTTCTCTCTGGAGTCTATAAGCTTGCTGAAAACTCATTTAAGAAACATTTATTATTCTCCACTCATCCTCTCAAGCACGTACTGTTAGTTGATGTACGTACCTCACGTGCATCCTGTGTATGGAGGTCATCAACCACAGCGAAAAAATCTCTACAGAATGGTAGAAAGAGCAGCCCAAGCTCCAAATGTCTGGAGACATTATGTACTTCGTCTTATGGTCAAGGATCACCTCTGGAGCTCTATAACTTGGGATTGCTACTCCTCGGTATCTCTGAAGAACATGTAGTATTATTCTTAGTAAAGACCACTGTCGATCTCTTAAAACACACACATACATACACACACACTGCCATTAAAGGCAAGCTGGTTTTCTCTGATATATCTGAAAACAATTAGCTTCTGTTACGACAGCTGTATAGAGCATGTGACGTGAGCGAAGTATCTATAGACTGTCATTCACGGCAAAGGTCCCGACCTGCGGATGCATGTGGAATATTCATACGTACAATTCTTTGCACTTAAAGCTAGGATTCTGTAGAATCCAAAAAAATATGTACCAACTAGTGATGTTACTGTAAAGTCTCTGATGCAGTTGAAATATACATACGCGCGTCATTATTTAATGATGTGATTTCATCTTTATGGGACGTGTGCTAAACATTTTTCATCGGTACATTTGATACTTTGTTTTTAAATTGTCTTGAAAAACACACACACACACACACGGCAAGTATTCCAAAGCAAACAATCTTCTGAGACATAAGCACACAGAACGTCCCTCATCAAGCCCACCCCCACCCCTCCTCCTCACGTATGATACCTGCAACCCCCTCACAAACACGAGACTGCTAAGAGCACAGACTAGCAATAACACAAAGAAAGACATCAACGATGTATCTGACCACAATACAAAGACATCAGCGATGTGTCTATCATCTGACCATAATACAAACAAGGACATCAGCGATGCATCTTACCAACTGACTATCATGCAAAAACATCAGTGATGTATCTTACCATCTAACTATAATACAAGGACATCAGCGATGTAGCTTACCATCTGACCATACTACAAAACAAAAGAATGTCAGCGATGTATCTTACCATCTGATCACAATACAAGAAAGACATCAGCGATGTATCTTACCATCTGATCACAATACAAAGAAGACATCAGCGATGTATCTTACCATCCGATCACAATACAAAGAAAGACATCAGCGATGTATCTTACCATCCGATCACAATACAAAGAAAGACATCAGCGATGTATCTTACCATCCGATCACAATACAAAGAAAGACATCAGCGATGTATCTTACACCATCCGATCACAATACAAAGAAAGACATCAGCGATGTATCTTACCATCTGATCACAATACAAAGAAAGCCATCAGCGATGTATCTTACCATCTGATCACAATACAAAGAAAGGCATCAGCGATGTATCTCACCATCCGATCACAATACAAAGAAAGGCATCAGCGATGTATCTTACCATCTGATCACAATACAAAGAAAGGCATCAGCGATGTATCTCACCATCTGATCACAATACAAAGAAAGACATCAGCGATGTATCTTACCATCTGATCACAATACAAAGAAAGACATCAGCGATGTATCTTACCATTTCAGTGTCCTCGTTCACACGCCGGGCCAGTCCGAGATCAGCGACTTTTACGCTGGCCGGGTTTCTTGATTCCATCAGAAAATTGTTTGGCTTGATGTCGGCATGGAGGATTCCCCTCTCCCCCAGGTACTCTCAAGGCCCCGAAGAGCCTTTTGGTGAGTACCCGTAGGTCTTTGAGGGGAACCCCTCCAGGATGAAGGGCCTTGGTCCAGGACCCAAGGTGACCTTTCATCAGGTCAAACACCAGGCACACAGCGTCCCCGTCTTCGAGCATGGCGTGACACTTGACTGTGAGCACAACAAACAGAAAAACATGACCATGGCATAATGGGCTCATCTGGCATTTCACATATGTGAAGACAAAATTGGATCAAAATGAAAAATCAGTATTGTTGTGCATGACTTCGTGCGTCACTATAAACAGGATTAAAACAAATGGTCTGTGTTTGTTGTTGTCTGTGACAATGTATTTACGTCTACTCTCAGAACAAAAACAAATGACCAGTTTGGAAACAAGCACAATTGTACTGAGATGGTATTATACCACTGAGTGAATGCTGAGTCAGTATAAGTTACTGGCTTAACTTTTTTTTTTTTTTTATCTAAATCATGTCCCTTTCCATTCTCCTGGAAAACGAGGATCTAACCATATGGGCATGATATTTGTATGAATTAAGTCTCTTCTCAGTCGCTTCGTTAATGCGGACCCGACGCTATAGACAGTATTCTGTCTGATGATTTCCCTGGTCACTCTTCAAACCAAGAGATTCTGACCTTAAAGACATAATATTTGTGTGAATTACGTCCCTTCTCACTCTTTAGTTACGCCAATCTGACGTTGTGGACATATTTGTATGAATTAGGTCCTTTCTCATTTTCTTAGCCAAGCGGATCTGACGCCATGGACAATTTGTTTGTATGAATCATGTCCCTGTTGCTTTCTTCTTCATGTGGATCTCACATTGTGGAATTCATGTTTGTGTGAGTTTTGTCGCTTCTCATTCTCCATGCGTAATGGATTATTATGTCTATAGGAATCTTGTCCCGATCGCTCTCTTAGCCACGGGGAACTGATTTTTACGGAATTTATGTTTGTGTGAATTATGTCCCTTTTCACTCTCTTATAGTCACATGGATGTAAGGGAATGGACATCATATTTGCATGAATTATATCCCGATTCTCTTGGTCAAGTAGATCCTGCATGGAAGTTGTATAAATTATCTCCCTTCGCTTTTTTTACCGAGGAGATTGTTAGTGTTACTGCCATACAGTTTGCATAAAATCTGTCGCTTGTCACTTTTCATACTAACATGGATGCAATGTCAGTTGATGCCATAGTGTTTGCTGAATCATGTCCCTACTTACTCTCTTAGGCATAGTATCCAAACACGGCACAGTAAACAATCCAAAGTTTCAGTTTCGTCAAGGAGGTGTGACTGCGTGCAGACCAGACAATACACGCTGAACCACATCTGCTAAACTACGAGACTACAGCGTGCAGTTTCAACGGCTGATGGGCACATGAATTAATGACTATGATGAAATGATTTAAGACGAGATGTTTATGGATTCGACTAAGCAGATGCCTGGCCTGCGCATCAGTCTAAAGCGTCGGTCAGACCTTGAATACCTACTTCACATTGTCTGCGCGCGCGCGCGCGCGCGTGTGTGTGTGTATGTATGCGTGCGTGCGTGTGTGTGTGTGTGTGTGTGTGTGTGTGTGTGTGTGTGTGTGTGTGTGTGTGTGTGTGTTTGCGTATGTGTGTCTATGCATTTGATTATTGAGAATGGCTGTTCAGAAAATGATATGTTGTTAATCGAAAATAATAATGACAACAACAATGACAATAATAATGATGACGATGATGATAGTGGTGAAAAACAAAATGATAGTGACGAACGTAACACTAACTAGGATGAAAATGCTGATAATGATGATAATAATTGTGTTCATCGTCATCTTCATTATCATTATTACCATCATCATCATCATCATCATCACCACCATCATCATCAACAACTTCATCATCATCATCATCATCATCATCATTATCATCAACTTTATCATCATCATCATCATCATCATCATGGAAAAGAAGTGAATAAGTAAAAACAGAAAGCATATTAACATAGCAATAATTGTATAATGATACGTTATAAAGATTAACAATCTAATGAAGTCGCACTAGTGAAGGGTAAAGGAAATGGGGTAGATGGGTATGGGGTAATAAAAAAGAAGAACGAAGTTTCAAAGACTTCGATCCGCGCTTTAACAGCGAAGAGAAAATTCCGTCCTTTTCTTCTGCTAATCGATTGCATTGTGATAGATACATCGACGTCTTAGGAGAAAACGGGAGACAATAATGATGGATGCTTGAAATTCTTTATCCCCAAAAACTCAAAAGTGAGAAACGCACACACACGCGCGTGCGTTCGCACGCGCGCGCGCGCGCGCGCGCACACACACACACACACACACACACACACACACTTTTCTTGCTCTCGATTGTCTCCATCAATGGACCTCCTCCAACCTCTTTAATCTCCTTCAAACTTTCTTCCTCCCCCATCCGATGCGACCTTTTCCCTCCTACCCCCCTAACAAAATCACCACCTCCACCTCCCCATATCCACCCATCAGCACGAGAGAGAGAGAGAGAGAGAGAGAGAGAGAGAGAGAGAGAGAGACAGACAGACAGACAGACAGACAAAGACAGACAGACATAGACAGACAGAGACAGACAGAGAGAGAGATAGAGAACTCAGCGAGAGAGAGAGAGAGACAGAGACAGAGAGAGAGAGAGACAGAGACAGAGACAGAGACAGACAGACAGACAGACAGACAGACAGACAGACCGAGGGAAGGACACGAACTTTGATGTGTTGACAGTACTTTGACTTACCCACAAATCCTTGAGGGTCTCCCGCATTTAAAAGCGACAGAATATTTCTCTCTTCGCTGGCTTCTTTCGTATCGCCTTGGATCATCCTCTTCACCGCCATCTTTTTTTGAGTCGCCACCTCCAGCACAGCGTACACCTGTAAGATTGAACACATACATTAATAATAGTATCGAGCATAGCTTACACCTGTAGGATCGAACGCTTACAGTGTTAATAGTATCCAGTGCAACGTCCACCTGTGGGACTGAACACATGCAGTAATTATAGTATCCAGCATAGCGAACACCTGTAGGATTGAACACATGCAGTGGTTATAGTATCCAGCATAGCGAACACCTGTAGGATTGAACACGTGCAGTAGTTATAGTATCCAGCATAGCGAACACCTGTAGGATTGAGCACATGCAGTGATTATAATATCCAGCATAGCGCACACCTGCAGGATTGAACACATGCAGTGATTATAGTATCCAGCATAGCGTATACCTGTAGGATTGAACATGTGCAGTGATAATAGTATCAAACAAAGTGCACACCTGTAGGATCGAACAAATGCAGTAGATATAGCATCCAGCGTAGCGTACACATGTAGGATTGAACACATGCGTACAGTGGTTATAATCTCAAGCAAAGTGAACACCTGTAGAATCGACCGCATGTAGGTGTAATAATATTCAGCATAGCGGACATCTATATGATCGAATACATGCAGTGATCTAGTATCCAGTATAGCATACACCTGTAGGGTCGAATACCTGCACAGTTTCTAGCTTAGAGTACACCTGCAAGACTGAATACATATAATAGTACCCATCATAGCTTACACTTGTAGGATCGAACACATGTATTGGCTATAGTACCCAGCATAGCTTACACCTGTAGGATGGAACACGTATATTGGCTATAGAATCCAGCATAGCGTACACCGATAGGATGGAACACATACAGTGGTTACAGCCCGTTTTTTAAGCACTGGTTGGTTTATCAATGTATCTGCAACAGAAGATTTATCCATCGAATGTGCCAGTTTTTCTTATCAATATATTTTAAAATACTTACTTTCTTACAACTATTGATGTTTGATGTTGAGACATAATATCTAAATTCACCTTATTATGTAAAAGTATTTTGTATATAACAAAGTTTGAAGACGCGTGTCAAACACATGAAAATGTTTTTTTTTTTTTATATATATAACCAAGCTAAAAGACGCGTGTAAAACACCGGAATATATATGCATAGATTCTCTTAACGTCTGAAAAATACGTTAAGTAGAAGCTTATCTCACCATGATCTGTACGGAAAAACACATGACTCGGTCACTGACTATTCTCAAGAAGAACAGCTTCAACTTCACTTAGACAACTCTCTGCTGTGAAGAAAGAAAAAGAAACACCCGAAGGTGCTGGGGAGGACCCAGAGAAGCACTGTCTTCACCTGCCTTTAGAGCAGTCCTGTACCACCCTTGGACGCCTGCGCTGTGTTGACGATGGGTACAGGCACGTGCAGGACACTCCATTAAGATATCAAGGGACACAACTGCTCCTGAACAGAGATAAATCAGACTACAGGATGCAACTCATAACAGCCTTGAAGAAGCATCCCCATGGGTGTACCAGCCCGTATTTCATGACTGCAGAGCCCACCGGCGAAAAACACACCTACATGCGGTCGATTCTACAGTTGTCGAGCACACCCCACAGACCCATCCACTCCTGCCCACGGACAGATGAAGACAGTGCCATTCCAGACACAGCCAAGCTTTCGCCATACGGTCTTATGTGCCCCCAAGAGAGAATCCAATGGCACGGTTCCAGTCACTGACCCATGTGAAATGAACGACAGACATGAACAACACACCATGGCCACGAATGATCGACAATAGTTATTGCTGGCACACACACTCGAAAAAGCTCGTGTGATTTTATTATATTTAACTGTTATCACTCGAAAAAGCTCGTGTGATTTTATTATATTTAACTGTTATCCATTGGTAAAACATTTGACGATTTTTCCGTGGTACCTTTCTCTATAATATCCATTTCGCTGTTGGACTTGTTGTTGCACAAAAAATATACAAAAATCACCGTGGTCTATCTTTCCAGAGAGCCACTAAATTCATCGTTCAAAATATTTGTTTTCTGCTTGTAAGATATTTTCAAGAGTATTTCAATATTTACAGAAAAAGAGTAAACACATAATGTTTAGATAATTTTCAAAAAATGTTTGTGACAATTCTAATATTACTATGAAGACATCGGTAGAAGACACGGTTCCGAGAAAAAGTAAATAGTTGTAGGTGCACTTTCCTTTCCGTAAGAGCCACGATTGATCGCTTTGATCAGCTCACACATTGTCTGACCCATTCTCGTTCACTATTTTCCCTTTCATCTTGAAGCGCTTGTAGAGAAAGTTAGAATCTTTGATATTGGCCTCCAGTTCACTGTTGACATTTGGCTGTGTCCACTGCCCACTGTGCACGAACTGTTTGTAACTGACCTATGTCCAGTGATGGAGGGCCTTTGAAGCTGTTCCCTACCTGGTGATTGATCAGTGCCTTAAAAGCTACATTATTAATTGGTGGACCAATTGTTTGTCAATGCAGCGTTTAATGACCCCGTGACTCAATCCAAACCTTTCCACCTCTCCCCGCTGGAAGATAATCTCTCAAACCCTGCTTTGCTAATCTCCTTTTTCCACTCATCTGTCCATAAACTAACATGTGAAAACGTCACTGATAAGATAACTAAGGTCCTCTCTGTTTATTAAACCCAGCTGTCAGGTTAAAAAAAAAAGTGCAGGAAGTTTGTTACCCTCTTAACTATCACTGATTATCGAAGACATCGACGTAGGAACACTGTTTTGAAAGTCTCTCGATATCTTTAACATGCCAGCCACCATACGCAAATTTACCAGTGTCAAGATATGTGCTTTAGAGTTATCATAATGAATAGAGTAATTATCGGTCAACCGACCAAGAACGCTAAGTCAGGGCTGTGCACAAGCTAGTAACCGAACTCTGTACAAATAAATTGCCCACACTGAAATCCACAGCATATCACGAACTGAACATGATCTGAAATAGGCTTTATCACCCACCACCCTCATTAAGTCATAATCAGGTTAAAACATACTGATTTCCTTGAAAAAAAAAGTAAAAATCGTATCAGACAAAGCACGTACTAGTAAAGCCTTTACAAAATCTGCTGTAAAATGTTTGTGTGTTTAGCCACCCATGTCACAACATTTATAAACAGATCTTTAACGCTGATTGATTCACTGCATGCTACGTACAATTGTGTCCTTTATCCTTTGTTGACACTGCTATCAATCGATAAAGGTACCGAGACATCGAATGCCATGACTCTTGTGCATGACGCAAGTCGCGGATTAGTGCAAGACGTAACAGCTAGGAATATTCAATAAATTGAACGTGTCTTTGTAGGCAAAAGATTCATCATTAATGTCTCGTTTCTTTGACACCCTATGTAATCAACTACAGCTGTCAATATCATAATCGGAATTTTAGATATTCATCACCTTCATCAAGGACAATCCATTTCAAACAAAAAAAAATATTATGCCAACAGGGAAGTAATCAAGCAAACAACAAACAGAAACTCCCTTTCATGAGAAAATTATTATAAACACTTTTGAGACAAGCTATACACCATACAATTGTTTCTCGGGACTTATACTTTGAACCTTTCGGCTGTCCTACTGTGCTCATGTCGATTACGCTTTGACTGTCAATTCTTATCTTGATAAACAATAGGATCCATGTACCCCTCTGTCCCCTCAGCCCTGTCTGAATTTACACGAAAGGAGGATGACTTAACTGATGTTGATATTAAAGCTTACATAAATCATATTTCATTTCAACCTGGATGGTCACGTGGATAGAAATGATTTTGTTCGTATGCTGAACAATGATAGCATCAATCATTGAGAGCTTTGTTAAACAATGTAGCTACATTAACATCCCAATTCTAAATGTTTTCTAAATGATGTTTCCCACAGGATATGCAATGCAATGAAATAAGCCGAAAGAAATACTGGCATACTATGAAAAAAAAAATCTTAAAAGAAACAAAAATAACAACAACAGCAAGTGAACAAACACAGTAAAGCAAGGAGAGAAACTGAGAAGTATGAATGGTTTTATAATAATTGTGGAAAGAATGGACTTCTTGAAAGATCAAAACTTTTGTTAAAAGGGACAGTTTTGTAGCTGCGCGAGAGGCTCAAACTGTAGTCAGGAGAAAGAAAGGCATTCGGAAAATTTCTATAAAATTAAAAGAAAAAGGCACGCAAACTCATTTCTCCTTGAATGTAGGTTCATCTGCTTGAACAGATGGTCGCAGTGACAAGGAAACGACCAAATTTCACTTTCGAACCATCGATTCTTTGCACCAAACGTTTGCATTTCTATATAGTCAACAAAAAAATCATTGACATTTTCAAAAGTCTCTTCATGTTTAACAATACATATGCATGAGGCAGGTCTTAGTATTGCTAGGCAGTGAATTCTCTTCCGTCTTTGATGGAAGAAAGGACAGATAACACGCCTGGGAGATTTTATATCCACTTTGCCTCTTTCCCTCTGGTACTGGCACCTTAAGTGATAATGCTCTGAACTCAATATTCAAAAACATTCATGCTGAGAAAGGCACTGACACCAAGATGCCTTGTGACTCTCTTGTAATATATCATCTTTAAAAAAAAGTCTTGACCACAACACTCCACGAAATTTATTTAATACTGTCATGCCCAGTCATTGATCTTCTTTCTGATTTGGTCACTCTATTGATCCAACAGAACTTTCGTTTTGATTAAATCGAGGTTATTTGTATTTGTTTCTGTCCGTCTTTGTGTTTGTCTTTTGATCTCCCTTGCATCCTTGGGTGGATCCTCAAGCGTAGGCTCAAAAATTGCCCCCTACATTTTATACTATTTGCATAATATCTGTAGTTTTTCAGCAATTTTTTTTCCTCCCCACATTTTCGTTTGGTTTCCTTTACTACTCTTCGCTGGCTGCTTCGGGGGTACTATTGATTTTTTTTTTGCACCCTTGGTGGTGAGAACACCACGCTATTATGGACTGTGGTGTGTCTCTATTTGACGCCAGGAGCGCAGATACAGCCAGCCGTGTGTTCTTGATGAGTTCCGACCCAGCGGACAAAAGGCCTCGGAGCTGCCTTAAAAGGGATTGCTAAGGCCTCGGAGCTGCCTTTAAAGGGATTGCTAAGGCCTCGGAGCTGCCTTTAAAAGGGATTGCCAAGGCCTCGGAGCTGCCTTTAAAAGGGATTGCCTCGGAACTGCCTTTAAAGGGATTGCGATAGTTCCCTTATGCAGCCAGTGAAGAGTTTTCATATTTTGTT
>JADBJO010000165.1:980000-983568 GCA_016801955.1 Conus betulinus
CCCCAGACTTTTGAAGATGGTTGCAGAGGTGATCACTCCAGCCCTCACCCTGCTCTACCGCATTTCATTCTCCTCCGGTACCTTGCCACAGGACTGGAAACATGCTAACATCACACCTGTCTTCAAGAAGGGAGCAAGATATAACGCAGCCAACTACCGTCCCATCTCCCTAACCTGCATAGCCTGCAAGCTGATGGAACACATCATCACCAGCCACATCATGTCCCATTTTGAGAACAACGAGATTCTCTGTCCAGAGCAGCACGCTTTCGACGCGGACGGTCATGTGAGACTCAACTCCTAGGGTATGTGGACGAAGCGACCAGAGAGATCGAGAAGGGAAACCAGGAGGACACTATCGTCCTTGACTTCTCAAAGGCCTTCGACAATGTTAGCCATACCCTACTGGTCCACAAACTACGTCGTTACGGCACAGTAGATCGCACCAGCGCCTGGATCAAGGACTTCCTTGCGGACAGACAGCAGGCTGTGGTGGTGGAGGGAACAAGATCTGACTTTCTACCTGTAGAATCCAGTGTCCCTCAAGGCTCGGTCCTAGGGCGAGTCTTTTTCTTCTTTATATAAACGACCTTCCTGATGGCATCAAGTCGAAAGTTGGCCTATTTGCCGACGATACCATGTGCAGCAAGACCATCACGAATAAAAAAAGATGAGCGAGTGCTGCAAGAAGACCTATACTCCCTTACCATCTGGGAGGAAAAGTGGTCTATGGAGTTCCATCCACAAAAGTGCTCAACGCTGAGAGTTTCTCGGAAGCGGAACAAGATTGCCCCTGTGTATGAGTTACATGGACAGAATCTCGAAAATGTCAACACACTAAATACCTTGGTGTCAACATCCAGGACAATATGCAGTGGGAATCTCACATTGACTCTATCACGAAGAAACTAGCAAGACCTTAGGCTTCGTCCGGCGCAACCTCAACATCGGCAACAAGAAAACAAAGGAAACTGCGTATAAAGTCCTTGTTCGCCCGCTTCTTGAGTACGCAGCCACCGTTTGGGATCCCTACACTGCAACGAGATTGAGGCCCTCGAGAAGATCCAACGAAGAGCAGCAAGATGGGTGTCAAATCGCCACCGCCAAACATCATGTGTCGACTCCATCCTTGACTCTCTGAATTGGCCTTCCCTGCAACAGCGTCGTAAGAAAGCCCGCTTGGAGATGTTTTATAAATTCCATCACGGACTCATCTCCATTAACTCCATGTACCTGCCCAAACCATCTGACAGCAGGCTGAGCTCTAGGATCAACAACGACCTGAGCTACAACATTCCCACATGCACGACGCGGTACAGGCAGATGACGTTCTTTCCGAAGACCATACCAGAATGGAACAAGTTGCCTCAGGAGGTTGTGACAGCTGAGTCACTGGACTGTTTTCAAGTCCAAGCTGGCCTCCCATCTTTAGAACCTGAAAAAACCCCCCCCCCCCCCTTCCACGCCACCCCAACACTCCCCCCTCCCTTACCCTGCTCCTGACCACTATTCCCTAAAATCCCCCCCCCCCCCCCCCCCCCCCTCACCCCCTGTTTTTTTTTTTTTTTTTTTCCAAATCCTCAAAACAGCGCAATCTTCGGCAATCTCCCCAAATACGACAAAACCATCAGCAAAATGATGTTGGTCGTGTAAAGGAAGAAGAAGAAGAGGGACAAACAGAAAGAAAGGCAGAACGAAGAAAGACAGAAAGAAAGACAGAGAAGAAAGACAGGAAGAAAGACAGAATGACTACTACTACTACTACTACTACTACTATACTACTATCATAATAATATTATTCTTATTATCATCATTATTATTATCAATATTATCATTTATTATTATTACTGTTATTGTCGTCGTCATCATCATCATCATCATCATCATCATCATTATCATCATCATCATCATCGTCATCATCATCACTATCATTATAATTATCATGATTGTCGTCGTTATTCTTATCATAAAGAAGGAAAGACAGGAAGACAGAATGAAGAAGCGCAGGAAGGAAGAAAGACAAAGAAGAAAGAAAGCAAGACACGTGTAAGAAAGAAAGCAGCAATAAAATCTTCAAAGCAGAAAGAAAGAAAGGCACAGAAAAGAAAGGCAAGAAGAAACAAGAAGAAAGAAAGACACAAAAGAGAAAAAAAAAATACAAATAAGAAGATGGAATGAAAGAAAGAAAAAAGAAAACAAAAAATGTAAACACGACTTCCGAATTATTCCGCTGGCTGGTTTCCCCAAAGCTGTGTTCATGTAGCTGTGAACTGATGGACAGACCAGTGATGAAACAAACAGGAGACATTGACAGGAATGGTGTCTGTGATCGTGAACAGCAGGCTGGCATTCAGGCACATGGGCAGAGACAGTTTTCCATAAAAAAATGTATTAATGAAACTGGACACCTCACTTTATCTTTCGTGCACGGCCTTCTCTGGCATAAACACGTTACACTGAAAGATATATTACATTCAAAATGGTTGTGAATGGATACAAAATGTCCATGTATGAGTTTTTAACCAGTAAATAACAATCTAGAACACATTCATGAAAGAGATATGCGATGGGGGTAGTTCTGGGACAGGCCCAAAAGTACTCCCCCCAAAACTGATTCAGACAATTTTTCATTGTTGATTCAGATAGAATGTACATGTGTTAGTTTATGTTTATGACCAGTAAATAACAACCCTGAACACATTAATAAGGAACATGCAAGGGGGGTACTTCCTGGACCGACCCAAAAGTACTCCCCCTAAAGCTGATTCAGACAAGTTTTTCAATGTTGGCTCAGATGGAATGTCCTTGTGTGTGTTTATGTACCAGTAAATAAGAACCCTCAACACATAAACAAAGGAGATATACAAGGGGGGGGGGGGGGGGGGTACTTCTTGGATCGGCCCAGAAGTACTCTCCCTAAAGTTGATTTAGACTCGTTTTCAATGTTGAATCAGATAGAATGTCCATGTATGAATTTATGACCAGTAAATAACACCCTGAACACATTAATAAAGGAGATATGGAAGGGGGGTAATTCTGGGACCGGCCCAGAAGTACTCCCCCCTAAGGTTGATTCAGACTACATTTCAATGTTGATTCAGAGAGAATGTCCACGTATGAGTTTTATAACAAGTAAATAACAACAAAGAACACATAAACAAAGGAGATATGCAAAGGGGGTACTTCTGGGACCTGCCAGAAGTACTCCCCCTAAAGATGATTCAGACTATATTTCAATATTGATTCAGATAGAATGTCCATCTATGAGTTTATGACCAATAAATAACCTTCTTCAAACCTTAAACGGACATATTCCGGGAGGGGGAGGGGGAGGGGGAGGGGGGGGGGGGTACTTTTGGACCGGCCCAGAAAGACTCCCGGGAGTACTTTATGAAAACAGGGAGGGGTCCATTTTTTTACCCGACCCAGAAGTACTCCGGGAGTCATTCTGGCGTGGCCCCAGAAGTACCCCCCAGGATTACTTCTAGGCGGGGAGTACTTTTGGGTTGTTACAGGCCCACAGCAGATAGAGTCATAAAGATATGTCTTTCTTTGCAGGCTTACTGCA
>JADBJO010000165.1:983645-988645 GCA_016801955.1 Conus betulinus
GTCGAATAATGTTTAAGAAATACGATACGCCCGCGTTGATCATGCATGAGAGAAAAAGTCTTATGCGGATGTGTTCAGTGATGGGGAGCCAAAACGTGCCACGTATAGTTTAACATGTCGCTAGAACAGTTTGGAAAATTAATGATACTTTTTATTTCATTTTTGTAATTGAATTTTTAAATATTTCTTTCAAGGACAGAGCGTTGGACGGGAAATTTTTTTTTTTTATTTTAAATTATTATTTTCTTTAGGTTGTATTGCTACTTCTAATATTAACTGGTACATAAGTTTATGCATGTATACTAGAGCTCTTCCTCTCTCTCTCTCTCTCTCTCTCTCTCTCTGAAAGAGTGCTCATAGGCGTCGGTGTTTTGATGTTTGTTTTTTGTTCACCTCATTAATTCTGTCGGTGGAGGTCTCATTTTCTGCAGTACGGGCGGTTATACTGCAGACACAAGTTGAACCCGTGGTGGTGAGGTGTGTGTCTTGGAAGGTTGAGTTCTTTCTTTTTTTTCCATCAAAGGCAAGGGCTGTTCCGTGTTTGTGGATGCGCTTTGCTGCCCGTAACCATTCGTTTGGCGCGTTGGTTTTATTCCTTCGGTCGTTTGGACATGCCAGTTTTGCCTCTTCTCTCCACTTTTCTGGTATCTGTTGTTCCCGAGCATGTCGCAGTTCGCTGGATTCTCCGTGCTCGATACGCTGTTATTTCCTAGATCATTCATTCATCATCTTGTTTAGTCTGTATTCTGTGTACACCTTTTATTAATTGATTCACAGTTTATTATTATCTTTCCTTTTTTAATTCTTTTCTTTTTTGCACGGCAGGAAAAATGTATCACAAATTATAGGAAAAATAAGTAGGTTCATGCGGTACTCTCTTTCTCTCTCTTTTTTTTTGTATCTCGCTCTCTGCTTTCTCATGATATATCTATCTCTCTCTCGCCTCTCTGTTGTGTTCTTTATTGCTTATCCAACTTGGAGGGCCCTTTAGTATTATTTCGGGTAAAAGTAGGTCAGTCCCACATATCAGTTCCAGCTTTTAAACCTGCCCTATTTTTTAAACTTGGAAAATACAAGAAAGCTTTTTGCAATTAATAGAACCTGTTTCGCCTTGTTTTCTTCGTTTATATGGGGATATACATCTTTTTTTTTGGGTAAGCACGAAACGAGCTGTGTTACAGTCATAGGGATTCTGTATGTTGTAGCGTGTGAGAACAATAGATACTTGGACAAAAACACATGTTTGGTTTGTGCCAACATCCACCAGTGCACTCACAAACACAGGAGGATACTCGTACGCAACGCACAATCCACTCCATTCACCCAAAGGAGCCTAGCACCACAAAATAAGTTTTCTATAAAACCGTTCCCTTGACTCCATAAATGAAGAAAAGGGTTTCCAATCTTCTTTTCACTTTCAGTCGTTTTCCAACCAATTATTTTCTCTCTTCCCAAGATAGTTCCACACAATTAAATACGTAATACAATATTCAAAGTGTATCAGGATTTTAAATAATTGCAGTAAAGACGAAGTCATCTTCTGTGACTTGCGAGGAAGCTCTGGGGAAATTGGCTGTATCACATCTGGTACAACAACAGTCAGGAACACCACTGACGCGTGAGGATTCTGTAATGAACACATGGATGTCACTGAGGGATATTCTAGCGAACATAGGCCTAGCCCTAGTAGAACTTCCTAGGAACTTTTAACATTCACACACTCCTACGTGAGTGAAACTTGCCCACGCAGGCATCTTACACCCACCAAGGGTAAGCACACCCAAACCAGGGTTGCACTGCGGACAAACCAGTCCAAACCATGTAGCACACCCAACCCAGGGTTGCATAGGACAATCCTAGTCCTACTATATTAAAACCCAGGAGGGTTTACAATGGGACATCCCTCCTATGTCCGTGTCCAGAGCTCCTCTGAAGTAACAATAAATACCCTTCCACCCTTCCTCACATTGGGTGAACACTCACTTCACAATCCACTCAGCGTCCCACTCTTCCACATCACTTGTGGTTGCACTCCATGAATACAAAAAAGCATCAAAACCGTAGGTTCCATTCCAACAATCGCAAAAATTACAAAATCTCTTAACAATAGTACGGCTGGGGACACGTTTGTCTTGTCAGGATTTGTGTGTAACTTAAACCTGGGATTTTTTTTTTTACGGTTCCTGATTCGGGGATAGACTATGTACCAACAGTTGTCACAAAAAAGGGGAGGACATGAGTGGGGCAACTTGCTAATATGCCTCTTTCTGTTGGGAACCAGGCAGATAACCATCCACCATTGGTGAATACAGCTTTGTGTGTTCTTCCATAATGGTTAATACAGATGTTTTAAATCGTTGGGCCTAAATGAACAAATCAAGAGTTCTAAGCTACAGTCATTAGACAGGGTGTCAAACGTTTTAGAGGAAAGGAGAAGTCTAGGGTGCAATCTAGGGCACTGGTTGATTCGTTCTGTTGAGGTTTCAGTGAGGGGTCATCAAAGAATCTCAAATGGAAGGAGATAGGTTTCTAACCGTTATAAATACAACCTGATTCTTGCTTACGATTGATGTTATTATGTTCTGCAGTCTCAAAGCTAGGGGCCTTTGTGAATATTTTGGAAGTTCTGTATTTGTGGAGTGTAATGGTCTGTAGGTATCAAGGTTATTTTGTGCTTAGATCGTTGCCTTTGTGAATTAATGTTATGATTCCTTTTTGTTCATAGAAAAGGAATGGATTCACAACCTTGCTCGAGTGAAGCGCTGTTTGATACAATTCAGTAAGGGTTGTCTTAATTTTCATCAAGAATTTCTTGTACGAAGAGTGGGAGATGAGACCCATCACTCCCAGGTGCAGACTCGGTTTTATTTCATTTTATTTATTTATTTTTTTAATGATTAAGGCCATATTAATTGGTGTGTCGATTTTTTGTATAGTTGTGTAGTATTGTTTGATTTCATTTAATGTTGTTGGGGATTGTCTGTTAATGACTGATTTTACACACAGTGATGCAATAGTGTTTGCTGCTCCTTGTGTCCTTTCTAAGCGCAGAAAATATTTAGTGTTTTTTCACCCCCTTCGATCCATTTGACTCTTGATCGGATTTTGAGCGCCGCGTGAGTCTTTTAATTCTCGCAGTTTATTTCTTTTTAAGTGCTGTGCTTTTTGTTGCTAAAGTTATTAGTATCACAGGGATTGTGTGACAGTTTTTTGTTCAATTTCTTCCAGCTGTTTGACTTTGGTTTGTTTCTGGTGAGGCCCAACTTTTGCACCCTTGAAAAGTTTATACAAAATGATTAATATCTTACTCTAAATATTTTGTGGGTCTTCCTTGGCATACTGTGGTAAAGCCGGGCATCAATGAAGTTAGTCGTTTCTCATAGAAATCTCCTTTGACAGCAATGAGCTGTTGAATTTTCAGTGTCCTGGACCACGTCCCCCTTGGAATTTATTCATATTACATTCAACTGTCACAAGTTCGTGGTTCTGAGTGGGGGGAATAGTTCAATATCTGCTTCTCGTATGGTGTACGAAAAAGCATCACAAAATACGTAAATCAAATTCTTCTTGCAATATAAAACGGGGTAGATTTGGACCAAGTGGAATCTCTGGCATCGGGGGTGGATGTTCCATGTAATCTTTAAATCATGGGATGTTAATAAATCTGAAAAGAGCTACTCTTTCTTGTGTGGGGGTGAGATTTTCCTGAATGTTGTCAATGGGTGTACTGGTATTATTAAAATCTCCCATGACCCAAAGATCAATCATAGCTTGTCCTTGTAGTTTTCTATTAAGCTGATTAGGAATGCTAGTTTATCACTCGTTGAGTTAGGGGCATAGCAGTTAGCTGACTTACATTAGTTTTATTTTCAAATATAACCTTTATTAAACATATTCGATCTGTTGCTTGGATGAGTTCTGTTTTCATTTTGTTTTATCATATTATGAGAATGATGAGTCCATTTACTTTCTGTTTGTGCCTGGACTGTAAGAGGCGTTTCCTGTCCATTGTGCATTGATTTCTTGACCTTTTGTTTAATTTCTTGTATAATACCTTTTGTGTACGTATGTTTCTTGTAGGCATAAAAATGTCTGTTTTGTTTCATGCAATGAAGTTAATGTTCGTTCGTTCTCTTTTAAATTATTTCTAAAGCCACGTACATTACGTGTACCAATACATATGCTGGTTACTCTCATACAAACAAGGTATTAATAGATCCGTGCACCATGATCGTCAGTCATAACTCAGAATCGTAAGTCGAAAGGGGTGAGGTCGTTCTGTTCAGCCGAGTGCCACACATCAGGTTCGGCTTTCGTCTGCCCAGCCCAGACTCTTCACTTCCCCCCTGTTGTCTTCGCTCGCTCGGCATCTTTGTTGGACGTTTCGCTTCATGTGTTCGTCCGCTAGGCGTTGGCTCCCGCTCTCTTCTTCTCTCTCTTTCTTGACGCTGCCGCCCTCCTCTCCGCTGTGCGTGTAGCGCAGTGGGTATCATCTGCTTCATTCACCCACTCTTTTCGTGTTTGTGTTCTGTGTTCACGAAACAACGCCGGGCCTTGTCTTGCGCTGCTGCGGTTGTTACCTAGCCCGATGGGTCACATTTAGTTCCGAGGGGCACATCGAGCTATCGTTTCAAGTTCGTCGGCTAGAAAAGCCGCATCGAGTTTTTTTGTTTTTGTTTTGGGTTTGTCTGTGCGAAAAGGTACGTGGGTAACATAAGATTAATAAATTTTAGTTAGCTCCTACGAACCACCGAACCTATTCTAATAAAATTAATCAGTTGACGCAAAAAAAAAAAAAAAGTTAGGCGTTGACTGAATTAATAATCCGAAAAACGCGTTTTATCGTTGGCGATAACTCCAACTTTTTTTTTAATTTTTTAAAAAAAACAATTATTTTTACTAACCCGAAAAGTGTTTTCATTTCGGCTGTTTGTCCATCGCGAGTTATTCCTTTAACATGCAGACGATTGTCGCGTTCGATTGTTTGCGACATGGGACAA
>JADBJO010000165.1:996145-1006915 GCA_016801955.1 Conus betulinus
ATGTCTTTTGGACAGTCAGTCCTCTTGTGTCCGGGCTGCAGCAGTTTTTTTTTACACACTACCTGATTTTCACAATTCGCTGCCATGTGGTTCTCTTAGAAGCACTCGCTGCATCTGAGTTTGTTTTCATCTCCCTATAGAAGATGCCGGCAGTGAAACACACCAACTTTTAAAACTGACAGCGGAGGTGTGCGCGGTAGTGTAATGTACACAAATCTGCGGCCAGTCTCAAACTGTGTCAACTGTCCCCCTGGGGTTCGTGCCAGTTCGTTTCGCACTGAGGAGCGTAGCTCCACCCACCAATGTTTTTAAAGCGCGTCTTCAATGTCTTTGTTTTGGGGGTGCAGTGGCACACTATCCCCCCCAGTTTTCGTGGAAGGTTTCTCCCTCCCCCCCTCTCCTCTAACACTGAAGGGGTTCGTGTCTAATAGAGCCCCTCGTGCCCCCCTGAAAGAAAATCAAACGATATTGTGTCTCGGTCTTGTTTTTGTTTGGGGTAAATTTGCCACAGTCCTCTAATTCGCTGTGCTCTCCCGAATCGTTCCCCCTTTCCTGACGCCGCTTCTGCTGCTACACAGATGTGTCGTAGGGTGCTGGAAGGACTCGTACTGCGGCAGAGAACGCGCGGTCACGTATACTGGGTCCACGGACGGGGCCGCACCGGCCACCGCCATTTTTGCCCCGGGCCCTTCGCAGGTTCACTGAGCTTGTTTTTCCTCCGTGCTTCGATCGAAAATGGCTTGTTGTTCACGGAAATAGACACAAAAAATGTAATGAATACCCAGGACTGTAGCAACCAGCAAAACTATATGCTATATTTGGAGCACCCACTCCCCCCGATACACACTTTTTTTTCACACAAAATATTCAGAGCGTTTAAAAGCTGTGGGCTGCTGACGACAGAGGCCGGCTGGAAGTCTCCGGAAATAATGATACTGACAGATTGTGAGAGACAGCAGCAGCAACTCTAAAGATTTCGGTGTGACAAACTATATTGATGTGGTCTCTCTTTGGTTTTAAGACTAAAACGGACATTAACAGACAGTAAAGACTGTGTAACGAGAAGAAAAAATGTTCTGAAAAAAAACAACACAGGACCTGTTTGAGTCCACAGTACAGCATGCTTTTTCTCGCACGCAGGATGCTCACAGAAGTCTTCGTCACGTCTGTCCACCACAATCCTGTTGAAAATCACACCCAGGCTATGAGGCACAAACTCCTCAGATATGTCGCAGTAAAAGTAGGGGGCTGTGTCAGTTCCTGGGTTCATACTGCACGTCGCCCTGTACCATGTCTCATGTTTTTTGTGTTCTCCAGTCCCCCTGCACTGACTTGTCACATCACAGGCCAGTAGTTGGTGAGTCAGGTGCTGCGTGGGACAGATTTCCAGATGAACACTTGACGGTTGACGTGCTATTCGGAACTGGAAGGGTGACAGGTGCGTTGATATGATGTTGGATTTGAATGGTTAGGGGGTTCGCATATACAGCTACCGCCAGTTCTAAAATGCCAAGTGTATTTCTCTCAAATCTGTTTGAAATAGGTGTCCCAAAACACCCATACATGTCGGTGGCTTGTTCGTAAATGCATTGGGTCAGGCACAAAAAAAGCCACAGCACCACTCTCCCCAGCGAAAGTGTTTTGTGTACCTGCAGTATTGTCCATGAAAATGAGATTCAAACAACAGCAACTACCGCGAAGGTACTGATGGTAATTAGTATTAAATAAGATGATATAATATCGTATAATAATAAAATTACAATGATAATAATGATGATTATCAAGACATATAGAAATGGATTGGGGGAGGAAGAGGGACCCAATGACTAATCAAGAGCAAACGTTTTGTCTCAAGGATAACCTCACCCCCTCTCTCTCTCTCTCCTCTCTCTATTCTCTCCTCCTCTCTCTCTCCTCTCCCCTCTCTCTCTCTCTCTCTCTCTCTCTCTTAACTTTCTGCGCAGTTTTTTTTTACCCAAGTCTCAACAAAACATCATTCACATATCTGAAGCAAACAAATTGATCATTGCCCTAAAGAAAGTGCAAATTATGTGTATCTCTGTGAGCCATAGCTAGTGCGCCTACCAATTACAAGAACAACAAATGGGTGGGTTTTCACACACACCTCCCCCCCTCCCACCACTACTTTAGCATCTTTCCAGCGGTCGTGCTTTTTAACCTCCTTGCGTCAGTAGCTTGCTCTCTCGGGTAGTTTTCACGATCCACACGTAGTTTGCTATGTTAGAGGACAAGGGATGAAGGGTGAAGTGCTACCCACTCTGCAACACCCCCCCCCCTCCCCTTTCCCCCCAACCTCTTCCACTCCAACAAGTCTCCAAGTCTACCAGGTCTGAGCCCTGCTTCAAGGCAAAAGGAAAGAAGGGAAGACCGCAACTACGCTTTTTGTACTCCCAGTTCTTATAGAACAGGGATGACTTTAGAATGGGAACGAAGAAATGCTGTGTGTGTGTGTGTGTGTGTGTGTGTGTGTGTGTGTGTGTGTGTGTGTGTGTGTCCGTCCGTGGTCAAAATGTGGTCCACTCGCTCCAGACAAAACTACTGGGCCGATCTTTCTGAAAATTTGAAGGTATCTTCATTATGGGTCACGGATGATGCCCGATGTTTAGTTTACCGTTACAGCCGTTACTAACGGCCTGTTACGGTTTTTTCTTCTTCATGAAATATCTCAGAAAGTACTTGACCGATCTTTGTGAAAATTAGCAGGTATGTCCATTATGGATCACGGATGATGCCCGATGTTTTAGCTTACCCCGTTATAACCGTTACTAACGGCTGTAACGGCCCTTTAACGGTTTTTCTTCTTTATGGAATATCTCAGAAAATGCGTGACCGATCTTTCTGAGAATTTCTAGCTATGTTTCTTTATGGGTCACGAATAATGCCCGATGTTTTAGGTTTATCGTTATAGCCGTTACTTACGGCTGTAACCGCCTGTGACGGCTCTTCTTCTTCATGGAATATCTCAGAAAGTACTTGGTCGATCTTTGTGAAAATTAGCAGATATGTCCATTATGGGTCACGGATGATGCCTGATGTTTAGTTTACCATCATAGCCGTTACTAACGGCTACAATGGTTCATAACGGTTTTTCATTCTTTATGAACATCTCAGAATGCACTTTGTCGATCTCTCTGAAAATTTGCAGGTATGGTCATTATGGGCGACGGATGATGCGCTACGTTTTAGTTTACCGTTATAGCCGTTCGTAACGGCTATAACGGCTCATAACGGCTTTTTTATGAAATATCTCAAAAAGTACTTGGCTGATCTTTCTAAAAATTTGTAGGTATGTTCATTATGGGTCACGATCATGCCCGACCTTTTAGTTTACCGTTATAGGCGTTACGAACGTCTATAACGGCCCCTAACGTTTTTTTCTTCATGGAATATCTCAGAAAGTACGCGGGCCGATATTTCTGAAAATATGTAGGTATGTTCATTATGGGTCACGGATGATGCCTAATATTTAAGTTTACCGTTATAGCCGTTACTAACGGCCCAAATTGTTTTCTTCTTTATGGAAAATCAAAAGAAAGTTCTCTTGGCCGATCTTTCTGAAAATTGTAAGTATGTTCATTATAGGGTCACATATGATGGTCGATGTTTACAGAATAGCCATTACTAATGGTACACCAGCCCAAGACGGTTTTTCCTCTTTATGGAATATCTCACACTGCACTGAGAGAGAGAGAGAGAGAGAGAGAGAGGAGAGAGGAGAGCGAGAGTGAGAGAGGAGAGAGAGAGAGAGAGAGAGAGAGAGAGAGAGAGAGAGGTTACATAATGCACACAACTATCGACGCAGCAACAACAACAAGAACAAAAGAATATTTCATGGCATTACATCGTGAGGCCTTCCTTTACATAAACCACCGTTGAAACACAACACACATGGCCTATCAGCAAAGGCCAAGCATTTAAAAACAAAACAATTCTAAGCTGTGCCGGAAGCGTTTTCCCTGTTTTAGAGATTTGTTCACTGCTACGAAACCCTTTTTTTCCCCACGCTTGGAAGTTGATTGATTTGTTTGTTTGCCAGAAAGAAACGTCAAGAACATCTGAACCCATTTCAACCAATTCCGGCCAATAGATACATTTAAAACGCCAGAACGACTGCTTTCAATTTCTGTGCGGAGCTGTGATGTGGCTCTGAATCAAACCGTGGTTCCAAATTCTTTCATGAAGATTTCTACACACTGTATCACGCAAAAACTGCAGAACTAGTTTCAAACGAATTTTAATGGACAGATAGGATGGACCGTCTTATTTCAATTATAGCGATGATCTGTGGTTCGAATCCACATCAACACAGCGGATCAAAAAAGTGTTCAGCGAGATAATGACCAATTCTATACTGCATGTAAAACAATGAGGTAATTCTTAACGAAACTGATAAGTATTAGCGAAGTGAAATAGTTCAGTACATTTTTTTGCCGTCAAGAGATCCCATGCCATTCGCAGGCTGTAACAACAATACGTTCCTTTGCCTGTGTGTGTGTGTGTGTGTGGGTGTGTGTGTGTGTGTGTGTGTGTGCGTGCGGTGCGTGCGTGCGTGCGTGCGTGTGTGTGTGTGCGTGTACGTGCGTGCGTGCGTGTGTGCGTAGGTGCGTGCTGCGTGCGTGTGTGTGGGTGTGTGTGTGTGTGGAGGGGGAGGGAAGGGGGTGCGTGCGTGCGTGTATAGAAATAGGGGTGATAAGCCTTCATATCTGCAGTGGTAGATGATTCTGCCTAACTAACAGTATGTGCTTGAGTGGGTGAATGGGGAATAAATAAATGCTTCTCAAATGAACCTTCAGCAGCTTATAGTCTCCAAAGCGGGAGACCATCTCCAATGGGGAGAAAGCTACTAACATATAACTCCTGGTCAGATACCGGTATTTCGAAACCTGATTGTTTCATCCTCATGACCGCGGAAAGTGGTAATTTGACTCCTCTGCCCTTTTCGGTTTTAAGAAGAATGCTATACCAGAAAAAAAGGCTGGTGTGCAATACCATAGTATGTTTGTTGAGTTTTTTCAAAAAACTAACTAAGGTGCCACCTAAGAAGCAAAAGAAAATCATGAAAGAGCAAAACAAGCTACATTTTCTTGTGAAAAGTAGAAAATATAAAAAGATAACCTCTTAAGACACAAGTGCTGAGGGCCAGTTCTTGGAATGAATCCGCAAGGGACTAAATTACAATGAAACAATAAATTCCAAGGATAAGTACCGAGCACCATTTTCCAGCAACTTACAGAGCAGCTAGGTGTTGCAATGACTGCAAGAAATATTGAATTATATAAACAAGCTTGCTCTTATGTCTCAGATTATAGAAATAGGGGGGTGATAAGCCTTCATATCTGCAGTGGTAGTCTTAAAACCGAAAAGGCAGAGGAGTCAAATTACCACTTTCCGCGGTCACTGAGGAGAAACAATCAGGTTTCGAAATACCGGTATCTGACCAGGAGTTATATGTTAGTGAGCTTTTCTCCCCATTGGAGATGGTCTCCCGCTTTGGAGACTATAAGCTTGCTGAAGGTTCATTTTGAGAAGCATTTATTTATTCCCCATTCACCCACTCAAGCACATACTGTCAGTTAGGCAGAATCATCTACCACTGCAGATATGAAGGCTTATCACCCCCCTATTTCTATAATCTGAGACTAAGAGCAAGCTTCACACGCACGCAAGCCACGCACCTACGCACACACGCACGCACGCACGTACACGCACACACACACACACGCACGCACGCACAGCACGCACGCCACGCACCAAACACACACACACACACACACACACACACACACACACACACAGGCAAAGGAACGTATTGTTTGTTACAGCCTGCGAATGGCATGGGAATCTTGACGGCAAAAATTACTGAACTATTTCACTTCGCTAATACTTATCAGTTCGTTTAAGAATTACTCATTGTTTACATGCAGTATAGAATTGGTCATTATCTCGCTGAACACTTTTTGATCCGCTGTTTGATGTGGATTCGAACCACAGATCATCGCTATAATTGAATAAGACGGTCCATCCTATCTGTCCATTAAATTCGTTTGAGAAACTAGTTTCTGCAGTTTTTGCGTGATACAGTGTGTAGAAATCTTCATGAAGAAATCTTGGAACCACGGGTTGATTCAGAGCCACATCACAGCTCCGCACAGAAATTGAAAGCAGTCGTTCTGGCGTTTAAAATGTATCTATTGGCCGGAATTGGTTGAAATGGGTTCAGATGTTCTTGACGTTTCTTTTTCTGGCAAACAAACAAATCAATCAACTTCCAAGCGTGAGGGAAAAACAAGGGTTTCGTAGCAGTGAACAAATCTCTAAAACAGGAAACGCTTCCGGCACAGCTTTAGAATTGTTTTTGTTTTTAAATGCTTGGCTTTGCTGATAGGCCATGTGTGTTGTGTTCAACCGGTGGTTTATGTAAAAGAAGGCCTCACGATGTATGCCATGCAATATATCTTTTGTTCTTGTTTGTTGTTGCTGCTGCGTCGATAGTGGGTGCATTATTTACTCGCGCTAAACTCTGCTCTCTCTCTCCTCTCTCATCTCTCTCTCTCTCTCTCTCCTCACTCTCTTCTCTCTCACTCTCCTCCTCTCTCTCTCTCTCTCTCTCTCTCTCATCGCTCATTGCAGACACACATTTTTCCCAAAGGCGTCAATACAAGCATCTGGTATCATTCCTGGGAGGGCCGATGCCACCCACTGAATGCTCTAATACATGCTAGCAACAGCAACTTGCAATTAGCATGTGAAAACTGAAGGTCAAGTATACAGACCACTCGAACGTTTTTTTACCACCGCTAGCGGAGCACCCAGAATGGCTTTATACAGTGATGCCGTTCACCCTCCAAGAAAGGAACAGCCCGCATTGCACAAGGCTTGTTTGCTCACCACATCGAGCGTGACGCCGGAAAAGGAGAGGGCCGCCAGCTGAAAGGCAGTGTCAGGAACCACAAGTTTGTAATAAGCCACCTCCCCCACTGCTACACCAACGGGGACACCCCGTCCCCCAGGAAACCAACAAGTGGTAATAAGCCACCTCCCCCACTGCTACACAACGGGGAACACCCCGTCCCCCAGGAAACCAACAAGTGGTAATAAGCCCCCTCCCCCAATGCTACATAACGGGAACACCCCGTCCCCAGGAAACCAACACAGTGGTAATAAGCCACCTCCCCACCTGCTTCTACACAACCTTGGACACCCCGTCCCCCAGAAACCAACAAGTGGTAATAAGCCACCCCCCCTGCTACCACGGTTACACCCCCACAAGGCTACCATACACTCTGATCTTCACAACGTGGGACCCCCGTCCCCAAAGGCAAAGACAAACAACTTGCCAGTGGTAATAAGCCCCCCCCCCACTGCTACCAACCACTACACCCCCGTCCCCCAGGAAACCAACAAGTTGGTAATAAGCCCCCTCCCCCACTGCTACACATGAAACAGGGACTCACCCCTCCCCCACTGCTACACCCCAGGAAAGACCCCGTCCCCCAGGAAACCAACAAGTGGTAATAAGCCACCTCCCCCACTGCTACACACAGGGACACACCCCGTCCCCCAGGAAACCAACAAGTGGTAATAATCCACCTCCCCCATGCTACACAACAGGGACACCCCCGTCCCCCGGAAACCAACAAGTGGTAATAAGCCACCTCCCCAATGCTACACAACGGGACACCCCGTCCCCCAGGAAACCAACAAGTGGTAATAAGCCACCTCCCCCACTGCTACACAAACGGGGACACCCCGTCCCCCAGGAAACCAACAAGTGGTAATAAGCCACCTCCCCCACTGCTACCAAGGAAACAGGGAAGCCCCGTCACCAAGGCGCCCCACCAACCATCTGAGCCACTCTGCTCCCCACCACCCTCCCTCGTATAATCGAACCTCTCCATTCATCCCTCCCTCTGATAACCATCCCACCCTTGTCCCTCACTCAGCTGAACATCACCATATGGATTTAGATGATTTTCCGCCCCTATTAAGCTATCACCCCAGATCCCGACCACCCGTCTCTCCATTAAGTACAAAACACTCGTCACTGTCACGTGACAATGAACGTCACTGTTATATGCCACCTAGGAAAATGTTCCCTCAATTTCATTCCATGTATTATCCCCCTTTTCCTCCTCGCATACCTGGTTTCTGGCAGTGGCCATACTACATGCCTGTCCCTCCCTCCCCACCCCCGTTTCCTCCCAACGGGCATCCATGCTGAAAAAGCCCTCTGGGATAATGTTCCTGCTACAAGGAGAGTACACAAGCCGTAGTTGCAGACTAAAGAAGTCGTGCAAAGCAGTATAGGGAGTGTCTAAAATTTTACATGTGTGGAGTAACATCAGCATGTGTGTTATGCAGGTATGCTATATGCCCATGTGTATAATTCTATAAAATATTAACATGTGTGTTCAAGGGAGAACAGGGTGGGAGTAAAGGACTGTGACCACGTTGCACACAGTGCTAACAGTGAGAAAAGGCGCAGCCTTCTGTGTGTTGAAGAAAGACAATGGATTAAAGTGACTCCAATCCTCATGGACCTGGTGCCGACGCGCAGCACATAAAAAAATAAAATAAAAAAATAAATAAAAATTCACATAGCACAAAAAAACTGCATTGTGGACACTTTGCATCGTATAGCAAGTGTGGAGACTATAACAATTTTCTTTAATCAAATTGTATTTGACTGAGAATCTCTAACTCTCCGTCTCTCTCTCTCTCTCTCTCTCTCTCTCTCTCTCTCTCTCTCTCTCTCTCTCCGTTTTTTATATCATAGTTCTACTGTATCTAAGTGGTGCGTGAGCACGCTAAGAAACCTCCTGCGGTGTAGATAAACTTTCGGTGAAAACTTGTCAAGGTGAGTTACATAACTCTGTGAATTTAACTTCTGCCTGTGTTTCATACTCATTATTCTTTTACATTGAACAGTTTTTTTTTTTTTGTTTTTTTTTTTACATTGTTTTGCAATTGTTTGCAATTTAGTTTTGTTTGTTTCTTATAGTCATTATCCTTTTGCATTGAGGATTGTCGTATTGTGTGTGTACTATATGGACACGTTTTTTGTGTTTGGTTTTTAAGTGTAACATCGCTATTTTCGCTTAGTTTCACAAATGGTACAATCATCTTCAGCGTGGCCACAGGAAGACGGATTACGTATTGGACATCTAAATATAAACCATATACAAAACAAATTACAGGAGATACCCACTATACTGTCAAATCAAGACAAACCCTTTCATATATTTGGCTTCACTGAATCAAGACTTTCAGATAATGTCCCTGATGCCACTGTCTTAAGCTCCGGCTACAATATCATACGCAGAGATCCCACCGAATCCAAAACTACGGGCATATTAATTTACATTCATGAAACATTAAATGCGCAACGTTTATATGAACTTGAAAGTTTTGGAATTGAAGCAGTCTGGCTATTAATCAGGTTGAAGAGGACGAAACCCATCAAAATCGGATTTATCTATCGAAACCCAGCAGAAAATGCTGATTGGATGGACAAGTTTACGGCCATGATGGATGCAGCATCACTTGATGCTACAGAATTAATTATTTTAGGTGATTTCAACATTGATTTATTGAAACGCCAAACATCATGGTCAGACAGGACTACTTCGTACAACTTATCCCAAGTTATAGACATGCCCACCCGTGTCACGCCCACTAGCAAAACATTAATTGACCACATCTATCTTTCTGAGCCACATAACGTCATTGAGAAATGTGTGCCTTTGAATGGATGCAGTGACCACTTTCCAGTATGTATTACGTGGAAAAGAAGGGGAATCAAAATTCCTAAAACAGGACACAAACATATCACTTATAGATCTTTTGGACAATTCCGTGAAGATAACTTTCTCACTGACCTCATGAATTCTCCCCCTTATAAATGTTTATAATTACACTGATCCAGAGAAAGCGCTAGAGTTTTTTTGGCTACATACGTTTAATTCTGTTTATGACAAGCATGCGCCACTCAAAACGCGTAGAGTTTAAACATAGTGCACAACCAAAGTGGATGACTGATGAAATACAAGCTGCTTGTTTCTTACGCGATGATCTGTTTGAAGCAGAAGGGAAGTCGGAAGGATTTAAAAGGCAACGTAATAAAGTCAATTCACTCAAACGGACAGCAAAAATGAAATTTTTTCGTGAACTTGTAGCCAACAAACAAAATTCGAAGTCCATATGGCAAGCAATAAATGAACTTACGAATAAAACTTCACAGTCAAAGATAAGTCCCATAATCAGCATAACACCAAATGAACTCAACAAACACTTTACAACAGTTGCAGAACACATTGTCAAAGAAAAGAATACTGACTCAAATGAACTACAAAAAATTGAAAAACTTTTGTAATGCTAAGAACATTCGTTCAGCTCCACCAGTTCCATCTATGACAGTCAATGATGTTTACAAAGCTTTATGCCAATTAAAGCAGACAGGAAGTCGCGGACTTGATGGGATTGATGGAAGATTCTAAAACTATCTGCACCTGTTATATGTGAAACTCTTACCTACATTTACAATTTATGCATTGATAAAATGTCACTTTCCTGCTCAGTTCAAAGTTGCAAAAGTAATACCCATTTTCAAATACTAAAATAAAAGTAATCGGGGTTCAGGAAAATCATTCTTGTCATACTGCAACTTACAAACTAGTGGATCAATGGCTATCCAATATTAATGAAATAAATATTGTGCGCACTGTTCGTTGATTTTTTTCAAAGGCGTTG
>JADBJO010000166.1:0-2500 GCA_016801955.1 Conus betulinus
ACCTAGTGGTAGACACCCATTTGCTGCACACATGTGCACCGCCACGTTCAGTGTTTGGGTCATGGTGGCCCCCATTTCGTGCCTCACAACACACATACTCAGTGCAATAGATTAATGAATTGAACCTGAAGTTAGGACAGTGCTGAAAGATGGCCAGCTGTAGCAACCAAATCAAGATGCTTGAGGGCTGATGAAGAAGGACAGCCAACCCAACTGGGAAAAAAAAATAGCGCACACAGACACATAAGAAGTAATTTGATTGACAATAGCTTATTTACATACCAGGACAGAAAGGGGGGGAATTTTATTTTGTGCACGATATGCAAGTGGCGCACTTTCCATTGTCATTGTGATATTGCAATGTGTATATTTGTCGCCAGTCAGTGCACTGTCTGCGAGCATCACTCGGATATCTAGGGTCACCATTTCTGTATGTCTGTGCTCATGGCATGGGTGAGTAGTAGAATACATTATGACAGAAAGGGTAGGGTATAGCCCTGTCCCCCACCTAGCTCGGGACCAGTTCTGTTACTCCACAGAATCAAGGCCTCTTTATGGTCCCTTGATAGAAGAGACTAGCTCCATTAAGGGCTGTGCATAATGGGATATTCATAATGACTACTGGCGACTAAGTATTGGTATGTGTTATCCAGACGGGGGACTTTTCAAGTGGCCATGCTTCAAATGCTGTATCAGAACATTTGCTGCACGGTAGTAGTTCAACAAATTATTTGGCAGCATTGTAGTCATTGCCTCTGGTGGTAGCTTTCACGACATCTGTGACCCTGAAATTGACTGCGTTCCTTAGGACTTGTGTGCAGAAGCTGAAGTGGTGTTTGTTTGCAACGTGTTGGCTGGGGGAAGGGGGCGGAAACAAATGCGAGGTGGATCCGGTGTGTCCCCGGTAGAACCCCCTGTTTACAAATCATTTTGGGGAATATAGGTCACACAACTTCTTCAGGACTCATTTGTCCAAGCTTGATTAAGCCCTGTTGTAAACAACCACTCAGTCTGCTCCCCTAATGGCTGATAGCTTGATGTCACACCTTCTTCACAGCTTGAAGATAGGCATGAGGTGTTCACTTTTTTGCTCCAAGAGGGAATAAACTGGATAAGACACTGCTGATTGAGAATCATCTATCTGAAAAGTTTGGACACGTTTTTCACAGCACATCTGTTGTTGAATGTTGTTGTAACGTTCTGTCTCTACCCAAACAGTTGGGGACACAGCATTTTTACTACATCTGTTGTGATTGTTGTTCTAAACGTTCTGTCTCTAACAAAAAGTTGGGCACACTTTGTGTTTTTACAACGCATCTGTTGTGATTGTTTCTTGGAATGTTCCTGTCTCTACAAAAAGAGCGCCGACTTACATGTTTCCTACAGCATCTGTTTGTGGATTGTTCTTGTAACCCGGTCCTACTCCTGTCTGACCGATTCCTCCTGCTGACGCACCGTATATATCACCCGCATATCACCAGTGTGGTGAGTCACTCTCTGGCACCATTATCCCTACCATAGCACAGAAAAAGGTTGCCAGGAAAACATTTGGTTTTTCTTTTTATATTTTATTTATTTTTTTTTGCTCATTTACGTAGCCAATAAGTTACCACCCAACATGCACAACATGCAGGCAGCAGCTGTTTTGCCGGTACACTTACCACTTGGAGAGAAACCTTGTCTTACTCTGCTTCCGACCGCTTTCCTCATAGTGCATTGTGGCGTTGATCCACTCCCCCTGCTTGTCCCCCTCACAAGCTTGGTGGGGGTGTCGCCTGGTTCACAGGCTGTCCCGCAAACTGATTCAGTCCCTGGATTAAGAACTATCACTTACTTTTTGTATGGCATACTCTTGCCACGTCCTATTGCAATCCGTAACTTCTTACGCACATTTTACTCTCAGCTCGCCTCGGCCGGTAAACTGGACAAGATAGAGAAGGTCTCCAGAGTTACTATCACCATAACCATACAGCGGCACGGCGCAGTGGGAGACAGGACCCAAAGCCAATTAGGCAATTACACACCGAAGCAAGATGTTGATCTACAGGTGCGAGATTGCCCAGAGCTTCATATAGTCACCTTTATTTGGGAAGGGAAGAGAAATGGATAGGCACTGGGGCGGTTTCCATGTTCAGTTTTCGTCTTACCTGAACAGACCATGGTTTATATTAACCATCAAACTTGTTTCTCAACATACGGATTTATCTCAAAAAAAAAATAGTACCTACTCGAACACACACGCACTACACCCACACACACTTGAGATTTCCCGGCACCCATCCATTCCCGCCTTCCATTCCCCTATACTCGACAACAAAAAATAATAGTGGACCTTTCTGACTTTGTCTTGTTATTCAAGAGTAAAAAACTGATTGCCTTGCGTCAACAGGATCATTGTATTTTGGTGCGAGGTTGTGCGTATTTTGAGTAATTAACCGGTTTATGATAATTTGTTTTCAAAATTTCCATTTAAGAGCTAATATTAGTTCCTCTTTATTTT
>JADBJO010000166.1:7500-12500 GCA_016801955.1 Conus betulinus
TCGGCGACACAAACGACTGTGCTCAATTCCTGTCGTTATTGAAAGCGCATTGCTTCAAAATGGACCAGCTTTGTGTCTATGGCTAAAAAAAAAAGGCATGGGATGGGTTCACATACTATCCCTTTTTTTTTGAATATTTTCCACGTCTGTCTGTCTATCTGTCAGTCTGTCTGTCTGTCTCACTGTCTGTCTGTCTGTCTGTCTCTCTCTCTATCTATCTGTGTGTGTGTGTGTGTCTGTGTGTCTGTGTGTCTGTGTGTGTGTGTGCATGCGTGCGTGCATGCGTGCGTGCCCATGTGTGTGTGTGTGTGTGTGTGTGTGTGTGTGTGTGTGTGTGTGTGTGTGTGTGAGAGAGAGAGAGAGAGACAGACAGAGACAGAGACAGAGACAGAGAGACAGAGTGTGTGTGTGTTGTGTGTGTGTGTATGTGTGTGTATGTGTGTGTGTGTGTGTGTGTGTGTGTGTGTGTGTGTGTGTGTGTGTGTGTTGGCGCGCGCGCGCGCGCGCGTGCGCGCGCGTACATACTTTATATGAAAAATCCCTGCAACTACGATACAGACTGATCTCAGCCTTGAGAAATATGTACTGTATTTTTTTCAGTCTTCTTTTCATCAAACACCCTTTGGCTATTCCCTTTATTCCCACCCCTCCTCTCTCTGTCTCTGTCTGTCTGTCTGTCTGTCTGTCTCTCTCTCTCAATCTCCCTTGCATCCTTGAATGGATCCTCAAGCATAGGCTCAAAGATTGTCCCTTACATTTTATACTGTTTACATAATGCTTTTAGTTTTTCAGTAACTTTTTTTTTCCTCTTCACACTCTTGTTTTATTCCATTTACTATCTTTCGCTGGCTGCTTTAGGGGTGCTGTTGGGTTCTTTTTTGAACCCTTGGTGGTGAGAACACCACAGAATTATGGACTGTGGTGTGTCTCTATTTGACACCAGGAGCGCAGACACAGTCAGTCGTGTCTCCCTGATTAGTTCCGATCCAGCGGACGAAAGGCCTAGGAGCAGGCATATACAAAGGCCTAGGAGCAGGCAATACAAACAGATCTGTATTTAAGAGGGTTTACGATGGTTCCCTCGGGCAGCTTGTGAAGGGTTTTCTCATTATTTATATTATATATACCTCCATTTTCATTTTTTATTTTCACTAAAAGTTTAAAATTTTTACTAAGTCATTGCTATAATGATTGAAGAATTGGTAGCCTGCACTTGTTAACCCCCACTACTTATATATATATATATATATATATATATATATATATATATATATATATATATATACGCGCGCGCGCGTATTTTTCTTTTCTTTTGCGTTACGTACAAACAAAGGGGATCACCTCAGCAGCGGCGATTGTATATCTTTGACATCAGCGTCGAATTCAGGACCATTTGAAAGTGAGCATTCAATGTTCTTTTCACCCTCCATTGTCTGGTACATCTGACAGAGACATGATAAAAGATAGAGTACAGAAGATTTCCGTTCAGTTAAACCGTTGGCTCTGAGCTATAGAAATGATCCTACTCCATTCTGCGTATGAAATAGTAAATCAAGATCCATCAGTCATTAATTTATTCCAAAGTGTTCCCTTCGGTAAAAGACTTCACTGAAAGAAACACAAGTCAAGTTATGAAATAAAGGCCTTCCGCTCCAATGCCGTTAACGTTATTGATTTATGACCCACTACCTTTGTCCCTCTCTTTTCTCCCCCCTCCGTCCGTCCCATCTTCAGCCTGGTATTGCTCCATTCGCTATCCGCGCGCCGTTCCCCAGTCTCTGATGTTTCTTTACGCAGGAGGGATTTTATCTACATAATGTCAGTTCGCCTGACTCTTTGATTCTTTATCCTCTGAAATGCAATTTTAAATGGGATGAAGTCTTAGTTTACCTTAAAACTAGAACATACAAAAACAAACATGGACTAAAAAACAAAACAAGCAAACAAAGAGAAAAAGGACAATGGAAAACTAACAACCTAACAAATAAAAAAGACTAAAAGAACGTGAGAGACGTGAAAGCAACTCTCAAGCCGTTCAGAAATGTGTAATTTTATCTTAAGATGTAAAATTCAGTGCTGTATGAATTCATTCATACACATCGTTGCAGTCTGAGGTAGAAAAATGAACAATAAACATACAACACACACACACACACACACACACACACACACACACACACACACACACACACACACACACACACATACGCGCGCGCGCGCGCGCGCTCAGGCACGCACACACACACACACACACACACACACACACACACACACACACACACACACACACACACACACACACACTCCAGTACAATAAAACAATGCGACTCGACAAGCCCAACATGGAAACCGTGACAAACATTTCTCCCCCAAGGCTTCTGTCTCATATCTTCCACTTTACTGTCATTCACAAAACAGTTGCCACACTAAAGCAGTCAGTCTTGTGACCTCAAGCTATCAACTTCAGGAAGAACTGGAGGAGGCGTGCAGTGTCTGCGTCGTCTATGTTGCACGTGCTGGGATCTTAGCGTGTTGCTTACTGTCGACACTTGGTTTTCTCTTGAGACTGAAGTTTTGCGCGTTCTTCTTTCAGCATGTTTCCGTGTTCCTGCCCTTATCTTTCAGTTCACACGTTCACTGCCACCAGAGGCAGATGCACAAGAAAAGTCTCCAACAAGATCGCTGATTCACGCTTCAGCGAATCATGATCAGTAGGTCGATGGAATGTCACTTTTCTGATGGATTTAACGCTCTCCATTGTCCCTCAGTTGTCTTTGCACAAACCTAACGGTGTGGATGTCGGGACGAGTTTTTTTTTTTTTTTTTACGACGTTTGGAGAGACAGAGAGAGAGAGAGCGGGTGGAGAGGGGAAGGGAGAGAGAATCGAGAGAGGGAAAAAATGCGACAGAGAGATAGACGAGCAGATAAACAGAAGAGAGGGAGATATAGACATACAGACAGTGACAGAGACAGAAGGACATATTCAGACAAATAGACAGAGACATGGAGACAGAGACAGACAGACAGACAGACAAAGCAGGGAGAGATGAGACAGGGGTGGAATTGGGACAAGGAGGTCTTCATATGAAATGTTCTCTTTTTTTGATAATGCAGATGTCTGGTTCACGTTCCAGAAACCTTTGGATAGACCAGGCAGTGAAGTTATTTTTAGTGTGAAACTGAATCTATTTTTGATCGGAATCGGAACACAAGTCTGACAGACACACTTCTATTGAAGTGACATCAACTATTTAGGTACGTGTGTGTGTGTGTGTGTGGTGTGTGTGTGTGTGTGTGTGTGTGTGTGTGTGTGTGTGTGTACGTTCACTGAAGAGAAGCTGGTAAGAATAACTGACACAGAAGGACATATTATGCCTATAACTGGGGATCCAAAAATGGCTCAGGGGAAGTCAACATATGCCAGCGGTTAACTCCATAGTTTCTCTTCTGTCTCTGTTCTCCAGTTGGTCCTCCAAGGTTCATTGATGGTGAGATCTTTCTGTGGCAGACCATTTTTTAATCCCATCATTAAGGAGGTGTATTCTGACTTCAAAGATGATGTCCAAACACGACACCAGAACACAACGGTCTACTCTCATCTGAAAGATGGAATATATTGATTTCAATGCCAGATTATCGATATGTTCACGTGCAGGACCTGGGTTTAAAGACTCATCCCTGCTCTGAAGACAGAATCTTTTCCAGCCTGGCTGTTTTGGGTGGGATTCGAACACCAGTCCTTGGTAAAAGGGTCTGACGCCTTACTCACGAGGCCTAAGAGGCCGCAGCTCTCTGCTGTTTGGGAACCTGTTGTCGGTCACATCAGGACTTAAAGAGATTAATAATTGCGTACAACGACCCTTACTTGGTTCCAAGATCAAGTGCAAATCCATAATGTGTTCTATTACTTATTAAATTAGAACCTATTCCATGTAATTGACTTTCAAATTTTCAAATTGCATTTGCAATATTAACGCATACGATTTTTACAATCCCCTCCCTCCCCTTCCCCCATGGCCTCAAAGCAATGAAAGGATGAAACTTTTGTGATGCTTAATCTGTATGATACTGCTGCTGATGACAATGATGATAGTTATGTTGCCGATGATGATGATGAGATGATGATGATGATGATGATAGTGTTTTTTATAATGATTACGATGACAACGACGACGACGATGATGATAAGAACTATATGAAGATCAGGAGGGGAAAATTACGACGAAAATGCTGCTATTCATGATGATGAGGAGGGCGAGGAGGAACTCAATGATGATAATGATACTCTTTGCTTCATTTAAGCAGATCGTAGGCCAGTACCCCACAAACCAGTTTCAAGGTTGACGAGGATGATAACAATGATTACCCCTCTTCATGTGATCCCTGTGCATTTGCCTCTATTCACAATGTTTCTGTCATACCTCCCACTGTTCCACATCCTCACACCCTTCTCTCTCCCCCCCCCCCCCCCATCTCCCCTCCCTCCCCTCACTCCCACCTCTCCCCAACCCGTCGTCTTTCGTTCACGCTCTCGTGTGCCTATTCATGGATTGAACACAATCAGCAGTATATCATATTGAAGAGTGAACGAACTCTGGCGCACGGTGCTTGGTGCTCCCGGCAGATCTTAAAGAGGCGGTGCGCAGTCGCGTGAAATTACAGGATTAGAGATGGCATTTTTCTTCCAAGGCAGTTCGGCGACAAACGACTGTGTCCAAATTTCTGTCGTTTTTGAAAGCGCCTTGCTTCAGAATGGATCAGCTTTGTGTCTGTGGCTAAAAAAAGGTATAGGACGGGATCACATGCTGCACTTCTTTGTTAACTGTTTTTCTTCCACGTCTCTCTCTCTCTCTCTCTCTCTCTCTCTCTCTCTCTCTCTCTCTCTCTCTCTCTCTCTCTCTCTGTGTGTGTGTGTGTGTGTGTGTGTGTGTGTGTGTGTGTGTGTGTGTGTGTGTGTGTGTGTGTGTGTGTGTGTGTGCGTGCGTGCGTGTGTGTGTGT
>JADBJO010000166.1:15000-22500 GCA_016801955.1 Conus betulinus
GAAGCATCTGTCAACTGTAAAAAAAAATGCATAGTTTGCAACTGGCCTTCTAAATATTTCATCGTGATTTGTCACGAAAGGGGATGTGTGATTTAGGGCTGAACAAATGAGGGATGCTACATCTCATGTTAGCGAACAATGATTCTTCTACCGGAAGATATGGGACGACCTCCTATGTATTTGTGCAGACTGTTTTCCACAGGCTGCTTATACACAGGCTGACAGGTCCCACCGGGCTTACACGTTGTTCATTTTCTTCCACACAGCTGTTATTCATTTGAATCCACATAGTTATTTTTTCTCTTTTCGTACCTATGACTCCAGTATTGTACTGTCAGCACACCGCCTAAGTGGAATTCGGATTAGTAAAGTTTTGCAAAAGTGAAACTTTGGCATGCATAGAAAAAAAAATGATATTTGACATTTAGAAAAATGAGACTTTTGGATCAATAAAACTTTCAAGAAAATCAAACTTTTCGGTCATTGAAACTATATTGACCAGAAGTTTTTTTCTTCCAAAACTGCGATTTTGTAAAAACTGAAATTGTCAGACATGTTGATTTTTTAAAAATGTGTAACGAAAGGGTTTTACTTAAGCAGCAGCGATCTTTATATCTCTTTGATATCAGCGTTGAATTCAGGCCTCTTAAAGCCAGCATTCAACAATCTTTTTTCCTCTTCATTGTGGGGTACATCTGGCAGAGACATGAAAAAAGATAGAGTAGGGAAGATTTCCTTTCAGTAACATCGTCGGCTCTGAGCTAAAGAAACGACCCTTCCCGTTCTGCGTTTGAATAGCAAATCAAGATCTATCACAGTCATTTATTCCATAGTGTCCCTCCGGCAGAAGACTTCACTGAATGAAATACAACTCAAGCTATGGAAGGTAGAGCTTCCGCCCCCATGCCATAAATACTATTGATTCATGACCCACTCCTCTCATCCCCTTCTTCCTTTCTCACCCCCGTCCCATCCTACATCCGCTATCGCCCCCATCCCCTATCCCCCACCCTGTTCCCTATCTTTGAACGTTTCTTTACGCGAGAGGGAGTTTATCTGTGTAATGTGAATCGCATGACTCTTTTGATTATTTCTCCTCTGAAATTGAATCTTAAATGGGAAGAAGTGTTAGGATTGAGGTAAACTTAGAATATGTAATGAGACCAGAATGGACCAGAAAAAGAAAGAAACAAACGAACAAAAACAAAACAAAACGAAACAACAACAACAACAACAAAGATTTTAAAAAAGAAAATGAAAGCCAGATTCAAACTGTTCAGAATCCCCGGGTTTTTTTTTCATAAAATTTAAGTTGTGTATAGTATGAATTCATTCAGTCACATCGTTGCACTTCGTGGAACAAAAATGTGTCTAAAAATCGGAAGAGTCGCCACAGATTTGTGTCATCTGCTATGTCGGATAACATCGATTTTTCTCATTCAACAGATGACTAAGCAAAGGGAGCTGAGAATAGAAATGGGACTGCGACAGCGTATATGAAGATAAACCTTGCAATGCCATCGTCTGCTTTATATCAGCACTGGAGGCTTGAAGCCCTTCTGAGCATATGTCGCTCTAGGGGCTTGACATTCTTGACTGTGGTGCAATTACCAGATGGACAACCGGTGATGCTAACGATTCTAATTGACAGGGTAAAATATTTCCTGACATAATATCAATTCCAGAAACGAAGCAAAACGAAGAGGCGATGTCCAACCCAGAGGTCCATTGGTCGCCCTAATCCTCCATTTCCGTCACAAAGGTCAAAGGCCTGGCACAGATCTCGTGTCAGTTGATTGAATTTTTTCGTGTGTGTGTGTGTGTGTGTGTGTGTGTGTGTGTGTGTGTGTTTGCTTGGACTTGACTTTTTAGAGGATGGAGTAAGTTTTGATTGGTTGAGCATAAAATTTTAAAGAGAAATTAAGGATATTCTGCCAGACAAAATGGACAAACAATTACAAGACAGAGAATTGCCGGATAGATACTGTGTGTGAGAAAAAAAAACAACCCCAGAAGTAGGTGAAAGAAACAGAGAAAGAAACACCTGCGATTATCATTAGAAAGCGTTCAGAGAGTAGTTTCAAAGTGGCTGATATCGTTGTCGCAATCTTCAAAGAGTAGTTTCAAAATGGTTGACATCGTTGTCGCAATCTTCAAAGAGTAGTTTCAAAGTGGCTGACATCGTTGTCGCAATCTTCAAAGAGTAGTTTCAAAATGGTTGACATCGTTGTCGCAATCTTCAAAGAGTAGTTTCAAAGTGGCTGACATCGTTGTCGCAATCTTCAAAGAGTAGTTTCAAAATGGTTGACATCGTTGTCGCAATCTTAAAAGAGTAGTTTCAAAGTGGCTGACATCGTTGTCGCAATCTTCAAAGAGTAGTTTCAAAATGGTTGACATCGTTGTTGCACTCTTCAAAGAGTAGATTCAAAGTGTTTGAAATTGTAGTTCCAATCTTCAAAGACCAGTTTCAAAGTAGACAGATAGATAGATAGATAGATAGATAGATAGATAGATAGATAGATAGAGATTGAGAGAGAGAGAGAGAGAGAGAGAGAGAGAGAGAGAGAGAGAGAGAGAGAGAGAGAGAGAGAGAGAGAGAGAGAGACAGCTAGCTAGTGGCTAGCTAGCTGGATGAAAACACGCACACACACACACACACACACACACACACACACACACACACACACACACACACACACACACACACGCACGCACGCACGCACGCACGCACGCACGCACGCACGCACTCACGCACACAGAGGAAGAAAAAGAGGCAGACATTCCACAGAGACAACAACAGAACCCGTCATACTCATAAAACATCTCACAGCAACAGAACAGGTCGGTATGCTTATTTCATGGAGATTACACGCACGCGCGCACGCCCCCCTCCCCCCCCCTACACACACACACACACACACACACACACACACACACACACTCACACCACATCGCAAAGAACATGATTATAAGCAAACAGGTCACTGGTGACCTTTTCTTTTTTTTTAACCTCTATCTCTTATGAAGTCTATTACGTTGACATCAGGAGCGTAGTAGATTAAAAGAAACAAACCAGAGAAATAAGCTGAATGGTGCTGGTGGTGAAGCATTCTCTTGTTGTTCTCTCTCTCTCTCTCTCTCTCTCTCTCTCTCTCTCTCTCTCTCTCTCTCTCTCTCTCTCTCTCTCTCTCTCTCTCTCTCTCTCTGTCCATTCTGTTCTGAATGCGCATTGTTTATTGCCCTGTTAGCCTATGGGGCCATAATAGGATTGTCACACCGTGAAAATTGACTCTGTGTACGAAAAAACAGACAAGGAAGAAGAAGGAGGAGGAGGAGGAGAAGGTGGGGGAGGGGGGAGAAGAAGAAGAAGGAAGAAATGAAAAAGCTGTACGGGTTGCGCAACAAGCTAATGCAGGCAATCTTTTATGATATCATTATGATAATTATAAACTGCCATTAAATCAGACAACAGCAATACTGATTTACAAACAGGATAAAGTCTGTTAACACCGTGTTCGCTGGGAGCATTTGCTTTTTTGCACACACACACACACACACACACACACACACACACACACACACACACACACACACACACACACACACACACAGATAGATAGATAGATCTACCGACAGGCAAATAGATAAATCGATAGATGGATTAGTCAACAAATTGGTAGATAGATAGATTGTAGATAGATAGACAAATTCATAGACAGATAGGTGGATAGATTGATAGATAGAAAGTAGACAGAATTAGCGAGAAAACACCCCTTTTCATGACCCTGACAAAGTCAGCCGCCTTTGACAAATTTGTACATCTCTTTAAATGTAAAAACAGAATATCGAACATGCTGGAATTGGGATGTCAATAGCATATAAACAGACAATGACATTCTGTACCTTCATCATTTCCCTCATTGCCTAGCATTCCCTGCATGCAGTTTCTCAGAATAGGCAATATAAGAATCAGAGTAAGGTTCTTTTCACTAATGTAGTAAGCTGGATAGTTTGTGAAGATTATCAGAAAAAAGATCATCAAACCGAAAAGTTATTCGAAAATTATCTAATGTAAGCATGATATAATGTAAAGATGAATTTGAATAATAAAGAAGATTGTTGCAGAACGTGGTGGTAGCTTGGTGTTGTCTGACGCAGGAGATGGTCATCACTCTCCAACGGAAACGGTTAGCGGTCAGCTTTGTGACGTCACCCCAGCTCCTGTGCATGATGTGGTGGTCACACCTGCTGTGTTTTTGGAACGCCTGATCCATTCATCATTCGTTTATCATCACCACTAGCAGCAGCGTCAACATGGCAGTCCTTGTGACTATCGTCATTAATTTCATCCTCGTTGCCGTTTCAAAAAGGATAATGCACACAAACATGCACACACGTGCCCGCACGCGCGAGCGCGCGCGCGCACACACACACACACACACACACACACACACACACACACACACACACACACACACACACACACATTCTCTCTCTCTCACAGTCTTTTCTCTCTGTCTCTCTCTCTGTCTCTCTGTCTCTCTCTCTCTCTCTCTCTCTCTCTCTCTCTCTCTCACACACACACACACACACACACACACACACACACACACACACACACACACACGCGCGCGCGCGCGCGCGCGCGCGCGCGCACACACACGCACGAACGCACAGACAGACACAGAGAGACAAACAGACGGACTCACACACACACACACACACACACACACACACACACACACACACACACACACACACTGAAATATGGAAGGACATCCAAACAAAAAAAAATCAAGAAGGTAAATGATGAAGACTTAGATGGAGCAGAAGGAGAAGAAGAAAAAAACTGGGCTGGAAAACGCGGCCCTGTGTCATCCCTCACAGGGGAACATTCCTTTGCCTTACACACTGTGTCACAAGAGAACACCTTCACGGTGACATTCTTACCGTCCACAACAACATCTTACGCCTGCCTCCCACGCCCACTCTCTCTCTCTCTCTCTCTCTCTCTCTCTCTCTCTCTCTCTCTCTCTCTCTCTCTCACACACACACACACACACATACACACACACACATGCACACGCATGCACACAGGCTCACAAGTACACACACACACACACACACACACACACACACACACACACACACACACACACACAGAGAGAGAGAGAGAGAGAGAGAGAGAGAGAGAGAGCGAATGAAATTCGTTAGAGATGGGGAAAAGAATCAGCTACAGCAGGCTTGTTTACATCTTGCCCTAAGAAATACCTCACCCTCTCCCCATGTGTAGAAAGCACAAATAAACTACACATAAACACACTCGCAGAGAGACAGAGAGGGAGAGAGAGAGATACAGAGGGGGGAGGGGGGTAAGAGAGGCAGACAGATAGACTGAAAGACAGACAGAAGTTTGAAGAAGATATCGGGGAGCGGGAGGGGGGCGGCAAGGAGTATAGGGGGAGGGGACAGAAACACACGTAGAGACACACTCCTCTCTGTCTGTCTGTCTCTGTCTGTTTCTCTCTCACTCTCAGGCACACATAGACCAAATACACATAGTGCACGTACATACGCACGCACGCACGAACTAACTCACTTATGTGTCGCGCACACACACACACACACACACACACACACACACACACACACACACACACACACGCACGCACACACACACACACACACACACACATTCATTCACAGAGAGATATCTCAGCCTGCTCTTCTCACTTCCATGATGATCCCCCCCCCCCCCAAGCTTCCCCCACCCACCCATCCCCTCCCCCGACATCCCGAAGTTTCCACACTCCACTCCACCCCTCCTCCCTTACCTCCCTTCCGCTCTGCCCGCCCCCTTTCCCCCATGCACCATCGCACCCCACCCCTCCCACTTTCCAGGGGTTATTCTCACCTGCCCGATACGTAGCCTGGACGCAGACACTCCATCTCAGTCCAGGGTGGTCTCCCCCACCCCCCACCCCCGCTCCATCCCCGCCCCATCTTCCTCCATCCACTGCTCCCCGGCACCCCCATCCCCTTCTTCCCCGCCCCCCTTGCTCCCTTTCACCCTACACCCCTCGCATTTTATGTCCTTCTCACCTTGTCAGGGCCCCCACGTGAGGCCGGCCCCCTTCATGAATATTTATGGCCTCATTAGTCGCGCTGGCCGCCACGGTAGGTAAAGGACAAGGAGATGGTGGAGGGGGGGTAGGGGAGAATAGGGGGAAGGAAGAAGGGTAGGTGGGGTGAAGGTGGAAGGGGTGTGAGGTGGGATTTGGTTGGGAGTGGGGTGGGGTAGGGTTAGGAGTGAAAGTGGGAGAGGCACCTTGAATGGATTTCCCCCAATCAAGATTTGACAGTGATTTTCACACTGCTTTCAAAGAAGCACGTGTTGAGAATGGGGAAACTATCAGAAAGTTGAAGCTAAGAGGTAGGGGGATGAGTGATGGGAAAGAAAGATACAAACAAAAGAAACGGGGAGGAAAGATCAGAATGGCTTGGGCGGAGGAGGTAGGGAGGAGGACGGGGCATGGAAAGGGGTTAAGCCGGGGGAGGAGGGGGGGGGGGGGGTCGGCAATAAAGACCCTATCTTCCCTCATCCCCTCCCCCCTTTCCTTCGCCATGTCCCGCGTGTTTATCTCGTGGCGTTCCTCCGCTCGTCTGCCCATTCATTCACAGCCACTTTCCTGGCAACGGTTGTACCCGAAGTCGTGGTAGCAGTGGCCATGGTCGTTGCTACTGTCATCAAAGCAGCTGTGGTTGCACCCGTAGCTCCGCAACCACACTAAGGACGGCAGCAGTAGCAACAGCAGCAATGGCACTACAAGGCGGGTAACTTGCAGTGCCAACAGCACCAGCAAAAGCAGGAGCAGTGGGTGTAGTTGAAGCGGCACCAGCGGCAGCACTAGTAGTATTGGTACCAGAAGTAGCGGTGGTAATAGCAATAATAGCTCAGTAGTAGTAGTAGTAGCAGCAGCAACATCAGCAGCAGTTGCCGTTGTGATGTAATAAAGATTGTAGCTGCAACAGTATCAGGACTGTAAAATTAAAAAGTGATCTGCGTCCACACATGTTCATGGTTCTGCAAAGGCAAACAAATAAAAAAAAGTACTTTCCTTCCAATGAATTGTTCACATTAAAAGGCACATTCAACTCAATGCTGCTTACATTACACATTCGACTGGCACATTTTTAGAAGAGAGGGTATACGAAACAAGACAAAATTCGTTTCCAAACAAGAAAACTGATTGCAAGATTGCTCATATATCCCGTGTACCTTTCGTTTGAATGGGATGGGTATCAGAAGGAGCACTGATCGAGAGATGTGCTGCTTTAAACGTTTTGCTCTGGGAGCAAATGTTATCTCCATTATTCAGTGTCGTTTCTACTTTCCTCGCTTGAGGTGTTCTTTCATATCGATCACACTTGGTTACCTGTATTTGCTACCGTGCGTCTGTGTGTGTTGTGTGTAATATGTTTGAAGATCAAAACACTTTG
>JADBJO010000166.1:25000-27500 GCA_016801955.1 Conus betulinus
TTTCGCTTTAGAGGGGTGGGAGGTGGGTGGGGGGGGGGGGGAGTGGGGTTGTCCCGCAAAAGATCCCCTCGTAGGGAGGAATGTTTGTGACACGATCACACAGTGTAGATCTCGTCCAGGTTTCAGGATGATGTGATTCTACTGCGCGGCATGAAAAGCAAACAAACAAAACAAACAAATAAAAATACACACAACAGTTTTTACACGTGTGATATTGTCGAGGACTAAACAGGTATGTATTCCACATGGGGACTACAGACTGGCAAATGTCAATCAATTCGTCTTTGGCATGTAACGTGTGTGTGTTGAAGCATGAGATGTGTATGCGTTGTATTTTGCCCAGACAAGTTGCAACGCTCATCACCATTAGTTTTTTACATACCAATTTCACTATTCTTGCCGAATGTAGAACTGACATGAGCAATGCGCCTTAAGCGCTTTAACAAATGTAAAACGCATGTCATCTCTGACTTTTGCCAGCACAAAGTTTAAGTTCTCGTTTTAGAATTCAGGTGCCACTCCCGTTGTTGGAAAACACACATCTTCGTGATAATCAGCAAGATCACACGCATAGAGTTTTTTCTGGCAGTATAGTGGCGCAGAGAGAGAGAGAGAGAGAGAGAGAGAGAGAGAGAGAGAGAGAGGGCAGAGAGAGAGAGAAAGAGAGAAATACAGACGGACAGACAGACAGAGACAAACAGACAGACACAGACAGACAGACAGAGACAGAGAAACATAAAGCCAGAGACAGAGAGACAGAGGCAGACAGACAGACAGGGGACAGAAACAGACAGACAGAGAGACAGAAACAGACACAGAGGCAGAGACAGATCGACACAAATTCGAAAACCTTTCATCAGAGATGTGCACCAAATCATCGTCTTCAACGCTCCCACCTCCTTCTCCAACCTAGACACATCCTCAGCAGGAACTGCTGCAGAGGGTGGAGTCCATGAGCCTGGTAGTCAGTTCTCTGCCAGCGACCTCTCAGATGGCTCGTGCACGTCTGCAGTAAGGAGAAGGAACACACCTCCCGAAGGACCTCCTCTCTGACCTGAGTACGCAAGTACACTTTTTGGCTACAATGATGTCTGTAAAGGAAACTTGAGTGCTACCACCTCGATGTGGAGGATGGCACAACATCATTGAGAACAGGCTGTATAGAAGGGGATATGACGATTCTGGAAGGAACTATGGTCAGTGAACTGAAATCTCATCCCTTCGTCCCCCTTGAGGTATGGGGATTAGAAGCAACAACAATACACCGATGGTAGTGCCATGAAATATAAAGCCAACTGTTTACTCAGAAAACCAATAGTAGTGACTGACGCGTCTTCAAATAAAAACCAAACATCTTTTCTATGAAGACCGTATGATGAGCTGAAGAACGCTGAGTTGAATGTCAAGAGTTGATTCTAACCTCCCGCTAAACCACTTTCAAAGATGGGAAAGGTCGATTTTGATAACATATATAGGCAAAAGAAAATACCCAAAATTTAGTATGGCCCCCAAACAGAATTGTGACTTTCAACTCCTTAGTATACCAGTCAAAATGCGTGGAATATTCTAGAATTTCAGGAAATAATAGCAAGACTTTACAGAAGCATTAAGAACTACTATGCATTTCCGTTGTGTATACATAATGTCTCACTGGGCAATTGATCTTCACGAGGAACAACACTATAAAACCTATAAAGCAAAATATAAATTGAAACTATTCATCACAAAGAGTCAGGGTGCTGTTGCCCAAGTCCCGTCTACTTTCGGCTAGGACACTAACATCAGAGTACGAGCTAAAAGTCAGGACAAGCAATGTACATTGAGCGTCAGGGACTTCCTCACAGAGACTTTCTCAGGCGATTGCACATATCAAATGTCCCGAAAAAAAACAACCAACAAGACTCTAGCACCTCACCATACAGTTAACAAGCCATACCTACGATGGCATTAGCCATCAAAGCAACTACACAACGTACGCCTACCACGAACGAAGGTGCTTCTCCCCCCATCTCTCTCTCTCTCTCTCTCTCTCTCTCTCTCTCTCTCTCTCTCTCTCTCTCTCTCTCAGCATCTGTCCTCACAGCACACACACTGGCTCAAGTGTTAGGTTTCATGGACTAGCTCTCTTAGGCTTTGAAACACTTTTCCCCCTGAAAACAGTCATTATTCGACAATACATCGCACAAGTCTGTTAGTGTACAGTCTGGAAGCAAATCTGCACACAAAAAAGAATCTCAGAGACTCCAGACAAAGAGAAAGAAACACGAGCAGTTGGAAGGTTTGTATGCAGTCCTGGAAGCAAACCTGTGAAATGAGGAATCATCAGGGGCTCTAGACGAGAGAGGAAAAAATCGAGGTCTTGCAAGGCGTGCTGAATATCCTGTGAGAAGCCCTGCTGTTGCAAAATGAAAACTCATCAGGCATTCTCTGTCTGTCTGTCTATCTGTCTGTCTGTCGTCTCTCTCTGTCTCTCTCTCTCTCTCTCTCTGTCTCTCTCTCC
>JADBJO010000166.1:37500-45000 GCA_016801955.1 Conus betulinus
CAGTAAACTGATCTACTCGTTGGACTAATCCTCGTTACGAGATGTAGCGAAACTGATCTGCTCTCTGGGCCTGTTCTGATAATGGACTGTAGCGAGTCTGGTGTGCTCCCTGGGCTAGTTTCGCTGATGGAGTGGAGCGAAACAGACAATCTCCGCTAAACCTGACGATGGTATATAGCTGCCTGCTGTAAGGGCACTCCTGGTGATGAGATGTTGTAGAGTACATGTCTCTGGATCAATGTTGTTATGTTGATCTGTTCTATGGAACAAGTCTGAGGACGGGTATATGGATAAAACTCATCTGCTCCCTGGACCAAATGTGATGATGGGATGCTAATGAACAGATCTGCTCTCATGACCAAATGTAAGCACGAGATCATGGATGTAGCCAAAGGGGTCTGTTCTCTGGGCTAGTTGAGGTGATGAGATGTAACTAAACAGATTTCCTGTCAGGATCAGTTCTGATGATGAAACTATAGCTAAACAGATCTGCTCTCCGAACCAGCTGTGGTGATGGAATGTAGCTAAACAGATCTGCTATCTGGACTAGTTGTGACGAGATGTAAACAACCAGATACTCCCTTAGGACTGATTGCGTCGATAGAATGTAGGTTAAGTGATGTGCTCTCCGGAATCGGTGGGATGTTGAAAAAGACATATCATCTCTGGACCATTTGTTATACAGAAGCTTTGCTATATAGATATGGTCAAGGAACAGTGACGATGCGATGTTTTGAAAGAAATATGATTTACGAGGCCAATCCCAAAGTGGTAAAATAGGTCCATGAGATTCTGCCTTCTCGATCTGTATTATGAACCAATAAATAGGAAAATTGCCCCATATAATTCAGGGTTCCCTATCTGCTCCGTGGGCCAACTTTCATGATGAGATGCAGCGAAATGAAACTTCTCTCTGGGCCAGTTATGCTAATGAAATGTTGGTAAACAGATTTACCATCCAGACCAATTGTGGACATAGGGTGTTCGGTCAACAGAGTAGCTCTCTGTGTCCATTTCCATGACGAAATGATGCTGAAGCAGACCCCCGTGTTCTCTGGACCATTTCTTGCTACAAGATGTTGGTAAACAAAGCTACCACCGGGAGCAACTGTGATGATGAGATGATATTAAGCATATTCAACCTCAGGATCGTATTATTCTGATTATGGACGTCCAGCTTCTATGGCACAGGGAATGGACCCAATTTTGAAGATGGAATGACAGTAAACTGATCTACTCGTTGGTCTAAGTTTCATTACGGGATGTAGCGAAACTGATCTGCTCTCTGGGCCTGTTCTGATGATGGACAGTAGCGAGACTGATGTGCTCTCTGGATCAGTTTCGATGATGGAATGGAGCGAAATAGACAGGCTCTGTCCGCTAAACCTGATGATGGGATATAGTTACCTGCTGTCAGGGCCAGTGCTGGAGATGGGATGTTGTAAACAACATGTCTCTGGATCAGTGCTGCAATATTGATCTGTTCTATAGGACAAGTCTGAGGACGGGTATATAGCTAAAACTCATCTGCTCCCTGAACCAAATGTGATGACGGCATATAGCTGAACAGATCTGCTCTCTTGACCAGCTGTGATGACGGGATCATGGATGTATCTCAAAAGGTCTGATCACCGGATCGGTAGTGGTGACGAGATATAAGTAAACAGATTTGATGCCAGGACCAATTCTGATGAGGAAATACAGCTGTATAGATCTGCTCTTTGGACCAACTGTGGTGACAAGATGTGGCTATACATATCTCCTATCGAGCTAATTCTGGGTGATGGAATGTAGCTAAACAGACCTGCTCTCAGGACCAATCGTGATGGGATGTAGGTAACCAGATAAGCCCTCAGGACTAATTGTGTTGATAGAATGTAGGTAAAGAGACATGCGCGCTGGAACCAATGGGATGTTTGATAAAGACATGTTACCTCGCGACAATTTGTGATGTTGAGACTTTGCTATTTAGAAAAGATCATGGAACAACGATGCTGCAACGTTTCAAAATAATTATATTTTATAGGACCAGTTTCCAAGATGTAAAAATATTGGCCTGTCGGTCTGTTTTATGAAGCAGTCCTTATAACAGGAGAATTGCCGCACAGAATTTTGTGTTCTTTGTCCGTTCTGTGGGGGCAACTCTCATGACGAGATGCAGCGAAACGAAACTTCTCTCTGGACCAGTTATGCTCATGAAATGTTGGTTAACAGATTCACCGCCTGGACCATATAGTGGACATAAGATGTTCGGTCAACAGAGTAGCTCTCTGTATCTATTTCCATGAGGAAATGACGCTGAAGCAGACCCTGTATCCTCTGGACCAGTTCTTGCGACGAGATGTTGGTCAATGGACCAACCGCCTGGAGCACTTGTGATGATGAGATGATATGAAACATAATCGATCTCAGCACCGTATCATTCTGATTATTGGACATCCAGCGTCTAAAGCACGGGGAATGGACAGGGGGTCAGTGAAGGTGTGCCAGTATTTTGTGTTTTGTTTGTTTGTTTGTTTGTTTCTCTTTTCGTATTAAACCAGTCTGCCTAGCCTGTTTCTCTCTCTCTCTCTCTCTCTCTCTCTCTCTCTCTCTCTCTCTCTCTCTCTCTCTCTCTCTCTCTCTCTTCTTTTTTGTACCTCTTTCTCGTCACTCCATTTTGTCTATACAACCTCCCACCCTCTTTCTTACCTCTCCTCTGTCTCTGTCTCTCTTTTTTTTCTTTTTTTTTTTTTGATAGCTCACACACACACACACACACACACACACACACACACACACACACACACAACACACACACACACACACACAGGAACGAGGCATCAAATAGCGGGTAGTGTGGGATAGCAGTATCGGAAATAGACTATGGATCTGGCCCCATCCCGCTTCTGTGCAGGAAATGGGGCCAGATTACATGCTGTCTGAGACTCTCTCTCTCTCTCTCTCTCTCTCTCTCTCTCTCTCTCTCTCTCTCTCTCTCTCTGTAAGTCCCTCTCTGTCTCTGTATCTCTCTCTCTCATACACACACACTTCTCTCTCTCTCTGTCTTTCCCCTGTCTGTCTCTCTCTCTCTCTCTCTCTCTCTCTCTCCTTGTATCTTGTATCTTTCTCTGTCTGTCTGCCTTTTCTATTGTCTGTCTGCCTGTCTGTCTGTGTGTCTCCCTCTCTCTTTCTCTCTCCCCTCTTTCTCTCTCTTTCGTCTCTCTCTTCCTCTCGCTCTCCTCCCCCCCCCCCCCACCCTATCTCTCTCTCTTTCGCTCTGACTCCCTTCAAATTGCTTAGCAAGGGAATGTGTGAAAGGAGGAGGAACAGAGGTCGTGGGGGTGAGGGGAGGGAAAGTGAGAGAAGGGGGACAGGGGAAGGGAGGGTGTGGTACAAACTAGCAACTCCACTTCTGTGGCCAAAGCATTATGTTAAGAGGGACAGGAGGACAGACAGAAGGGGTGGGGATTGGAAAAGGGGGTTTGCGGGGTTGGTGTCAGAGGTGGAAGGGGAAGGGGAAAGGGACGGGGGGGGGGGGGGGGGGGGGAGAGAAATGACATTTCATGTACCACCAACACTATGATATTATTTCCTCGTTTGACTTTTCCCTTTCTAAGAAAATCATAGCGAGACTATGTGGCTGGGTAAAAGGTGGGTTTTAAACAAAGTAAACCCTTCAATTAATGAAAACAATGTGTATAAGTATTTAAACATCGAATATGTATAGGCCAAGGTAGGCCACCGGGTGTTCAGTATAGAGGGCGCTCAAGCACTTGAGTCTCCTTTGTGCTCTCGACAGAGCTGCGTCACTAAATAGATCTCTCAGACTTCGTTTTAACAATATATGAACACCAAAAGTCTAGCTCCTCCTTTCCAGTTACAAAGACCTTCACAAAAACTAGGACGAATCGCGCAGCCTGACATATAAGATAACTTTTTTCCATCTCGTCTTCTTTCCCCACCTCAGTGACATTGCAAACGCGCCGGTCAGTCTGACCCTCTACCCCCCCCCCCCCCTCCCCCCCCCCCCCCCACCCCATCCTCCCTGTCCACAGCCACAGCCAGGCCCGCTTCAGTCCCAGCACCGTACTTGTATTTGCTTGTCCGTCATTAGGAGACATTAGAGAACCATTTCTTTCACCCAGATTTCCTACAAGACACCACGTGTATTACTGTCGTCATTTCCAAAGTGAAAACATCGTGAAATAGTTTCCTATTGGATGAGTTTTAAAGCAAGTAACATGCGAGGAACTTATCATTTCATTCTAAACAATACTGATACGATTATGCGAGTTCTTTTGTTTCATGTTTATCCCTTCTGAGAAGGCAAATTCCTGGAAAATGAAAACATGGGGTTGAATCTGAGTCTGCCTCTCTGTCTGTCTGTCTGTCTGTCTGTCTGTCTGTCTGTATCTCTCTCTCTCTCTCTCTCTCCTCCTCCTCCTCCTCCTCCTCCTCCTCCTCCTCCTCCTCCTCCTCCTATCTTCTTCTTCTTCTTCCTTCACCCCCCTTCTTCTTCTCTCTTTCTCTCTCTCCCTCTTTATCTCTCCTCCCCCTCCCCCACGCTCGCCTCTCTCTCTCTCTCTCTCTCTCTCTCTCTCTCTCTCTCTCTCTCTCAATATTTAAGACTTAAGTAATTGTCAGAGCACTTACGTTTATCATGCCCAGTACACAATACTTACGTACAACACAATATATTGCCCATAGTAACCAGTGAGCTGAGCAGGTCAACATGGAGAGAAATATCAATTTTTTCTGAGTGAAACTAAACCCGACAGGCAGACAGAAAAAGAAGAGTGGTTGCGTACTGTGGCGACATCCTCTGCACTGCAACCTAACACAAGGCATGGGAAGGCAAAGGTTAACCACAACAATGACTACAGTCCCATGTCATTCAATAAACGCGCAGCACAATACAGCGCGGTGTAGTACAACCACAACAAAATCCAACACGTTCATGGGATAGCGCTGGACCGAACTACTGTCTGACAAATACTGAGGATGGAATGTCAAGGCAGTAAACCGATCTACTCGATGGACTAACCCTCGTTGCGGGACGTAGCGAAACTGATCTGCACTCTGGGGCTGTTCTGATAATGGACAGTAGCCAGACTGATGTGCTCTCTGGGCCAGTTTCGGTGATGGATTGCAGCGAAATAGACAGGCTCTCTCCGACAAACCTGATGATGGGATATAGTTACCTGCTGTCAGGGCCAATCCTGGTGATGGGATATTACAAAACAACATGTCTCCGGATCAGTGCTGTAATATTGATCTGTTCTATGGAATAAGTCTGAGGACAGGTATATAGTTAAAACTCATCTGCTCCCTGGACCAAATGTGATGACAGGATGTTGACGAACAGAACTGCTCTCTGGACCATTTGTGATGATGGGATCTAGCCAAACAGATCTGGTCTCTGAACCAACTGTGATGAGATGTGGCTAAACAGATCTGCTCTGGTACTAATTATGATGATAGGAAATAGGTAAACAAATCTGCTCTCTAGACCAGATGTGTGACAGGATGTGGGTAACCAGATAATAATCCTCTCGGGGACTAATTGTGTCGATAGAATGTAGGTAAAGACTTGTGCTCTCTGGACCATTTTCAATATTGAGACTTTGCTACCTAGATATGCTCAAGGAACAGTGATGATGCGGTTTCAAGTGCTAATTCCCAAGATGGAGAAATGGATGCATAGAATTCTGGTTTTCTCGATCTGTATTATGAACCAGTTCTTATAAAAGGAGAATTGCCACACACAGAATTCTGGGTGTTCTGTCTGCTCTGTGGGCCAACTCCCATGACGATATGCAGCGAAACGAAAAACTTCTCTCTGGACCAACTATGCTCATGAAATGTTGGCAAACAGATTGACTGTCTGGACCAATAGTAGACGTAGGGGGTATTCGGGTCAACAGAGTAGCCCTCTGTGTCCATGTCCATGAGGATATGATGCTGAAGCAGGTCTCATATTCTCTAGACCAGTTCTTGCGATAAGATGTTGGTCAACAGAGCTATGGTCTGGTGCCATTCTGACAATAAGATTATATTAAACATATTCAATCTCAGGACCGATTATTTCTGATATTGGACGTACAGCGTCTGTAGCACAGGAAATGGACAGTGTCAGTGGATGTGTGCCAGTATTGTGTGTTGGTTTGTTTCTCTTTTTTGTGTTATAGCCTGCCTTGCCTTGTCTGTTACTCTCTCTCTCTCTCTCTCTCTCTCTCACACACCACAACACACACACCACACACACACACACACACACACACACACACACACACACACACACACACACACACACACCACACACACACGATCGAGGAATCAAATAGCGGGTAGTGTGGGGATAGCAGTATCGGAAATAGACTATGGATCTGGCCCCATCCCGCTTCTGTGCAGGAAATGGGGGCCAGATTTGCATGCTGTCTGAGACTCGCTCTCCCTGTCTCTGTGAGTCCCTTTCTGTCTCCTTCTGTCTCTGTCTCCCTCACTCTGTTTGTCTGTCTGTCTGTCTGTCTGTCTGTCTGTCTGTCTGTCTCTCTCTCTCTCATCTTCCTCTCTCTCTCTCTCTCTCTCTCTCTCTCCAAATTGGCTAACATGGGAATGTGCGAAGCGAAGAGCAACAGGAGGTGATGGGAGCGAGGGGAGGAGATGTAAGGGAAGAGGGAAAGGAGAACTAGAAGGGAGAGAAGGTGGTACAAACTAGCAGTTCCACTTCTGTGCCCAAAAGCGTTATGTTAAGAGGGACAGGAGGGCAGACAGAAGGGGTGGGGATTGGAGAAGGGGGGTGTGCAGGGTGTGTGTCTGAGGGCGAAAGGGAAGGGGAAAGGGGGGGAGGGGGGAAGGGAAAGAGAGAAATGACATTTGACATACCACCAACACTACAGCATTTCCTGTTTGACTCTTCTTCTTTTTCTCTCTCCCCTACCCCCCCTCCCCTCCATGTTGTAAGCCACGTTTCCGTTAAAAAAAAATCATAGTGAGGCCTGTGGCTGAGAAAAAGGTGGGTTCGATCAAAGTAAACAGTTCAATTAACAAAATAATGAGTGTAAGTGCTTCAAAATTGAACATATAGGCCAAACTAGGCCACCAGGTGTGTAGTATAGAGGGCGTGCAAGCGCTTAAGTTCCCATTGGGCACTCGAAAGAGATGCATCACTAAAATATATCACCTTGGGGCAGACTTCGTCTTAACAATATATGAACGCTGAAGTCTAGCTCTTCTTTCGGTTACAATGACCTTAACAAAACTGGACGATTCGTGCAGCCCGACATATTCCTTTTTCTTTTTTTTTTTTTTTGGTTGCATCATCTTCTATGCGACCCTCAGCGGCATTGCTCCCCACCCCCTCCTGTCATTCCGACCCCCCCCCCCCCCCCCCCCCCTCCTCCCTTCCACAGCCACAGCCTGGCATGGCCCACCTCAGCCCCGGCACCGGCAATCCACAAGGAGCATTCAAGGTCAAGTCGTCAAGAGGCAACTCAGCGGAGGAGATACTGCACAACT
>JADBJO010000166.1:52500-60000 GCA_016801955.1 Conus betulinus
TCTAAAGAGTAGCTGTTGTAGCAAAAGTCACAGGCATGGTCGTTAGTGAGACAGGAGAAGACTCCATCCCAGCGAAGGACGCCCACGCTTTGAAACTGTCTCTGTGACCAAAGAATTGTTGTCACCGTCAGAGGGATTATTAGAGTTGTCTCTGTATCACATCAAAAACAGGTACAAATCAACCTCATTAAAGTAACTTACAGCAGTACGCATGAGTCTCTTGCGCTGGTTGACTTCATGACTAGTTGGTGTGGAGACTGTGGTACGCGGCGGGTGTGGCTGTGTAAGGAAGGAGCTAGGATGACCCTTTGTGGGGCACTACCACTGAGGGAGTAGGGAGCAAAGGATAGGATTTAAATAAAAAGAAAGGGGGGGGGGGAGGAGGTAGGTGGGGGAGAAAGAAAGAGGACATAGACAAGAAAAGAAGATTTTGAAGAAATAGAGCAAAGAAACAATGATAGAAAGAAGGGGAAAAACAAAAAAGAAAGACAGGGGCAAAAAAGAAAGAAGAAAGAAAGACGGTAATTAAATAAAACAAAGAAGTTAAAGAAACAGAAGAACGGAAAGAAAAAAAAAAGAAAGAAAAAAGGTGTAACAACAAAGAAACCAAAATTGCCATATAGTCTTCTCACATGTCCCATCACATAAAAAAAAATACACCAGAGACTCTTAAGTTTTATTTGAAAACGGTAACACACACACACACACACACACACACACACACACACACACAACACTGTGAGTCTGGCATGAGTGAAGACAGAACCGAGGCACAACCTTCGGGTGAGTAGTTCCTCCCCATGCGTTCATTAACATTTTGGCGAGTGGCTGGGGAGCTCACAAAGGATCAGACTGTCTAGTAACCAAACTGGACATTGCCTTGTGCATCAGACGAGCTTGGAAAGATGTGAGAGGATGGATGTAGAGGGATGTAGATTTCGGCCGAGAGACCACTATCCTTTGTTTCAACTCTCAGTCAGTGTTGATACTCGCATTTTGATTCTCTGACTGCTTTAGGGTAAATGAAGAAAAAAAATTGGCCCTCTTTTAGCTTTTAACTCACTGACAGCTTGAGAGTGTACGAAGTTTTTTTTTTTTTGGCCTTCTCTAATGATAAGGTCAGAAGAAGGAGGGGAATTAATTCGATCAAGAAGAATAACATTTTCCATGACCTGTGAAAGTTTCTACTTGACAAACAGTAATTTGTGTCTGCAGAAAAAAAAAAAAAAAAAAACACGAGAACACATTGCGGATTGACTGAACGCATTGAAAATTGAAGACAAACATTTATGGTCAAATTAACAGAAACTCACTTTCGTGACAATCAAAACACAAAGACATTTATTCACGTGATCTGATTGTTGGTGCAATATCAGTGGAGGGAAACAGAGGACACAAGCACAGCTCCGGCTCCTGAAGAAGCTGAAAGATGGACGATTCCACTGGGACAAAATCTCCCTGATCGAAAATCTTGCAAGGGGGTGTGTTCATAAGCTCGTCACCGACGGGGATGGAGGATAGCGCCTTAATGAGGTAAGACCACAGCTCGGACCGGAAGGAACAAGCGGCCCTTTCAGCAGTAGTCAGGGAGATTGACAGATCAGGGGTTGGCAGTTCGAATCCCCGTGGCGCGACAGAAAGTATTCATTCACCTGGCTGTCAATTCCTCACGCCAGATGTGTCGCGGGCACCGCGTCCTTCTACAGGGATTGATCGCTCGACCACTTTGTACCTGGAGAGGGGGTTGGGAGGGAGACAAGTAGGAGGAAGAGGATTAGAGCTAGGGGGGGGGGGGGGGGGTGTGTAATGAAGAAAAAGCATGGGGGTGGGGGGGAAGAGGGAGTGGAAAAGTGGAGGGGGGCGGTGGAAAAGGGAGAGAGGGAATGGGGGCGTGGGTTAACCCCACCATGATGACACTGACGCCAACAGGAGTGACCCAAGCCTGATGGACGCTGTCCTCAGACGGACGCTGTCCACGCCGTGTTTGGTGTCAAGAACTGACGGTGCGGTGAACACCTGTCAAGTTGTCATGGTTAATAATGGCACGGTAGTGACCAATGTCTTCAGGTTACTGCAACGGTTACTTGTCATTAAAATGCAGTAGGCCATCTGCTGGTTTTGATAAATAGCAACAGAAACAGAAGTAGAGGAAGTAGCAGCAACAGCAAGCTGAGGTACTGCTAACAATGACAACAGCAGCAGCAGCATTCATAGTCGTCGTCATGGTCGGTCGTGGTCGTGGTGGTGGTGTGGTAACAGCAGAAAGTAGTAGTAGAGGAGGAGGGAGGGGGGGGTGGAAGGGTAGTGGTGGCAGGGTAATAGTAGGGAGGAGGAGGGAGGAGGAGGAGGAGGAGGGGGAGGGGAGGAGGAGGAGGGGGAGCGCAGGCAGGAACAGTGGCAGGAAGTGGTAAAAAAACAGCTGCTGCAGAAATTACTGACAACCATACCTCGAGATGTAAAGTTTGTATGATCGCCGATCAAACACCTCTTTAGCATAATCAGTCGTGTATTAATACCTCCTCGTTCCAATTTGTTGTTCATCAGTATCTCTTAATTATTCATTTGCAACGTTTTGACTGCAAGGGACAAAATACACTGGTGTTCGAATGACAGTCAGACTTCCACGCAAAAAGCAGACTGCTGAGTGTCGTTGTGTAAAAGGCGTCAATAAAACGTCTGCAGTAGGCGCCATATGTATGTACATAAATCACAAGTCCATGCTTTTTACTCTCATAGAATAGAGGGGGGATAGTTCTTTTTGTCCCCCGAAAACAAGACAACAACAACAAGAACAACAACAACAACAAGAACAACAATAACAACAAGATATCAGACACGTCTGTGACGTGAACAAACATGTCACTGCACAAGAGAAAATTAAGGAAAAGAAAATGTTCAAAGTGGTCATAGAGACTACTCACTAGTTTCTTTTTTTAATTGATGACAGTGTCTGAGTCTGATCCTTCATCTTTCTTTTGTTTTTGAAATACACATCGAATATGGAGACAGGCAGAAACACACAGAAAGAGGAGCACCACGGAATCCACGTGGTACGGTCTTGCCCGTTCTCTGTCTCTACCTCTGTCATCCTTTCTGTGCCTCTGTTTCTCGCTCTCTCTGCCTCCACAACCCCCTCACTCCCCCTCTTCCAAACCCCATCCCCACCCCCACTCCAACCCCTTTTCCTTTCTCTCTCTGTTCTGTGAGATCTCTTTTGATTATGGGTTTAGACTGACATATAAAAAAAAAAGAAAACTACACAAACTAATTATCAAATGCAATGGCATTTCATAATGCAGATAAACAGAACAAAGCCCTTGTTCCAACTCAGTATGACTCAACGCCTCGGTATGACACAAACTGTGTCATATTGCTGGGGCGGATTCCGCCCTATGACCCAATTACCCAATTAGGTTCATGCTCCCGAAGTTGACCCGGTCGGAGAAATAGAGGCTTCACACCAAAAATTAATGCTTTAAGATCTTGCTTAATTAAAGAGTAGAGCATAGACTGGCGCTATTGAGAGTTTTTGTTGTGTTTGAAAGTTGATTCTCCTCATTTTCTTTCATATGGCCAAAGGTACACAAGCCAGGTGACTCCAAGCAGACAGATTGAAATCAAAGGAATGGGATTATTTTGGGGCACTTGGAGTTGTTCTTTCGATCAATTTCAGTTTTACATTACATGCTGGCTCAAATTTGTGATAGGCCTCAAAACACTTACATGGATTGTATAGCGTTTTAGTGCAAAATCCTAATTCTAGCGTTTGGCCAGAATAAGCCCTAATTTTGGCTGGCGTGATCCAGAGCAAAGTAGTACCATTCTCCCCAAATATGTTCTTAAATGTTTGCTTGAAATGGCTATTGTGAGCACGACATAGACAGGCAGTATCCACAGGTCGACAAACTTCCTGTGGGATTCCCAGAGAATGACATCAAAACACAAACAATCAGAACTACGACTGTGCATTTCACGCGTATCTCGACAAATACTGTTTCTGTAGTCACACACACACACACACACACACACACACACACACACACACACACAGAGTGAGTACGGCCGGATAGAAGGGAAGTCGCAGGGAGGGGAGTGGGCAACAGGAGAGGGGGATCATAATTATGTTTGTGCGCGAAACTTTCAAACTCTGGTAAACTCGTCGTGTTTGAATTTCCTTTTTTCTAATGATGAAAAGAGAAAAAAAAGAAAAACATAGAAAAAAATAGCAAAACAGAGATGGTTGAGTCAGCCAGACACACAAACAAACATGGAAACATTGAGAGAGAGAGAGAGAGAGAGAGAGAGAGAGAGAGAGAGAGAGAGAGAGAGAGATGAATGAAAACAATATTCTAATGCACAGTTGTCGGCTGTGCGCACTGTTAATAATGTATGTTTTATACACAACATCACTTAACTGTCATTCACATAAATGCATTATAACTTATATCTTTCTGCCTCACTGTTTTGTTTTTTTTTTTCTGGCAGCATGCTATCCTGCTAACACATTTCTTGCTGCTGCTTATCTGCTCTCTCTCTCTCTCTCTCTCTCTCTCTCTCTCTCTCTCTCTCTCTCTGTGTGTGGTGTGTGTGTGTGTGTGTGTGTGTGTGTGTGTGTGTGTGTGTGTGTGTGTGTGTATGCTGCCTGCCTGTCTGTTGTTTATTTGTCTTTCTGTCTCTTTCCTCCTCTTTGTCTGCATATCGACCTGCTTAACCGTCGGTCTGAATCCTTTTCTCTCTATTTTTCGGTCTGTCTTTGCATGCGTTCGTTCTTGTATTTCTGGCGACCTGTCTCTCTCGCTGTCGATGTCTGTCTGTGCCTCTGCCTGCCCAGTTGCTCGTCTGTGTTTTATTCTATCTGCGTGTATGTGTTGTGTGTGTGTGTGTGTGTGTGTGTGTGTGTGTGTGTCCCCCACCTGCTTCCATGTCTGTCTGCTGTCTGTCTGTCTGTCTGTCTGTCTCTGTCTGTCTGTCTGTCTGTCTCTTCTCTCTCTTCGCTTCGCACGCACACTTGCTTACTTGTCTGTCTTTCTGTCTGCCTGCATGCCTGCCCAGTCCAGCTCTTTGTAAGTTTGTCTCTCTGTCTGGACATACCTCTTTATATGTCAGTCTGCTTACCTGGTCTCTGTGTGTGTGTGTGTGTGTGTGTGTGTGTGTGTGTACCTTCCTCCTCTGTGTCAGTCCCAGTCTGCTTAACCACCCCCACCTCCCCCCCCGACCCCTGCCGCCCCTCCCTCCCCGACTCATGAGAGCATTATGTTAAACCCATTTTACTGGCCTTCACCCCGTATATGTTTTGTCCACTCTTCTTTTGATGACCGATGCAGTTTGGAAGATTTGACTTTGACCCTCTATTACTATCATTACTGTTGTTCTTGTTGTTGTTGTTGTTGTGTGAATAATTGCATATTTTCTCGTTATTACTGCTCTGAGGTCTTACTTTATGTTTTAGCAGAACGTAACACAACAGCAGGGACAGACTAGAAGACTGAGCATTGCCTACAATTCTTTTCCTTCAGCAATAACTTTTCGAATTTGGAGTGTCGAGACTCCCTGCCTCTCACTGCTAAAGTATTTTGATGGTGTACATTCCTTACATATTTTGTGTTGAGAAGGATTACAGTGATTGTAGAATGTGAGAAATGAGAGATACCTTCGCTTTTTCATTCTCTTCCCCAACTCTCCCACTTGCGGCTCATTTCTATTTTCAACTATGGCCCGAAGATCTTGTGGCTATAGGCCACTTTATGTCAAAGATCTCTTTCTTTGCATCAATTAATTGTTTGACTAAACGTAAGATGCAAGTCAAGGAACGAATGTGTTCGCATTTTCCGCTGGTGTAAAGCGAAAGTTGGGAGTTATTTTAGACCTCTGTCTATGGGCTTTCTCTCCGTGTGCCACAGAGACCTCGCCGTATGACACAACTGGCTCATTAGTGCAGCGTTGAGTCATACCTAGTTTGAACACCCCTGCATATACGCTGTTTCTTTTTCTGCACAGAACTCAGCGTACTGCGGGCATAATGCGGCGTTGGGTCAGAGCGAGTTGGAACAGCACTGCATCTTGGCTGATCTTCTTGCGGTGTGGAGCTAAGTGCATGGCTGGTATAATGCAGCATAGGGTCATAGCAAATTAGAACTGTCGTGCATGTTGGCTGATATTATTTCAACGCGAAGGAAACCATACGGTGGACGTAATGCAGCATTAGGTCATAGTGAGTTGGAACAGTCCCGCCTATTGGTTGATGTCATTGCAGTGCAGACCAAAGCGCATGGAGGGCACAATGTAACGTTATGTTAAACGAGGCTGCGACAGCCCAGCATATTAGTGACTTTCGTTATTGCAGTGCAGACTATGTGCGTGGCGGGTGTGATCTGGCAATAGGTCATACCAATTAGGAACAGCCCTGTAGAATGGCTATTCTTATTGCACTGCAAAACAAAGCGCATGGCAGGCATAATGTAGAACCGGGTCACGCTGTGTTGGAACAACCCTGAGTATTAGCTGTTGTTGTCGTAATGCAGGGAAAAGAGTATGGCTGGCATAATGCGGCATTGCATCATGCCAAGTTGGAACAGCACCGCACATTGGCTGATCTTGCCTTACCTCTGTTTGGAGCAAAGTACGTGGGCGGCTTAATGCAGTATTCTGTCATACCGAGTTGTAACAGTCGTGCGTGTGTTGGCAGACGTAACTGCGGTGCAGAACAAAGCACACGGCGGGCATATGCAACACGAATAGTGTGACTAACGTCTTACCAGCGCCCGAGATTCTAAAGGACAAAGTTGTTCCATATACTGATCACTTTGTACTCTTGATGCCCAGCATTTATGATACGCGTGGCATCTCATGTGACAAAGCGGTTTTTATATCAATAGTTTTGTTTCGTGATAAAAAAAAAAGTGCACTGAATGAAATAAATCGAACAAAATACAATTACTTGACAGAGATAATCTATATGGGCTAGAGACAGAACTGCAGATACGCACAGAATTGCAGTTGGTATACAATCATGGTAGAAAGATGATTCAGCAGGTAACACACTCGCCTCAGAAGCGAGAAAACCACATGTCCTTGTTACAAGCCTCCTAGAGCCAGACCACCAGCCCGTCCTCTCCTCCACTAGACCTGAAGTGGTGATCTGAGTGAACTTTTTTCCTGATGAGTTTCTAAACCGAGGTCTCTTGCGCAGCAAGAACTTGGAGCAGAGGTGAAGGAATCTGCGGCGAGCAGGGAGTTAGGTCCTTACAGTCTTCTAAATGAAAGTACGCTTTGATCACACACACACACACGCACGCACGCACACACACGCACGCACGCATGCACGCAGAGACACACACAGAGACAGACAGACACACAGAGAGGGGACGCTGACAGATTAAAAAAAACAAACAAAAACGATGGACCGTGTCAGCTGAGCACAAAATTTTAACACGCTCTCCCCGGTGAGCGCAGGGCAATTTCAGACTGAGACAGTGGAGTCGTGCAACATAGAACAACCAC